>JAZKJV010001204.1:0-600000 GCA_037367405.1 Ottelia alismoides
TTCCCCTTTCTAATTGATACAATCCCAAGAAGCCCCTTTGCTGCCCTCAACTTGATTTGAAGAGCTGCATGCATGCCTTGATCTAAGCCCAAAATCCCCTTCAAAATTGAAGAAACAAAAGGTGCAATCCTAAGCCTTCTCCGCATTGCCATGCATTATAAAATTTATCTCTCTTTTGTTACCATTTATGTAAGATTCACACAATTCGATTCCAAATCCAATTTCCATAATTTTAGCTCCTCTGGAAATTAAAGGGGATCTTGAATGAAATTTATAATCTCTTAATAAGTTCTTGAATTTTTAAACTTAGAGGATGATATTGAGTAAAATTTACATGTGAATCTTTGCTACTAATCTTCATTAATTAAATTAGAGAAATTAAAAACCTAGGAATTGTCTATTCTCTTCTGAAATTTTAATTTAGATGTTTAAATTTAAAAGACTATTATTTTTTAGGGATTATTACACCCATAATCTTGAGTAATTTCGTAATAACATTCATAACCCTGCATAATCGCAAATTACGTTCAGGACCATGATTGAGTTAATCTAACCAACAAATGATCTAACGGTTGAAATTTAATCTAAATAAAAAAATAAGTATCCTGTCTTTTTCTGGAGCCAAGCCCTATAACCGTTATGGTAGCTCAGCGATGGTGGATGGCTGTGGCGGGCAGGTGCAGAGGAGGGAAGCCGCATGACTGGGTGGGCGTTGCAGGTATGTTGACCGGTCACGCGGGGGAGGGGGCACGTTGGTCGCAGGGGAGTAGTTCGGTTGGCGCTGGGTTGGTTGTAGGGGTCGGGGTGCGGTGGTCTATCGCGAGCGGGTGTGGAGATGGGTCAATCGTAGGGACCGGGGGGTGGGTTGGCGCTGGGTCGGTTGCAGGGGCCGGGGTGCGGCAGTCGGTCGCGAGCGGGGGGTGGTGCAGGATCCATTGCATGGACCGGGGTTGACGTTCGGTCGCGAGCAGGGGATGGTGCTGGGTCGATCGCGGGGGGGGGGGGGGGGGGGGGGGGTGGCTCTTGGTCGGTCGGTCGCGGGTTGGGGGGATGGGTTGGCACTGGGTCGATTGTAGGGGCTTGGGTGGGCGGTCGGTCGCGAGAGGGTGGGTGGCGCTGGGTCGATCGTGGGGGAGGGGGGCACTAGGTCGGTTCCCAGGGCCAAGGTCGGTGGTGGATCGCAGGGAGGGAGGCGAGCTTCTGGTCGGTCGCAGGGGGCGGGGGGATGCAGGTTGGTTACCGAAGGGTCGGACGGTGGGCTTCCAGCATGGAGCGAGGAGGATGGGGTTCGAAGGGGATTGAGCTCGCCGGCGCAGGAGAGCGGATTTGCTCAGAGGTCGAAGGGATGAGCTCGGCGGCGGAGCACTAGACGCATGGTGGGGAGGCAGAGGTGGTGCTTGACAGGGTGAGAGAGGAGTTTTGATGGCATATTTTCCAAATAAGAATGGATATCAGGGGTATCTTTGTAATTTTTTAACGGAATACGTCAAACTTAACGGACTTCTCAAACGGAACATGACATAGGGTTATATCATGTAAGAGTTAACCATTACTCGGGGTTTCTCATGTAATTCGCGATTATGCATGGTTATGAATGTTATTGCAAAATTATTCAGGGTTATGGGTGTAATAATCCCTATTTTTTATCCATTTTGGGACAATGGTACTATTTTTGGTTTTTCAAGAAAAAAAAAGTTGATAAGATGTGGTCAACATATGTAAAAAGAACATCTACTCATATATGAATTGGCCAGATAGGATAGATTTCTAGAGGAAAGTTAATTAAGATAAAATGAGTATCAAGTTTGGATACATTTCAAATGTGGTAATCAAAGGTAAAATGCAGTATGCATGTTGATCAAAATCAAATTATTATTCTTTTGAAATCTTGTAAACTGAACTAGAAAAGATTCTTTCATCAAAGTAAGCTTAAAGTTTCTTGCCATATCTGATTTTTGAATGAGTAGCTAACTGTATGCACTTCATAATCAACGATCTTAGGCAAGAACCCAATTAATTGACACATTAGGCATTTTCCATAGAAGAATTTATAAGACAATGTACAATTCAAGAATTAAAGGATGGACATTCATCAGATCCACATCAGAAATCAACCAATGTAGACTATAAACAACAAAACCCCAACAAAGATGGTATATTCCTGATCAGGTGAGCAAGAAGATGAATACCCAAGAAGCAAAAAGAAGAGATCTAAAAGAAGATGGGAGGACAGATGTATGTTATTATCTTTTTATCACTTAAAGATCGGGCAGATGGATCTTTAACTAATATATTGTTCATCTTTACTAACTCAAACGGTCTTTGAGGAATATTGACACCTTTTCCCCTAAAGCCAACAAAAGATATTCTGACCATAATGACTGAAAATCCTCAATCAATTGATCCTTGAGTGAAATCTACTATATCACTAATGATAATTGTGAAAAAATACATGGATCTGAAAAGTTTAAATACATAAGGAATTGAAAAAGAAGTGATTAATCAAGTAAATAATGAGATGATGAATCAATGATGACTTATAATTTATTATCGATCATGTTGACCCTTATACCTAATCGTATGAGGGCGTGGTGACCCTCAACTGAGTGGAAGATAGGAAGCCCAACAAGAGCAGCGATCACCTAAAGCGTTGGTCTAGGATTCCAATCCTTTTTATGATTTTTACGCAAGCTCGCGGTATTTTTACGCCTCGTTGGGATATAGATTTTTGACCAGTTCAATGACCATCTGTTTTAGGGTACCTAGATTGGGGGCCCTCGATTTTAGTTTTTCTCATGAACTTGTTTGCCCATACCAGTCGGGTCAGTTTTTGGAGTGACACTTCTAGGGAGTCTCTCCTACCCGTCTCAAGGGCGTAGTTTTGGAGTAGGCCTAGCCCTCTACTGGATTGCGCTTCCACTTAGAGGGCGAGATGAAAGAGTCTCTTAGGAGGCTTCTTCATTGCTTGAGTTTTGGTTACCATTCTGCAATAGGCTTGATGATGTGTTATAGTCGAGTTGCTTATAGATGAGTTTGGTTAGAGTTGAGATCAGTTATAGTTGAGTTGGTTGCAGTTGAGCTTGGTACAGAATCATTAATCATCATTAATCGTCAATCATCGACAATAAATTGTATTTTAGAACTACTACTATGAGTGATAGAAAAAGATAGTGGACATGTTGGGAACTTATTTAGGATGCATTATACTCCATTGCATGCCTACGAAGGTACCCCAACTCCAAGGTATTCTTCCCATCTGAGAACCATAGTGTAAGGTTACACCCAGAAGAACACAGACTATGCATTAGGCTTGAGAATTTGATATAAACATATATAAAGACATATCACGAATTCATCATCCTTAATACCGAGATCCATCGACATGATCTCTAAGTAATAAAAAGATAAAAATATAAATAGGTGTCATTAATTAATATATAATTATTATATATGGAAAGTTATAGGGTGATGGGTGATCTGGGGATTTACTTATATAATAGCTTGAAATCTATTTTCCATGCAAATAGCTTGTAAATTTTTAAATATCAATGCCATTCTACCTACTTTATTTTGAAAACACTAAATTACAGAGGAAAATTCCTTAGGGAGGTATGTTATGAAACATATTGGCTCTATACGGTCGGGAATATTTTTTTTGTTATGTACCGTATGTAAGCCGCCTCTTGAAAAGGCGGCTTTGATTTTAGCCAAAGCCGTCTCTTCAAGAAGCGGCTCTCATTGGTATGTGCCACAAAAACTCCAAGGGGAAAGCCGCCTCTTGAAGAGGCGGCTTTGGTTTTAGCCAAAGCCGCATCTTCAAGAGACGGCTTTCACTTATATGTAACACATGAAAACTTTAAGGACAAAGCCGCCTCTTGAAGAGGCGGCTTACCTACGGTACATAACAAAAAAATATTGGCGACCGTATACGGCCAATATGTTTGGAAATATACCTCCCTGGCGAATTTTTCTCCTAAATTACATGTTATTTTTAATATGTTGGATTGTATGCAACCATTGTTGACATTTTGTTCCTTGCATGCGTGTCAGACAAAGCACTTACATCGCAATAGACAGAATGATGATCCCAAGCATCCGATATTATACTCAGTGGTACTCTTGTTACAATTTATGTACAGATCATTGATTATGCATTTCCTTTCTCTTCTGTTGTGTTTTGGGATACATATGCATTTTCAGCTTCTCTAGTACATGTATATATGAAAATTAATGAAAAGTGAATTGGTGGCAATTCTTGATGGCTCCGTGGTTATTTACAGTAAATGTGAATATCATTTCAAAACACAAAAAATTTTCTCAGTTTATGTAACCTAATGTGATCCATTGTGAATGCAATACTACGAATCATGCGTAAACATGTAACCTGGATCCCGGGGAGTCACAAAAATAAAGACGAAGAAGAAGAATGAGGGAAGAAGAAGAAAACAGTGATGGCAGAAGAAAATGGAGAAAAAGCAAGGAATTTCCATATTCTTGGGTTGTTGGAGTTCGAGCTCCAACTGGTCATCGCTCGAAGGCACAACATGGCCCAATTTTGAGCAACTTGACTAGAGGAAGCAATTATAGCAAAGGGGTATCTTCCCCTTTTGATAGCACTAGAGTGATCTGACTGTCGCACAACCACGATTGTCTCTCTGTTATTGATTCAACTAGTTAGACATCTCGATGAGATCTACAATTTTTGTGAATGGACCAAAACAAAAAAAAGTCATCCGCACAAAGCGAATTTTTTGGTGGTATTCTATGTATATAAAATGTTGTATTTTAATATTTTGTATTTTTATTTTTAATTAAAGAAAAAATCAAGATAAAATCTAATAAAATAGAAGAGAAATATTTACACATGAATATAACTTTTTTGGTATTTTTAATGATTGATGAAATAAAGAAATAAAATAAGATAGACTTATGTATATACCATATATATAAATTCAAAATGATTCATTTTCTTTGATTTTTTATTCATTTTAGATTTGAATTTTTTTCATATTTTATTAAAAATATATGGCAACATTGCAAAAGAGGCACAACTTTGGATAGTTTTTAAAAAATTTAGAGATCAGGGTTTTCACCTCTCGGGTACTCTATTCCCCAGGCTTTCTTGTAATTACTCTCTCTTTTTGACTTCCGAGATTTATTTATTTATTGTTGTAACTTATCTATTGCAATTATCATATTTTTGTGTAAGGGACCCGACGCATATGGAGTGACTTTTCGGAAGCTGGCGCGTATTGAGATAATTAGAAGCAGGGGATTTCGCGAATCAACCTGCTAAAGGAAATCATAACTTAAGATCGAGTCAAGTTGTGTGAGAGTATAGAATATTAGGGTTTAATTTCCATACTTTAATTTTGTAATTATTTGTAATAATTTATCGATGTATAGTGGTTCATGTTTGGGATATTGTGTATGTACTGAACTTTGGATATTTATTCATTTGTGTGTGTTTAGACATGTTTCACCCTTTGTGTTAAGGGTGGGGCTTGACTTGAGTCACTCGTAGGATAGAATTGCAATCACAACTCTTAAAGCGTTTTACTTGGGTTAAATATTTTACTTGTACTCGTGCAATATTAGGACCACACATCATAATAATAAGACGTGCATGTTGACCTTTCTACTTAGTCAATAATTAAACTCATTTTATCTCGAATAATAGAACTTTCTATCTAGGGCAGTTTTTCTTCTAACTTGCATTCATTTAGTAGAAAAGTTTCAATTTCGTAATGAACCTGATATGTAGAGAGCGAGGATCCTTTAAGTCTTCTAAATTGTATATGCATCATTGATTTTATCAATTGCATCAGTTTTTCTCGATTCCCTCATCGACTTTATAGCTTAGGATAAACATAAATTAAGAGTAATCGTTAGACATGCTATGTTTAGTAGACTTAATTAAGTGGCAATCTAACTTAAAATCAAGGCTGCTAATTAGAATTGACCCAAAAATTGAATAAAAATTAACAACTGTCTGCAAGAGAGAAACCCTAATCATTGTACTCAGGTACACTCCATACAGAAAAGGGTGAGGATGTACACACTAAGGGTGTGTTTGAATAGAGGGATAATTTGGGGTAACCAGGGAGAGGGTAACCTATTTTTTTGTGGTTTGGTGTTTGGATAGAGGGTTTGGGATTGAGAGGATTTATTGTGATGTGATTGTATTGAAGTTTGGAAAACTGAGTAGCTGTTGTGATGTGATTGTATTGAAGTTTTGAAAAGTGAGTGGAAATTGAGTATTTTATAATTTTTAGATGATAAGATGATATGTTATAGTATTTTTATGTTAGAATGGATGAAAGAGAAATAAATTATTTAATTTATTAAATAAGAGAGAGTGTGTATGTGCCTCACAAGAGAGAGAAAGAAAGATATGGATATGGTTATCCCCCTACCCGAACTAGTCCTAGGGTTAGATCCCAAATCCCTAGACTTACGTCTAACTCTCTAGGTTCGACTTTTGCAGGCTTGAGATCTATAAGTGCTTGCCTTTGACCTTAGAGAGATATTTTGTTGTACGTCTTCACACTATAATCATCAGAGGCGTGATATAACCCAGCAGTCCGGGCAAATCTTCACTTTGATTGGGATATAGTGGGAACGTATGATGGGCTTCGGGCTCACCTGGTGTTCTTGTATAACAAAATTGTTTTGTCATTTAACTAAAATTGAAAAAATAATGGATGGACCTTTGAACCATCATCGTGTTAAGTTGGTGAAACGGGTTTGTTCTTGTGTTTGTTTGTGTATATGTATGTGTCACCTTTCTGCACACTTGCACATTTTGCCTTGATCCGCTTTCATTTCTTTGTGAAGATGTCAGGTTATAGGCCTTCTTACCAAAACTAACACATAAATTCTCCTTGACTGAATACCGACTATCTTTGCTTTATCACTCCTACATGTACCATCCACCCCATTCCAACTATGAAGTCGGAAATCCGACCGACTTTTTAGTCTCTTTGCAATCATGTTCACTCGAAAAGAACCCTCTCTTTGAGATAGTTCCTCCCCAACATCTTTCTCCCCCCATTCACACCCACTCCATTCCATGACCACACCTCTTATTCGGTTGACTATTTGAGATATGCACCATTCGCAGGATAAAATGAGTATTTTGTGGACACAATGGAACGAGCGAATTTGAGGACGGATAGGAATCTAACCAAATTTGAAAAATAAATACAATTCCCTATTACAATTCATAATCCAATATTTGAACCATCCTCGAATTGGGATGACCCTCTTCCTGAGTACAACCAATTTTCCTTTGACCCCACACCTAAGATTTGAAGTTAAGGAAATCGGACTCATGACCAGATTGCGACCACAATGAATAACTATTACTCATATCAGGATGGCATGTTAGAGTTGTGGCATGAAGAGTACCGTTATTCTTCTCAACATCATGAGAGGATTACGGATGACCTTGCTTGAATTAATCACAGAGCTAACACTTCTACTGACCAACTACAAAATGTTATCCAAATAGTGAAAGAAATGATAAACAACCAAGAGTGAATGAGGATACCATGAAGCATACCCGAGACAGCTCGCATACGACTGATAAATCCATGATTTATCAACATATTCTTTATTCATTATCCTTCTAACTTAGACTATTCAATAAAATGTAACCTTAATTTGCTAACATTAATAAACTAATCTCTATTTATAATTAACCCTAATTAATATATAAAAAATCTTATTATTATGCCCTTATTTTTCGTGTTTGTTTAGTATTAAAATGACATAAAAATTAGATTAATATTTGCAATTTGTTTTGAAATTAACAATAAATTAAAAAATTGACAAAAGAAATTAAAATCAGTATTATTGGATCCTTAAAAATATTTATAAAAATAAATAATATATATAATGTAATCTCAATTTGAGTTCTACATGAAAGTTGTAGCTCTCATCAAGATCTACAACTTTTATGTTGAACATTTTCCTGATTTATCTTCTAATTATTTCTTACATAATTATTTCTTTATTATTCATTTTCTAATTATCTAGTTGGGCCACATGGCCCAATAACCGCCCTCCAATTTAGCTGGCCATTCCACCTCAATGCCCTCATTCTGAGCCATTTAATCACTTAAAGCAAACATCCCAGGTCCCTTCATTCGTGCCTCTTTCGTAGCCACATGATCATCCTTGACCGGGCACATCCTAACCACTCATCAACACCCCACTTAGGGCCATTGGATCACTTGATCTAATGGTCCATGTATCGTATCCAATCTCCAGAATCTTCTCTCTCCCACATCATCCCTGGCCGATCACCTTCTTCTCCCCATTCTTCTAACTACCTCACACCTCCTTTACATGTCACTCCACCTACCCTACGTAACCTTGGTCATCTTTTCACATGCCCGAACGACAACCAACCATTCCACCCCACAAGCCACGATTATGAAGCGGTTGAACTTCGACTTCCAACCACCTAGAACCCGCTTACCATCTCTTCAAAGCCTCCGCCTACACCCACAACTCTGATTGTCCACCCTTGCACGGAGGTTCCCCCTAGGCCTCTTCTCCTCCCCATGAGAACGGGAGGTCGAATCGAGGTCCGACCATGGAGGAGTCTTTGTGGTGTCGACCCATGTCCTCTAGCCATGCTACGACCACATCTATGACCATTTAAGTTGCTCTCCAAGGCTGGGGGAGTCCAACGATGACCAAAGCTTCATCCAAAGCTCAACACAAGCCCCTACTCCGCCTATCATGGATCTTCAACCTCTCAGGTAAGCTTTCAATTGCTTTTTATTTGATTTCTCCTATTTATCTAACACCACACAACGACCCTCATCTTCACCTGAGATTTCCTCGAGCTTCGTCGTAGGTCAGTGACCCACACTAATGCCTCCGAGCACCTCCCCTCTCCGTTAAGACCCTCCTCCATCCTAGACATTCTTCTCTGATCGTGACAAGAGAATCCATGTAGGGTAGTCATCTTCTTTGCTCAACCGTCCTCCGTTCAACCTCCAACTTACATCCACGCATGCTTCGACCATCCATCTAACCCCTCTTGTAGGTACATCTTCAATGGCCAAACTTCAGGTGGAGCTCCATTCTAGAGCTCCACCTCTGGTGAGCATTCGTTGATGCCATTTCCAGGAGGTCCCTCCTCCTCTCTCCAGATCGAGCTTCATTGTGTGCATTCCAAGAAACTTATGGGATCATCGGCAGCCACCATGGAGCACATAAGTGCCCTAGTGTCCTCGTCGGAGCTCTGTCTGTACCACCACAAAGAGGAGCAGAAGCCCCTAGGAGCTACAAGTGTCGTTAGATGGCACCCCTCCGGTATCCATCCAACAACTTAGGATCAGTCATGTCGTACGCCCTAGAGCGTGGAGGTTTGGTGGGATCGAGCCTCGCTTCGAGTCATCAAGAGCCACCCATGTGTCCGAAGGCACCTGCATAAGCCCCACACATCACCCCGAGCCTCCACCTTTGTCCAGTGCATCTGTCGGTTTGGGATTTTTACAACTAGGCCCTTTATCTTCTCTAGATTTGTTGATAGGTCAAATATGGTGCGTGTCTCATGTGGCATGCTAGTAAAAATTACACAGAGACCGTGTTGGTTCTTGTTTTTACATTAATGCCCCTGCTTGTTTGGGGAAATTCAAGGAAGGATTGTAGCTTTTATATATTGAAAAATTCCCCTGATATGACATATATGTTAAATTTTATGTTTATTTCTCATATTTTTATTGTGATTATGCCCTCGGACTATTTTACTTATAAATTGAGCATATGGAATTTGTTTGTCATGATTTCAATTTCACTTGATTGCTTATTTGATTATCTCTCTCTTAGCATGAACTATTTACTGATTTGATGCCTGAAACGATATGAATAATTTAGAGGTAGTTAGTGTCAGGTTCTTAATCATTTTAATGCCATTAATTGACATTGAATCTATGTTGATGCATCAAATGTTCTAGAAATTATTCACTTATATTTTGCTCAATTCATTGATAAATTTAGAGGTATATTTATGCATCTTAACTTGCTCACATTCCGTTGTACTTTGTCCTTCTATCTAACTTGCATAAAATCTATAAAAATGTATTTTTCTCCTATATCATATGTTGCATTGTACTTTGTATTATTATGTATTTTGACCTAGGTAGATAAATGAATTATTACATTAGTATTAATTTTTGATTAATCATTAAGGTATTTCGTGTCCCTGGGTTCAACCATGTACTTCATGTGTTATATATATATATATATATATATATATATATATATATCCGAGTCCCTCCTCATAAAGATATTTATGGTTCGGTTTCTAATGCGATGCGAAGTCGGTTGTGCTACAACTCGTCCGAATTAACTTAGCAGATTTTATGGTTCATCAACGAAATATTCAAACACCAACACTACAAACCACTGACTTCTCCACTAACCCTAACAAAAATAACCAAAAATAAAAATATACAAATAAAAATGAAAAATATCTCTGAGGGAAGTGAATGCTAAAGAATTGATTCTAGAGCTTCCATTAATAAATGTCATAGAAAACTTTCTCGACATCAAAAGATTTGTGAGAAGTAAATCGAGGCCTAAGATGTATGGCAATAAGAGAACCATGACTGAGAGACACATACTATCTATGGGCACCTCCTTAACGACGGGGAGAAATACCAAGAGCTGTAGAGTGAAATGGTTGCCTAGAGTTGAATGTGAAATCAAAGATACCATCTTTACCTATGCTAGAATTGATGATGATTCAAGTATAAATATCCCCTTGACCTTCGTATTTGACAAGCTCAAACTCGGATCACTTAGGAAATCGAGAGTTATCGTTCAGTTGGTTGACCGATCCATAAAATGACTGAGAGGGATTATTTCAGTCATCATTCCAATGTGCTCCACTCAAAATGGATTTTACAATTGTTGATATTGAGCACCGAGCATAGTTCGCCCAATCTCCTATTATTTTTAGGAAGCCATTCTTATCCTTGGCTAAGGAGACTATAGATTTCAAGACTCGAACGATCGAATTCCCAACATTGGGTACACGTCGACCTTGTGTGACCTTTGAGGGCATACTCCAATCCAAGGCCAACCACATAGTCGTAGACTGTGCTGTAGAGAGACAAATGAGTCTGATCTCTCTACTACACTCGAAATGCCAACTATTGAGCCAACTATTGGTTCAGAGACTCCCCACACCCCCACACTACTTGTCGCTTGCATCACCACCATAGTGACAACTTCTATAGATGACTCGCAAACAGAAGCTATCTCAGAGTCGAACCCGCTCATTTCCGATTGTCTTAACCATTTTAGTCATTTAACTCTCATTACTACACTGCCATAGACAACAACATCCTTCTGCAGATCATCTCCATGACTTGGACCTAGAGAGACAATCATTGCCATCCCACTCCATTCCAAGAAAGAGGTTGCTACCTCTAGTCAGTTATCTAGTGAGAAGACTACGAGACCTGACTCCATGAGGAGTTCCCCCAAACCCCTCAAGGCGTATCACTCTCCTATTCCTCTTAGTGCTTCAGGTCATAGAAAATTGATTAAGAAAGTTGCCTTTGACATGCAGGAGAAAGGATTTTCTGAGTATTCCTCATCATGTCTGGATGAGGAGATCTGTATGAGTGATCTCAGGTTGGTTGTTCTTGAGCCCTGTCTGAGAAAGCAACCGTGTGTCAACCCTCATTGGATGATACCTTCCCTTGCTAGTATTCATCTAAGGATGATTCCGACAGTGACACACATGCACATTCCTTACCTCCTCATTCCTGAAAGAAGGTTTGTCGTAAAACTTGTTGATCCACATATATTCTCCCTCTGCTTGTATGGATTTTCTTTGTATTACCTCCCTTCTCGTGCTTTACATCACTCTCCCTAGTTCCATCTCGTTTTTATTTTTTGGTTGTACTTAGTATGACTAAATCCTAATTATAGGTGGTGAGTGATCCAAGTTACTCTTTCTTTCTTTTTCTTGCTTAGGTTGCTCAGAGCCTAAGTATATGGGGGCCGATGCCCACCCTGTATATCCATCCATTCCTTCTCCTATTGACCTCGACTACCCCGTTATTTCTCTCATCCATACATAGGATGACCAGAACCTAAGTATATGAGGTCGGGTCGACTTCTATACTTAAATCCTTTTTACTCTTTTATGCTTAGCGCGAGCTATGTTTCTTTCTCACTTTTTTGTGCTCTGAGAACATAACATACACTAAGTATATGGGGTGTGTATATATTACTTATATATACTTTACCCTTAACTCATACTTCCACATATTTTCTATATATAATACAGGATATGGTTAATCATTTGTAAATTTTGTAAAAGAAGTGTGCGTACAATTTGTAAAAAGTTGTAAAATATGTGCAAATTGTAAAGCGCGTCATATTTTTATAAATAATACAGTGTTTTAAATTTGTGTAAAATTGGGTATATAACAAAACAATTCAAATAAAAATGGCTTCTCATTAATTCTCTAAAAAACATCATTGTCGCATTCCATTTGCATATCATTAAGCAAATCATGCATATGCACAAAGTGGAAAGTCATCGGGTTCTAAACTGAGTCCTGAGTAAAAGCCGAGAGTGGACTTGACTTGACCTTAACCCACTTAATGTTCAGAGGAACTTCACTAAGAAATAGGATTTTAGAATCTTCAGGCCATAGACTTAATTCTCCAAGTTTCACATGACAATGTCTAGACTTTGACTCAGTGTCTAACTTGACTGTCTCATTCCGAGTAGACTCTTGAATAGGAAACTAATCTGCACTCTAGAACTGCTCACTTAACTCAACTTAGATATGGTGTTGGAAAAATATGTGTCTTTTTATTTGACAACATGGACATCTAAAGACTGGAGTAACGTGTTGAAATGAAGCTTCGGATGATGGATATTCTGCTAGTCCCAGTCGTTCAGTCAAGGTAGGGGTTAATGCAACCACTTCACATGGTTTTTCACATTTGTATCCAACAAAAAAATCAATACCCTGAATAAAAGGACCAAAAATAAAAAAATGCAATGCAAAAATATCGAAATTCCAATTTCTTGACTATAAGGGTCCAATGCATGCATAGCGAAGATTTGGCTACACTTTTCAAGCTTCAAATAGAAGACTTATCCATACTATCTAGACTCCAACTTATCCCCCTTCTTCCGTTTATGATACTAGTAGTACTTGAACTTGGAAGGAAACACCTGACTCCCCAAGGATTGGTTACTGGAGGAAGATATTGCACGGTAGTTCGACATTTCGAATGGGAAGAGCTAACACCCCTCATACGTAGGGGACAATTATTCAATGTTCATGTAGTATTTTTGGGAGGGGATTGATCTAAGATGACTTCTAAGTCGAAATTGGATGATGACTTGAATATCTTAGGAATTGTTGGTTTTAGAAACCTAATTCTCATAAGGAGTTCTACCACACTATTAATTCAAAGGTCGAGTCGAGTTCCATTTTCACTTTTTCTTCATGATCTTTGTATGGAACCCAAGATCATTTCTCACTTGTGTGTGGCTTAAGTACATGAGGTTTTGATGAATATGTGATTCATCACTTTAAAGTTGAAAATAGAGCTCTATTTCCAAGTAATCAAATACATTTTAGAATTAATATTGAATGGTTATCATTCATGCATGTGTAAATAATATCCATATTTTATCATTTCATAATTATATTAATAAGAAGCTAAATTTGTATGTATATAATTCACATGTATATTAACCTGATTTCCCACAGATCTCATTATTTTAGACTAACTCCAAATCAAATAAAATCAACTTCATTGTATACATATTACTAACACTAATCAATAAAAAATATCAAGAAAAATACTAACTTGTATATATATGTCAATTAAAATCAAACCTTAGTTCTGAGATAAAAAGTTGTAAAGTCAAATATCTCTCACATACACTCCTATGAAACTCTACTCACTTTTAAATTAATGTACATTCATTTACCTATATACCAATACCAAATTTAAAAGAAGTAGAGTCTATATGTGAAACTTGTGTTTTGGGTCCACAATATATATTATATTAACTTTGACTTGTTGTTTTATGTATAAATTAACTCTTTTTAATTTGTTTCTTTTATGTTTTAAAACAAATATAAAAATCCAATTTAAATAACTTAAAAATCAAATAAATCACAGTATTGTAAGTCTGTATATATGGTCTGCACATAAGTCTCCCTTATTTTATTTCTTTGATTTCTCAAATATTAAAAATTAAAAAATAGATTAGTATTTAAATATGTCTTTTCTTTTATATAAGATTTTATTTTTGAATATTCCTTTACCGAAATCATAAAAAATTGCAAAACGTTAACATATGATACTTCATGTACATAGAATACCACCAAAAATTTCACTTTGTACACATGACTTCTTTTGATTTTGGTCCATTCACGAAAGTTGTAGATCTCATCAAGACGAACAACTTTCATGAAGAATATTTTTTATTGAGGTCATTTCCTATTTTATTTATATTTCTCTTTTATTTATTTTCTGAATTTTATGGAGACGGCACGTGACGGCTCCTAGCCACCATGCACTCCTCCATTTAAAACCCATAGCCTCCTCTTTGGGTCGTTGGATGAAGCTCCCTTCATCCAACGACCATGTCATGTCTTCTTATTTTCTCTCCACCTTGCCACGTGTCATGACCGTGGTAGTTCGATCTCGACCGATCGAACGTCCAAGGACCCTTCTTCCATCCTTCGCTTTCTCTACCCACGGTCCCAATAGCCAAAGTCCCGGTCCCTTCGCTCCACTAGCGACACCATCAGGACTATGTCTTCCTCTCTCCGTCGAGCAAGCCACCACCCCGCATCTCTCCAAGTCTCGAAACCTCCTCCGTAAACATCACCTCAACTCTCTTCTTCGAACCACATTGCCAACAACCTCTCGCTCCATCTTAAAACCCCTAAGGCCACCCGCTTGGCACACTATCTGCCAAATTAGAGAGATTACCCCCAACCCCTCATTGCGTCTTAGTGACAGCATCGACTAATGAATCTATGATTCATCATCTTTATTCATTTATTTTAGCTTAAAATCCCTTATGAAACACATGTATACAATACTAACTCCATATTCTTACTAATTTGCATCTGTGTGTAAATATTGTGTATTTATATATTATTTTAACCTAAAAAAATAAAGAATGAAAGAAAGGAAAAATAAAGAAAAGAAAAGAAGAATGTGTATATGTAATAGATACAGGTTGACTAGAACCCCGAGAGAAGGTCAAGACTTGACCTGATCGACCGGGAATAAAGTAAGGGAAGATAGGATCCTTAATCAGAGAATCCCAAAAAATATTTGTGTTGTAGATACTTCTCACTTATTTTGTATGTTTGTATAAAACTAACACTATGTTATTTTTACATAAATTAACCTTAAATAAAATAATATTCAAAATAAATTTGTAAATAAAAATGTTTGCTAAACAATAAAAATAATTGCATAATGAAATCATGTATATAATAAAAGTAACCATATTCGGAAAAAGCCATTAAGTGATAATTGAAAGATCAATTTCGGCTCCATATGAACTCAGATTGAACCAAACTCACTTATATTATATTCTAAATTAAATTATCTTTAAAATGGTTGTAATTTCATAATTTTTGGAGTTACGGTTGGAAAGTCGATTTTCTGGAGGGTTTGTGCAATTTTGCCATTTATTTTCACATTTGTAAATATTTGTAAATATTTCTATTAATTATTTAAAATAAAAATATATATATATAAATAATAATAATAATAATTTTAAAACAAAAAAATCTTATTTAACCATGTATATAATGTCATATATGTATATAGTTAATTTCTCAACTAACTACCACAAAAAATAAAAAAATAACATTTAAATTTCAAATTATTAAAGTGATGAAAATACAAAAAAATTAGTTAATTTTTGTAAATAACTATAACACTAATCTTTTTACTTTATCTATTTTTCTCTCTTATCTCTTATCTTCATCCAAAAATTCAAAAAATTCAAATTTCAATTCATGTCTTTTCTATTTATATGGCTCCTTCTCCATCATTTCAATTATATCAATCTTTGGTGAGAGGATCCCGATCTCCGAAATTCTTCTTGTTGCAGAAGGGTACCTAGCCTCCGAGCCATCCGGTGACAGGGAGTCGGCCTTCATCGAGTTGATCAAGATCTTTTCCGCTTTAAGGTGAGATCCATCATTTTCTCTTATTTTCATCTAAATAACCTTTGTTTAATTTTTTCGCATTTTAATTTCAACTTCATTTTTTTATTTAGATCTTAGAATCCACCATCATGATTTGATTCACCCAATCCGATATTTCATCTCACGTTATCAATCTCTACGCATTCTTTTCTACCTCGCATGATCTCTCACCTCCGACTACGCACGGTGCTCGAAGATCCGATTCCATCCGTCTTTCTCCTCGGAACCATGCTAGTTCACGTCTTTTGTTTTGATTTTTGAGATCGAGTCATCGTTCTCGTGTCCTCATTTGTTTATAAATAAAATATATATAAAATAAAAAATGGATAGTTTTTCTTCTCTCTAACATTTTTTTGCAGAATTATCTAAAAAGATAAAAAGGAAAAAATAAAAATGAAAAGAGATTTTTGTTGTTTTTGTTTCCAAAAAAATTAAAAATAGATTTTTTATTATCTATTGATGTTTACAATAAAAAAAACAAAAACAAATACAGATGACATCCGTTGCTGCCCAATCGAGCCTAAGTTGCACCATCGTCGCTTCACCGCCTGGGCCTCATCACCGACACCGCTAGCCCTCCGCAACCGTATGACAGCAGTGTACCCCCGATCGCATTCCTGCAACATCGTCATTGCTATCGACTTGAACGTGTGTCGCCCAGGCCGCACCACTATCGATCCACGATCTTGTCGGAGCCCCTCTGCCATAGCCACTGTCGCGCCACCCGCATCTCCTCACCGACCTATGCATGGACATTAGCGACCACTGTCGTCACCTCGAAGTGCGTCCCCAAGCGAGGTTGTCTTTGTCTTCATCGAGACCCTCCTCCACCGTAGGTTCCTTCGCGTTGCGTCATCACCATCGCGCTGACACTGTCGTCGACCAGCAACCATCGCTTCCATCGGTGCCCTTGGTCGAAGGAGGAGAGCAACAAGGGGTGGCGACTCCCCTTTAGGCTTTTGGTGAAGAACGATACTAAGGAAAGAGAGCAGAACCCTAGGGAAAATAAAAAAACTTAGAAAAATTATCAAGTAACCCTTGGAGATTTTTATGATTTGCAAAAACATCCCCACGCACTACACGCACGCACCCCCTTTTGGGTAAATTGTGACATTTCCCTCGTATTTTATTTCTGTTATTTTTTTGTGAAAACAATAAACTATTTGCAAACTAGTCCCTGAATTCCATACCTTTATTTTGCCTGTTGTTTTATTGAATTAATTGTTTCATTATTCTGAAATTATAAAAGAATGTGTATACTCCTATTATGTGCATGTTCATTGCATAAATTTTTCATTGCATTTTATAATAATTTGTTATTACAAAAAATTCAAAAATAATGTCATTTTCTCTTCTTGAAATTCAAAAAATCATAAAAATTTGAATATTTCTCTAAAAATTCCAAAAAATAGATTTTTTTATTTTATTGTATTTTGATTTATTTTCAAATTTCGTGCATTAATTATTTATGAAACTCAAAAATTGTAAAATACTAAAAATATTGTAAAATATAAAAGATTCCATAAAATCCAAAAATCATAATTTCACTTTCTACTGGTAGATATTTGTTTATATTTTACCACAAAAATAGTTTCCATGAGTTTTGGGCACTTAAATAGTTTTAAGTAGCAAATTACTCTGTGCATTATTTATCATTTTTGCCACAATTTGATTTTTAAAAAAATACAAAAATATCTGAAAATTCTACAAAAGTTCTCAAAATATTTTAAAGTCCTTAAAACCCAGAAATAATTTATATGGATTTTTCTGAGCATTTTTTATATAATTGAAAATTACATAAAAGTGTAGTGTACGTATTTTTTACCTTGTGCATATTGTTCCTTATTTAAGAATTTACAAAATTAAAATCACTGAAAATTTAAAAATCAGAAAATAAAAAATAGAAAGTATAAAAAATAAAAAAAAGTATATAAGAGAAAATATCCACAAAAACCAAAGATAGTTTGCCTTTGAGATTCTGTATTTTCTCTTAATTGATTTTTCGTCGATTAATTGAATAACCCTCGGGAATTATAGCCTCCCTGAGTTCAATCATGTCTGCTATAAAGGTAAATAAGTAGCATAAATATTCTATGGCTCTAGACTATTTTCTATTATTATTGTGTAGCTTGAGAAGACAAAAAAATAAATTTGTTTATTAGATCTGGGAAGTTTTGGGATGACAGTGACTCTACGTATCATCTATTAACCGATCCTGGAGATACCCACATCAACAAAATGGTGTCGTTCTCGAGGACCCCACTACACGGTGGGATGAACGAAAACAAGGTATTCAGATGCTGGCGTGATCCAGCCCCCATCGATGAGTTGTTGCGAGTTCTTCGTGACTTGCTGAGCTTCGGTATTGTGCGCCAAGGACGATGAGGCGATGACTCGAGTAGAGCTTAGATCTTTCAAATTTCACGCATAATCCCAGGTACAGTCCCCTTCCTTCTTCTCTTTTTTATTCTTTGTAACTTCTTTTCGGTCCCATTATTGTTTCTTGATCTGTAACCTAAACCAACTCTCGATCCAAAACTAATTATCAATGATCACCTTCATCCTCCTCACCCGATCAACTTCCCTCTGTGCTCCACCTTGTTGGAGTATTCATTGCATGCGTCGTATATGAGGGAGATGGGTAAATGGTCCTAGAGAGATCCATTTACCCATCCATATGTTTAGTCCCACATCTACCCGTGGTGGGACTTAGAGGCTCTGTGAAGGCTATATAAGGAGCCCCAGACCTCTTGTAATTCATTGAGAAAATGCAATGTATAACCTGGCCCTTTGAGGCCTTCTCCTGTGGTTTCATCACGTTCCTTAGGGAATAGGGTTCCACGTTAAATCCCATTGTTCTTATTGCTATTTATCTTTTCCATGTTTCGCTTCCACATATTTATTTTCTAACATTGTATCAGAGTGGGTCGATTCTCGAAGATTTTTATATTCTTTATTATTTTGTTTGAGATTTGAGATTCAATTTTTGGATTTATATTGAAACCCTAGTTATGTTCTTGAAGATTACTTTGAAGTTCTTTTGATCGATTCAAGTTCGAGTTTCAAGGTTCTAGGGTTTGTTGAAACCCTATTCTACACCGATGCAAGTTTTTCTAGAAAATTCCGAAGGGTTCAATCTGGAACCCTAATCATAGTTTCATTCTAGTTGGAGGCACCACAAGCTTTTGTGGCTCCAGTGTGGCATGTCCGCTAGGGTTCAAAGAACCTTCTGGAGACTATCATCAGATCCCTTACGTGCCTCTCCTCCTTCATGGAGGCATAGTTCCTAGTCAAGCAAACCACTGGTGACGCATCCATCTCGCTCAGCAGTGCACCTCCCATCTCCCAGCAGCGAGATACACACGTGGCAAGCACAGGCGGTACGAACCCAAGCACCGGTCCATGACCTCCAGCCGTGTCGTGCCTTTGATCAACTCCAGGTGGCAACTCCTCCTTCGTCCAAAGCATCGCACGCTCCCTCTCCCAGAGCATCTCCAAGCGGATGCCATTTCAGGCTCTCGATCCTCTTTCCACGTGCACATGTGGCATGGGGGCAGGTGTCACACCCCCAAATTCCGTGATCAAGAATGATCATGCAGACACGGTAGCTAGATGCTCGAGAATGATCGATGAAGCTGGACTTCATGTGGAGTCCGAAAATGCGTGGATATCAGGGAGGTTATCCACGGGAGTCTGGAGGCTCCACCGTACGTTACAAAGGAGAAGCGTCACACAGGACACTGACTCGGTAGCAGAGTGTCGTGAAGCTTGTAACAGTGCGAGCACGGCGAGTACAGACAGCAGTGCAAGACATGGCAGTGGATGTACGTAGTCATACATACGCGAGCGTAGAAGGGTGATATGTAGTGAAGCAGTACGCATTGAGGAGCTATGCGGTACGGTCACAGAGGCGTACGCATGAAGGCGCACGGTATAGGTATTGATGCGTGGTGGTCCAAGGAGGCATGGAGCGTTGCAGGTGCTGAGTACGAGCATTGTCGAGCATGCTCGATCATACACGTATGAGAGTGGTCTGGAGGCCACGATAGTGAAGTTCCGGAGGACTTCCCCTTAGCATGGAGAACGCTAAGGAAGGGTTTACCGCACGAGGGTATGGAGGCCGCGGGTTCCCTTTGGCACAAGACCAAGTGTTCGGTGGCACTTGGTGAATTATGGCAAAGCTGCATTAGCAAGCTTTGGAGCACGAGTGTGCTGATGACTGGGCGGTTGACTGGGCGTCAACCGTGCGGGAAGACGAAAGGTCAACAAGGGAGTCGAAGAGACGAGCAGACGAAGAGTTGATGATGAACGTGAAGGATTGCCGAAGAACTCGAAGGGTCTCTTGTGTCTTTATGTATCATTATTGTAGATGTAATAATGGGTGTCCCTTGGGTTGCCTTGAGTCTTGTATATAAGGAGAGGTGGTGTCTCATTTGTAAACACACAGTGTAAAGAGTACACAGAGTGTCTACCCACTCCTGAGATAGTTCCCCTTCTAATAAAGAGAAGAGCTTTGTACCCGTGCTCGTGTGATTGCTTGGTAGAGTTCTTGAGCGTTCTTGAGCGTGTTCTTGAGAGTGTTCTTGAACGATCCGGAGTTCGTGCTCATGTTTGCGTTGGAAGCGTCGGTGCGCTAGCAAGCAGGAGTACGAGAAGAGTTGGAGCGCGTCCATGACCGTTCTACTCGGGAAGGCTGATTAGCTACGGGTTAGCTAACGCCGCACAGGATCAGTCGAAATCGATAGCGGGATTTTGACCCTGTGACAAGTGCTATTAGAGCAACGGTTCGTGGTACAATTCGTTGGCACGAATTGGTATCAGGACAAGGAGCAGATCACAAAGCTTGGTTGGTGCCAAGAAAGCGGGCAAAGCTACGAGCGACTGTCGGTACAGTCGATCGCGGGAACAGGAGGATACTTGTTGGAGCAAGTACATCTTCAATCAGCAGAGCGAAGATGGTGGGTGTTATCGAGCGTGTGGCAGCACTGGAGCAGGCGATGACAGAAGTGGAGTCCACCATTGGGACTCATGCCCATCGCATTGCCGTCTTGGAGGAGCGTTCTTCAGAAGGATCGGATGATGGGGACGAGACCCAACGCTCAGCGGAGCAGATCAAGTCCTTGGAGGACAGACTAAAGGCGTTCAACATGATGATGGAAGATCTTTGGAGTAAGATCTCCCTCATCAAGAAGGCATTGGCGAATAGCGGAGGCTCCACTGAGGTGCAGCGACGCAAGGTACCTGAGCCTAAATCCTTCACAGGTACGCGGAGTGCCAAGGATTTGGAAAACTACCTATGGGATATGGAAGTTTACTTTGAGGCGACCAAGACGACGGAAGCCGAGAAGGATGGTTTGGCATCGATGTACATGTCGAGCGATGCCAAGCTATGGTGGAGGAGTCGTGCAGCAGATGAGGCAAGACCGAAGATATCCAGGTGGGATGATCTAGTCGTGGAATTGAAGGCGCAGTTCCTGCCGAAGAACACTACGTGGATTGCACGGGAGGCTCTTCAACGTCTGAAGCAAACAGGCACAGTTCGTGAGTACGTGAAGCAGTTCACGTCCTTGTTGTTGGACATCAAGGGGATGCCCGAGAAGGACAAGCTGTTCAACTTCACGATCGGGTTGCAAAGCTGGGCGCAAGCCGAACTGCGGAGGCAGGGAGTGAAGGACCTTAATTCAGCAATCGTGGTGGCAGATGCATTGGTCGATTATGGGGCGGCCCAACCAAGTCACAAGGATGAAGAGAAGGAGTTCACCAGCAAGCCCAAGGCGCGGTCGAAGGACAAGGGCAAAGGTGTTGCCCATGATCCACCAATGGAGGAACGAGAGTACTCCAAAAAGAGGGAGCAACCCAAGAGCAAGGGATGCTTCATATGCGACGGATCGCATCGGGCGTGGGAGTGCCCAAAGAAGGAGAAGCTCAATGCTCTTCGTACGGACGAGGAGGAGGAAGAACGTGATGTACGCTTGGGAGCAATGGGTGCTATCGCAAGGTACGTCTCACAACACTTCGAGCTGGAGCTTCGAATTCGGTTGAGGGAGGGAGCTCCACAACAAAGAGCTTTGGAGGCGCCAAGGCTCGATCGAGGACGCACAGGAGTGCGCAGGTGCATGTTGAGCACCAATATGTGTGCAGGAGGCACACAACCAAAGTCGCGGATAGGAGAACATCCGTGCACGAGAAGACGAGGCAGAGCTATGGAGGGCGATGCAACATGGACAACGAGTTACATGTCCATGGGGTGGAGTGGTGACGAACCACACCACCAATGATCTTGCAGGAGGCAAGATACCGAAGATGCTCGGAGCGCAGGAGGTGCTCACTCCCCAAGACACGGGTACGTCCACAAGGAACGATCGAGATCGTCAACGAGCAAGCGTGGAGGTGAGTACTCCACATATGGAGCTGGAGCTGCCACAAACCAGCGATGAAGCTTTTGTATCCAGGAGGGATACATCGAAAATGGGAGCTGACGAGGAAGCTCCACTTTTCACGTCTAAGACCAAGTCATGGAGGGACGTGGTTCGTGAGAAGACAAGGTGTAGGAAGGGAGGCGGTGCAAGGCATCACCACCCTTCCCATTGAGCCGCATCAGGAGGTGCGTAGCGGATGGAGGATCGTGACGGGACGCCAACTGAAGAAGGAATGCTCGATTGAGGACAACCGATTCTTCAGGTGGGGGAGGATTGTCACACCCCCAAATTCCCTGATCGAGAATGATAGTGCAGACATGGTAGCTGGATGCTCGAGAATGATTGATGAAGCTGGACTTCAGGTGGAGTCCGAAAATGCGTGGACATCAGGGAGGTTATCCACGGGAGTTTGGAGGCTCCACCGTACGTTACAAAGGAGAGGCGTCACACAGGACACTGGCTCGGTAGCAGAATGTCGTGAAGCTTGTAATAGTGCGAGCACAGCGAGTACAGACAGCAGTGCAAGACATGACAATGGATGCACGTAGTCATACATACGCGAGCGTAGAAGGGCAATATGTAGTGAAGCAGTACGCATCGAGGAGCTATGCGGTACGGTCACAGAGGCGTACGCACGAAGGCGCACGGTATCGGTATTGATGCGTGGCGGTCCAAGGAGGCATGGAGAGTTGCAGGTGCTGAGTACGAGCATTGTCGAGCATGCTCGGTCGTACATGTACGAGAGTGGTCTGGAGGCCACGATAGCGAAGTTCCGGAGGACTTCCCCTTAGCATGGAGAACACTAAGGAAGGGTTTACCGCACGAGGGTCTGGAGGCCGCGGGCTCCCTTTGGCACAAGACCAAGTGTTCGGTGGCAATTGGTGAATTATGGCAAAGCTGCATCAGCAAGCGTTGGAGCGCGAGTGTGCTGATGACTGGGCGGTTGACTGGGCGTCAACCGTGCGGGAAGACGAAAGGTCAACAAGGGATTCGAAGAGACGAGCAGACGAAGAGTTGCTGAGGAACGCGAAGGGTTGCCGAAGAACTCGAAGGGTCTTTTGTGTCTTTATGTATCATTATTGTAGATGTAATAATGAGTTTCCCTTGGGTTGCCTTGAGTCTTGTATATAAGGAGAGGTGGTGTCTCATTTGTAAACACACACAGTGTAAAGAGTACACAGAGTGTCCACCCACTTCTGAGATAGTTCCCCTTCTAATAAAGAGAAGAGCTTTGTGCCTGTGCTCGTGTGATTGCTTGGTAGAGTTCTTGAGCGTTCTTGAGCGTGTTCTTGAGAGTGTTCTTGAGCGATCCGGAGTTCGTGCTCGTGTTGGTGTTGGAAGCATCAGTGCGCTAGGAAGCAGGAGTACGAGAAGAGATAGAGCGCATCCGTGGCCGTTCTACTCGGGAAGGCTGGTTAGCTACGGGTTAGCTAACGCCGGACAGGATCGGTCGAAATCGATAGCGGGATTTTGATCCTGTGACAGTAGGCAAGGTGTGGTCGCTCGCAAGCAGGCGGTACCACAACTACAGGCAATCGCCTCTCCTTTTGGCAGTGTTGCATCTTTCAGTTGGCATCACCGTACCTCCAACAGCTCGCAGGAATCCTCTCGACAGCGTTCTGCTCAAAGGCGAGCCACCATCTACGCATGAAAGCATGATAGGGGAGGGGCACCAGGCGGCAGCACAAACCTGGTCGTCCTCCTCTCTAGTCCACAGTGTTGGCGGCGGCGTGTTTCCAAGAAAGGGAACCCTAAATAGGATTTCATCCTTCGTGGGGGCCAAGTTGGTCGAATATATTAAAAGAATTGTAAGTTGCTTTGTTGGGATGCTCAAATTGGAAGTGAGTTACTCAGATAAAAAAAGTGGACTGAAAAAAGGGAGTGCGGCCCAACGAAAAAAAAGTAAAAGCGCCTCAAATATTAAAAAAAAGAGGGGGGGATGAATATTGGGCCCAAGTGGGTCGCGAGAATAAAAATATGTGTATGTTTTTCGAGAAAAAGGCACATACAAGAATAAGTTGTACGCTTTGAAAAGCCGTAAAAAGATTGATGATTTGAAAAGTCGTAAAAAAATCGATGATTTGAAAAGCCATATGCTTCAAAAAAATGATGATATGAAAAGTCATAAAAATTTAACGGCTTAAAAAACATTTCAAAAAATGAATGAATGATTTCAAAACAAAAAATTGCAACGACTATAAAAAATGAATGAAAATAGCTGGAAAAAAATTGAGAAGAAAAGTCGAAAAAAATTATTGTCAACTTATTTGGTTATTCCCCATCATTATTGCCTCCTCCCAACTTGGTCGACATCCATGTTTTCTGACAAGTATGGGAGAAAGGGGGAGTATTGTGTAGAGTCAGGAGTATTCCAGATTCAGATGACAGATTCCAGACCAACCTTCATTCAGACTCTACAAATTTTATCAGATTTTAGACTCGACATTCAGATTGGTCAGAGTCCAAGTTCGAGGCACTGCATGTTCGAGTGACCCATTTTTCGAATTCCCCAGAGAGAGACTTAGTTTTAGACATGCACACAGATGCTGTCTTCTTTTCAGATGTACACGTGTATGCCATCTTTTGTTCATGGTCCTCACCATTCTTCTTATTGTTTAGGGCAGAGTTTTCATGTGAGCCATAGAGACTCAGAGCAGAGGACCATTCCCTATGCCATGTTGGCAAGGGTTTTCATGTGCTATCATAGGGACTCCAGAGTAGAGGTCCATTCTCTGAGCCATATGGGAGAGACCCAGTTCTCCAACGATGAGACTTCTTTCAGACTCTTTTCCAATGACCGTCGAATCCGACGAGGATTGTACTTCCACAACCTTTCAGTTCAGTCCTTTTCAAAGATGGAGCAGTTGTCATATGAACTCAGCCATTTTAACTACATATAAATTCAAAAAATTCTTCTTGAAAATCTAATAAATAAATAATCTAAAAATACATCCTAAGGATAAAGTGGTCTCCATGTGTTCGACCTTGGGCTTCCTCAAGTAAAAAATAAATTGAATGCCTTGAATTAAATATTAATTAATTAATTTAAGCAGTTTTTAATCGATCCATAATTGCCTAACTACAATAATTTGACTTAATTAGCAAGGACATTTACATGTTTTTCAAGGATGTACTTTAACGGCTTTTCATATTGTATCGCTAAGTTCGAGATCGAATTCCAAGCTATCCGATCTTTGTATCTCAATGAAACTTTTATACATGGCACTGATGTATCATATGGAATAAAAAGTGTAAACTAGATGAATAATTTGAATAGTTACCTATTTTGAGTGTTCTTGATCATTTCCATTAAGTAGTAACCTAATTGTAATAAGATCCTCTGGAACTAAATCTAATCAATGAGTTGAAATGGAAATCAATGCAGACGATCTTAGATAATAAATCAATTACAAAAGAGGTGGTTATTAAGTGAAATCATGATCTCATTGTCTATCTCCAGATCAGAATGCTAGGTGACTATGGTGATTATATGATATATGATCTGTGTCGCAGTGGTAGTTTTTCACGCGTACTTGGTGCTTTGGTTGTCTTCACAATTGAGGCAGTAGATCTTGTGTTGAGGTTGTTTCTCATAGTGTAGTTTTCCAGTGATTCTTGTGTAGTTGGAGATAGTGACAACAATGTATGGACATGCACTCTCATGTCTCTAGGTAGAAGACTAAATGGTCGCGACCCTAAATGCATTGACTGGGTGACAGTTCTCGATGGCATCCCAAAGTACTTGTTGGGTCGCCACAAGACGCCACCTTATGAGATGCACGCTTGGTAGCCTAGTCCTCACCTTTCATCATAGTATTATCATCAGTGGCTAATGAGGGTTGATCATTCAAGTTGGTTACTTTTCTTGGTTCTGTGAAGGGGATGTGGTTAGTAAAGAAGGTGTTCGTACAGGTTTGCCCCGTGTCCAGAGAAAAACATAAGATAGTCGTAGGTCCGATTATAGTTTGAGTTGAAAACTAGATCCAGGATCTCATATCTTGCTTAAGTTGTGCCCATTGTCGAAGACTCTTACTAATGTATAGTGATTGTCGAGTGAGTTTCATTGGTTGGTCCTACCATACTTGTGTTGGGTTACTTGAGAAGGATTATGTTGGACATCAAATTCACTCGACTGAAATATGATCAAATCTAGAGATCAAGAGAAACTTATAAATGAAATGATAATGGTGAATTGGGATAGAAATGGAAAGAATAGTAAAGGAAAGTGTTGGGAAATTAGTTAGGATGCATCTACTTCACGCATGCCTCAGAGGCACCACAACCCAAAGATACTTTGTATCTCGGTTCATCGTGTTAGACACTCGTGGTCAAGATGATGAACTATTTCCTTCACTAACAAGAATGTTGCAGTGATACTAATGATAACAACCTTGAAGAAATATAATAACCTAAGAATTAGTGTTCGCTACTAGTGTTACTTGTGAGAGAGTGTTCATGTTCTTGTGTACTCGCTTCAGTAGTCCTTACGATATATGTTTCTGTAGTTACTACTGCTAGTTGCTTCTTCCCAACTACTATTATTACTTTATTTTTATTTGAATATATATCCATATTGGGCAACTTTGCTAATAATGTACCCTCTTCCATGTGGTCCAACAAGTTCGCAGGACCCACTGCTATAGTAGAGAGCAGCTCTGTTGTTGAGAGACTTATTGGACCCAGTTGTACCTTATAAGGAGTGCACTAGTTTTGTAGTTTTTATTTAGTTGGTATTGCTTCCACTTTACTTTGTTTACTTGTGAGAGAAAATTACGATACATGTATTTTGTTTTACTCTGAAGGTATATTTATATCTCCAAACATGATTGTTGTTATATTTGGTGACGTATTACATCGATGAGAACTGAATGCATCATATTTACTTCTGTTTAGTTTACTTATTCTCATGCTTATCTACAACTACAAGAAAAGGTTATATGGTAAGCACGATCTTTCGATGTATGGGTGGGCACGTGTGCTCGCCCAGATTCAGGTGAGTACATGGCCGACAATCATGCCTGCATGTTCCCTCACCCCTTTATAATTGGGATATGGTTAGTAATGGTGCCTCAGAATTCAAATGAGTGAGCACATGTGCTCACCATTGTGCTCGTGATGAATCTCCGTATCATCGTCTTTATTCTTTCATTTTGGCCTTAAATCCCTAGCTAAACGAATGTATATATCCTTAATTTGCCAAAATACAAACTCTATAAAGTGTACAAAATCCTGTATAAATAAAATAATAAAGGAAGAAAATAAAAGGAAATGAAACACCATAGGTGTTGAGTGACCCTACATCCCAAGACCCAGTCATTATGATGACTTGGTCGACAAGGAATAAGTGGGGGAGATAGGGTAGAGAAATTATAAAGAAAAGACAAAAAACCCTAATTTTTAATTCATCTATAAATACTTCTTGGGAACTATTTTTATACATCAAATCAATAAACTTTTTACATGAATATTCTAGATAAAAATACAAAGAAAAATACAAAATTTAGTTCATTGAAAAATAATGCATAGTGTTACAAAATACACAAAATAAAATGTCAAAATAAAAACTTCACAGGCCTATGTCTTCTCCATATTGTATCAAAATGGATCAAAATTATCTTTAATTTATATAACCATTAATAAGCTATTCAATGAAGGTGATTTAATTTAATTTTGATTTAAGATGCAAATTTTAAGTTTTGGGCACTTATTCTATAATATACCTGCATATTTTATTCAAATTATTTATTCTTCATACTTTTTAAAATTATTTTATTTTTATAAATTTTCAAATATTATTTGAAATATATGTACATAATTATAATAAAATAAGACCATCAAATAAAATCAAAATAAATAATACATCTACATACATAGGTAAAATATACATGTATATACCTATAATGTATATGTATATAATTAATTAAGTATACATATAAACATAGAAAAATACAATAAAAATATATAATTGTGTACAAAAATAAATCAAAAGTACATAACATACATGCATAAAATAATAAAATATATATTACAAAATAAAAATAAGAATATCCAAATACAAGTATTTATGCATATATTTTACATGTAAATATTAACTTACAATAAAAAGCCTCATAAAAATAAATAAAATAGGTTTAAAATAGTACATTAAATTACAAACATTTTTCATGTTTTAATAAAAAATATTTAACTTATTCATATTTTCTTATTGATTTTACAAGGATTTTATTCCTGGAAATTTTTTGGTTGGTCTATGTGGACCAACTAGATTCTTCTCGTCGTTGACCCTGGGTCAATATCCTCCCTCTCTCTTCCTTGAACTCTGATCTGTCAGAGCGTGCTTCTTCATCCCTTTATTCACTCATAATCCTCATCATATGCCATGGCATGCTGCTTGATTTTTGGAGATTAGATTTCCCAGATTCAGGCAGTGGGCAAACATATCTTTAGTCGTCCTTCCAGAATCCCCGATCGAAGATCCACATTTGTTCAGCCTATAAATCAGCTCCTCCTGCTCTGCCTCACCTTTGATCCTCCTTCGATGTCTCTTCGCCCCTCAGACCCACCCCAATCTAACAGCTTTGATTTGAGAGGGTTTGCAACGAGGAGGAATGCCTGAGGAAGTGATCCACACTATCATTGAAGGAGCACCGCCAACTGGTTATGCCTTCTTGACTCCGGTCGAGTCAAGGCCCATTCATCATATCCTATGTATATATATTCTTCTAATTTTCATTGTCGCATTTTATTTTAGTTGTAATCAAGTCTTTAGCAATTTTGAAAATGCCCAACTTCATGGAGCTTGAGCTCCAGGTTGATTCATCGTCATCTAACCATTCGATCGCCCCAGTTTTTACCCCATTCTTTTCCCCATCACGTTCTCCATATGTCACTCCATCTCCCCCCCCAGATCCATCTAAATCTAGGAGTCAAAACTCCCTTTGTCGCCCTTCATCGAAGCTCCATCTCCATGCCACCCTATGTTACTTTTTGCTTAACTCTTCGATTGAAGAGTTATCCCTTGAACCAAGGATCATTTTGGTGCAGGTCCGTGACTCCAAGGAGGCTTCTGAAGCCCAGTTGAACATATAGAGCAACATGTAGTCCTTGGATCTCTCCGAGCTCTCTCGCCTTCATCGGAGCATCCCTCTACAAGCGAAGGAGTAAAAGACAGTTGATACACCCGTCAGATCAAGTAGAGATCGCGCAGAGCACAGAGATAAATCAGATCAAAGATCGATGGCCTCTAGTTCTTCACGGGGGGTTTTCAAGCATCTGCTACGTCGTCCGATCAAGAACACAACCCAGCTTTAATCTAGGCTATCCACTTTAGTCGAAGCGTTGCCCCCGAAGAACTGTTGGATCGTCCACATGGTAGATGCACAACAGTTGAATTAAAGTACGTTAAGTGGTAACATTTGCATCCAACCCCCTCTATATTTTTGTTATTTGTAAAAAGTCCTGTAATTATTTAAGTGCGTACACAACTTTTGGGATATTTTGTTGTATGTCATTGGTACTTGTTATTATTGCATTTAAGTCCAATGCCAGGTCACCTCATGTGGACACCCATGTGAGGAGACATTTTGCAGGCATACCCCTCCGCATATTGTATTTATTGTTTAGTTTATTAAAATCAAGTTGTAGTTCAAAGTTTTTGGATATTTTGTATATAGCCCCTACCTTTAACTTATTTGCAAAATATCCCTTCTAGCTTGATTTAATTTTAGTTATGCACTTCTTTTTATTAAAAATAACTCGTAACTACTAGCAGATAATTAACTTTTTGTAAACTTATTGAGACTCTTAACTTGAGAGCTATAACAAAGTTCTCACCTTGATTGGTTTCCTTTCTAAATTTATTGAATGGGTATTGATTTCCCTAAAACCATGGCAATATTTCTTATGGTGAACAACTGAATCTGGGATTCTTCAAACAATTTGCGGTGTCCACCAAGGGGATCCCCTCTCCCCACTTTTTTTCATTAACACTATCAACATCCTTGAGTGCACTGTCACAAAACTAAATAATAATTGGGGAAGATCACATTATCACTGATATGCTCTTTGCGGATGATATCTTTATATTCCTTAATTTCGACAAGCACACCATTAGAAGCCTCAATTGTAACCTCAAAGTATTCTCCTAGATTTCCAGGTTGTTCGTGAATAACTAAAAATCCACCATCCATCGCTTGAACCATCCTGGTATTCGAGCATCCTTAGTTGGGCGATTGAAGGATCCCCTATCAACTACCTTAGGATCCCACTATCCCTGAACCCTTAAAAAAGCCTGATTGGCTTTACATCATCGAAAGATTTTGTCCATGCTCTCTCATGTGTCCTTCTAAACTCATTCATTTTCTCTCAAATCAACCACATGCTTGCTTATCTTAAGATTCTCAAACATGTCGTTCTTGATATAGATAAGAGTAGACTATGTTTCTTTTGAAACGGAATCAATGAGGATTATAACAAGCATGAAGCTCGATGGGAGCTTGTATGTCGATGAAAGGCAAATTATGGATGGGATAACCAGAACTTGGAATTATTTAATTACTCCATGTTTTTCAAATTATAGGTTAAACTACAAGAAAACCAATCCTCCCTAATAGCTAGAATTAATAGGGGCGGTACCCTAACTCTAGACTTATTCCCACTGCATACCCCCCATCCTAGATATTCTCCTTGTTGGCGTGCCATTAAAATCAGTTCATGTGCTATCGGGTGTTTCGCTTAAAAAACAATGGGCTCGGGAGACCAGATTCTTCTTTGGCATGCCGAACACCAATGTGTATTTAATTTTGCTATTTTTGTTAGCCTCATATGCTGCATATGCTGCTTTAGCAACTCCACAAACTTGGTCAATGTAACGTCACGAGCTTAGGTCTATGATTTGTTATCGAGGAAAACTGGCCCTAACAATTTGGTGGGTTCGGGTCCAAATAGATCCGTTGATAATGATCTAAAATGCGTAAGCTCAAATTATCAAGTAGTAATCCCGACCACTTATAACACACTCTCACACTTTGAGTTTTAGATGTGAGACTATGCTTAGGAGTTTGGGTGTTACAACCTCCCGACATGACCCGTCACTTATTCCCAGTGACAGTAGCAGTTGCACGTTCCCGGTAGGGTTGGCTATTGAGTCACGGCTCGATGAGCCAGGCTCGGGCTCGGCTCGATAAGGGCTCGTGAGCTAGGTTCATTAAGCTATTGAGCCGAGTTCGAGCCAGATTTTTGGGCTCGATAGCTTATCGAGTCGAGCCCTGCTCAGCTCAATAACTCAATAACGGGCTCGATAAGGAATATATATATATATATATATATATATTCTATTTGTGAAACTACAATGATTTTTATTTTTATTTATATTAGTTTTGCAATATTGTTAATGGTGGATTATGTGTTTATGTAACAACAATGTTAGGTGGACTATGTTGTAGACTTGGATTTTCTACCTTTTATCTATGTTAATCTAGGTTATAGTTAGATATTTAGTATTTTTTCCTTTTTTATTAACAAGAAGAATGTTACAATATATATTATAATTTTACTTTTATATACAACTCGGATGGTGGCCTATTGGTAAGGTGGATGATCTGTAAAATGGAGGTCTCGGGTTTGAGCCCTATCAAAGCACTTTTTCACCAAAAAAAACACCTATTTCCTTAACGAGCCTGAATAGGCTCGAGCCCAGACCAGGCTCGATAAGAGGCTCGGGCTCGATAAAGGGCTCGGCTCAAGACTTATCGAGCTCGAGCTGGCTCGATAAGGGCTCGAGCCCACCGAGCTCGAGTCCGAGCCCGAGCCCGAGCCCAGTTTGGCTTATTGAGCTCGCGCTCGAGCCCAGCCCTGGCTCGGCTCGTTAGGTTCGATAGCCAGCCCTAGTTCCTGGCTTAGGTCCCTTCTGGTAGCACTTTTTCCTATCAGAGGAAACCCGCTCTGATACCACTTGTAGCAACCCGGACTTAGTTCTCTAATCCGTTATCGATAATTGGTCTTTATAACGTTTCAGATGACGTGCTATATATCATCTCTTCATTCCATGTTCACTCCTATCCTCAAAAAATAAATACATAGTAAACACATAAGCAATTACCAAAACCTCCTCAAAAATGTTGTATGCTCCATCCTCCATGTAAATTTTTGTTGTGTTAGACTCTCCCTAATAGCTAACTAAATACTCACTCCATATGTAAAGTTATTTTTAATAAGATATACTGATAAGCAATTCAATCAATAGACTTGTTGAATGTGTATTTTGGATAATTATTATAAAATTGGTTCTACTGGAGATAGTTTAACTTCGAACATGCAAAACAACTCGTTAGACAATGTTTAATATTATGAAAAATGTGATATAAGCATAATCGTGCTTAAACCTATTAGATAATGTTTAATAATATAAAAATTGCGATTAAAGCATAATCATGCTTAAACCTATGGTGGAGTAAAGTTTTTAAAATGCCGTAAAATGGCCCATTAGTAGTGATATAAGCATTTATATCTATGGCATCCTACAAAATAAGACATTAGTAATGCCTGATTGTAACTAACTAAATGCAATGCAGTGAAACTGCGAAATATGTGTGATACACATCTAATGTGGACTTTAGTGTGGAATACGCGTCAATTATGTATTATCATAAATATTTAATATATGTTATGGGAAAAAGGAGTATGCTCAATACTCCCAAGTCCCACCTTTTTTTCCGTATTTTTTTATTTTTCTGATACGAAACTTAGTCAAATTTAGATCATAATATATCATCATGATGTCGTCCAAAATTCGACTTAATTCGAGACTTCTATCCCCTCCATCAAGCCTGTCAAATTTGAACAATCTCAGAATTGTTGAAATTGACCTCCTCTGGACAAAAGTGTTAGGAACATTTGTTTTATACAAAATTTGAAACACATATTCTAATTTATTATTCTAAGTAAACCCCTCTAGGTTTCATTCCAAAAAATAAAAAAAAATGTGGAAAAAGGTTGGAACATGCTCTTATATGCTTCCAGAAAGCATAGTCATTTAACCCATATATTATACATATTCTACCATAAACTATGACATGGGTTTGGTGGGTTTGTGTTGTGAAATGAGAAGAGACAACTTTCACATGAGTGGCATGTGTCTTAATTAAAGTTGATGCAATATGATAAATGCAAGCATGTAGTAGATAAGAGTTCTTCCTTGATAGATTGGAACAAGTCCTTTCTTGGATGTGTCAGAACATCCATAGTCAGTGTACGAGGAAGGATCAAGGTCAGAGAAGCATCTCTCAACTCTAGAAATGCATCTCATGTGTCGATCATTTTCAGCGACAGGCTAAGGTCCAAATTTCATTTTCAGCGACAGGCTAAGGTCCAAATTGTCGTTATCCATGGAACCCGAAAATCCACTTCTCCTCCAAGCTAGGGAGGAGAAGAGGTTGGGACTTCCTTAGGTTCCTCATCATAATGGAGGTCATCATTTCTCTCCGGTATGCTCGTAGAGAACTTCTATGTCCCTAATGTTTGTATGGAGGAATTTGCATACCTCGCCAAAGTACAACCCTTCTCGATTATGAACATCTCCTCAAGGAATACAAATGGACAATTATTGTATTTACAGTATGTCTCACCACCCTAAAAATTGAAAAGAGAGCGTGTTTACTTGTAATAGAGCAAAAAACATATAGCTCATGTATATTTTTTATTAGAGCGAAAAAGATAAAGTTACTACTAATGTTTTACTCGCTTTAACTTTGACCACACTTCATTGTCCGATGCAATTGGACAATTTTAGGCATTGGCATAGCCTCCAACCATACTTCTTTTGTATATACATATACAAAACATAACAAGATCTTCCACTGGTATAAAATCTAGTCAAGTAGTAACCAAGTTCAGTATCATAGACAAGCACATCAACACACATGTTCCCCAAAAACTCAAATGGCTCATATCACAGCAATATAACAAAGAAGTAAAGGAATATCTGTCATTGATCTGACATCAAATGACTCACATCAAATGCACTGAAATACAAAGAAATTCACTGTAACAACATGAACTGGAATACAATTAAATGCACTGTAATACAATGCACTATAATAAAGCAAAACACTATCAATTACAATGTAATAAAGCACGTACGAATGTCAAATAGAGCATCGGATGATTCATGGGTAACTCAAATGATAATCTCCAAATACCTTACACCAAATTAGTAATCAAAGGAACATGCTGCGCAAATATAAGCATTAGATAGCAGTAGGAAAAGCAGTAAAAAGCATCACAGTTCACGACAATTAAGCATAGCACTAATCAAATGAACATGCTCCACAGACTTAGAAAAGTAAAGAGGAGCATGGTCATTAAAGGGTCAATAGAGAAAAAGAAGATTGCATGTACAATAAAAAGGGAAAATAAAGCAACAAATGGCTCACCGAAACATATTCCCAAAATAACTCATCAGAATTCTGAAAAAGATTGATCCTCATCGAGTGGCCCATGCATGGGTGTGCCGTCCCCAAAGTTGCTTGGCAGCCGAGCAGCAGTTTTTGAAGAGATATACACTTTACTTTGTCAATGATTTTTCGGTCTCGCTCTTCGCATTTCTATCTACCCGACCTTCCCGTGAAAGAAATAAATGAAAATTGATAGGAATGTGTATTATGTTTCTATCTACGACCATACGTGGTGTTGCTAGCAGCTGTACGTGGGAGGTGCTTGAAAGAATGTGTGGCTGCAACATAAAGAAGATGGGTGGTTGGCCAGGGTTGCACATGTTGGCATCATTGGAGGTCGAATGGTCAGTGTACAGGAGGAACAGTTTCATGATCTGGTGCATTGGCCACGGCCATGTCCAGGGAACTAGGGGATAGTACAGTACTCAAAAGAAGATGCATGACCGCAGATCTACAGAGGAGACTGAAATGCATGCCAACCATAAGAAAGTAAATGAGCATTAAAGGTCGCTTGATAAAGGAGAGGAAGAAGTTGATGGGTTTGCTTCTTGATGTCTATATAAGTTTTGCAAGTGTATTGTCTTAGATCTAGAATCAATTTGTTATTGACAAAAACTAACTCAGCCAACTTATTGAATTCAAATTCAATTAAACACATCAACAACCACCCAAAATGCTTAAATCCGAGTGGTCCCCACTTTTATAGCTTATTCTCACACTTTACAAGTGTCCCATGGGAGACTATCTCTCTCACTTTACAAGTATCCCATGTGAGACTATCTATCTCACACTTTACAAATATCCCATGTGAAACTATGTATGGGATGCTACAACAGTGGCATTAGATTTATATACCATGACTGCACATCTCAAAACACGTAAGGGCACACGTAATTGCATTTAAAAAAAATGCATGCGTGACTGCACGTTTTAGTATGCGATAATACGAAATTGCACTTATTCCAAATCCACTTAGCTTGTGAACTGAAGATTGAGATGGTTTAGGTCCGATCGCAAACAAATGACAAAGATTACGTAGGCTGACAATCTCGGCCATCAAATACAGAATTAATGCATGGCCGAAGTAATAGATTATTTGTATTCCCATGTAAGAGGCAAACCAAGAAAGAAAATCGTGAACTCCGGCATAAAAACTTAATGTATTTAATAAACAGTTATCTATCTGATCCTTCAAGTTCATCTTTTCCTATCTGAGGAAATCCCAATGGATGTTATTGAAATAAATATCCACGGCTTTTATAATATGGGCTCTAAGATACTCACATGCCTTCTTATTTACGCTAGGGGGTTAGGTATTATATTTCTTCTGCTGGGCAGGAAATGCCATAAATCATAGACTATCTCACCACTGAATTCCACTCAACCTTGGTGCAGAAGCGAATTGTCTGCAGTTTCGGCTTCCGTTTCTTTGGCCTTCTTCTTAGCAAGAAAGTCATTGCAGTCAGCACCTTTAACTGTAAACTCCATCAGAAGTTCGTCGTAGAGCTTCCTCAGGTTCTTCAGGAAATCTCTCGATCTGGGATCCTCGGTCATATCAATATCTGGAACCTCATCTGGAAGAGCAGATCCAACACGAGCGCCTTTGATATATGCCAAGCAAGCCATCAGAACGGCACGCCCATGCATGCGGAAATGCATGCATACCAAGTCTTCAAAATTCTGAAAAAGCAAACACATACAAGTGAATATAATATGCCATGAAAAAGGTGTTAAACAAATTCCAACACTGGGGCAACATCAGGAAGGCATGGGCTGTGAGTCCAACTACTCATACACAAGAAAATTGGTCATTTGGTCAAGTTTTTCTAGGAACAGTTGATTGTTCATATCACACGTTTTCATTAACATGAACACTGCATAAACTGTTATATTTAATAAATTCAAACTAATATCATAATTGGAAAAATGTCACTGTGTAATTTGGTCATATTTTTTTAGAAAAAAACTAAGCTCCGACCATATCTGTATGGATATCTCTTGTTTTCAATATTTTTCCATTAAGCTCAGATGGTGCAGTACTTGGTAGCAAAGCGAATAGCTTAGCCCTAACTCTCTGAGTACAATCCTTCCATTGAAGAATAAACCAATTAAAAAATTGTCCATGAACTTTAACAGACTCAATCAACCATGTGTGTGATTTGTGTGGGTTTTCAGGGGCTTACGTACCTCTGGAGGTTTTCGTAGTGTGTACAACATGGTTTTGCAAGATAACACAAAGGCATCTTCATTGTATATCAAAGACGCCTCCTCCCGGCCAGGAAGACCAGCGTAACAGCCGTAAGCTGGCTCATTGAAATATGGCCTTTCATTCAAAACCAAACCTTGAATAGATACCAGGACCTGCAACATCGTAGATGATACAGGATTCCATTTCTCACAATCAGAACCGTCCCATGTACCCAAGAGGCTAAGGCAGACCTTTCCACAATTATACAAGTTCGGATTTATACGAAGGCCACCAGAATGGTAATGTACTTTCTGCACATATAGAATAAATTTACACATGATATTTCATTTCACAATGAATAAAAAAACCTAGAATCTGTGTGCTAACATAAAGTTGAGCTTACTGGAGGAACACTCGGATATAATGAAGGGAAGTGAATATCAAAAAAGAATATGCCATCATGATAAGGTGTTCCAGTTGGTCCAACAATGGCAGCTCGCAGTAAATCCATCCTATTTTCACATGCTCGAACAAATATTGTCTCTGTTCCAATTCACATTCCAAAGGGTGAATCAAAATGTTAGTGGAAATTCAACTCCCCAGTGGGGAAGAAAGTCATTGGAAACCCTGAACAAATATATATTCATATATCTTTCTGTCGATAAGAGTACAAACTCAAAATATAGAAGTATTTAAAATAGGATATTAAACTAACGGATTAATTTATAAAGAAAACTCTGATTGATATATATATATATATATATAATATGATAATAAAAAAGAGAACAGAAAACAATCACTTATTTTTCTAAAAGCAATGTACCAGGTCGATGATATGAGATGCTTATGAGAGAGAATAACTATTGTCATTTCACTGATGAAGGTTACAAACTGTCAAGTTGCTTGTCTTATAGGTAAATGGATCATGTGTGAGAATTCATTTATCCCTTTGAGAGCTATATATATATATATATATATATGTATATATATATATATATATATCACCCTAAACCCTAAAGTCCTATGTGAGTGAGCAACAAGGAACTTTCTCCCATGTGATTTTTTCCTTAACTGCAAAGGGTTTCCACGTAGACCACCGCTTCTTTGGGTAATTGGTTTCATACATGGTATCAGAGCTGCCGTCAAACATCTTAAGTAGGACTGTTGTGCGGGGTTGCTGATTTCCTGCTCATCGCTGCTGTGCACGGTTGGTATGAGGAATATCCCTTGTTGCTGCTGTGCTCAATTTACAGGGGGAGATTGCCCTTGTCGCCGCTAGCTCTTGGTAGGTGCCCTAGCATTGGGTTGTGGCGTAGCAGGTTCAAGGGAGAAGCTTCTGTAGTCATCCTGAAAGCTCATCTCTGAAGAACGTTGTCTTGGCATTGCTCTGTCACGGAGGTGGTCTTCAGACTGTTGCAATGCTTACTTGTTCATTAGCCCTAAATGTCGGTTTCGGTCACCATTTCGGTATCGACCAAAACAGAATTTCGATGGAATTTCGACCAGAATTTCGGTCATTTCGATCATTTTTTGTACTAGGACCCCAATATTTCGGTCATTTCGGTCGAATTCGATTTCGACTGGATATCGATATTCGACAGAAATTCGACGGAATTTCGCGGAAAGTTGAGGCCACTGTAGCGTAGCTGCTGAGGTCTCTCGTTTGCTGCAGCTCTCGATCGCCAATTGCTGTTGGGGCACGCATCATTTTATCCCTCTTGTGCTTTTCTTTGTTGACTTGTTGTTGTCGATACCGTGGTTGTTGTTCCCTGTAGTTCCTTGGTGATTGTGCTTGTACCACTCTTCGTTGAATGTGGGCACCCTTTTTGCAGATGTTATGTTTTTGTTCATTGGTACTACTTCTGTGCTCTTTTTGGGTGCCTCTCAGTGGCACTAGTCAGTGCACATGGGTTCCGTTTTCTATTTGTTGTTGTGATCAGAGATTGGTACTATTGAGATCACAAGGTCATGTTATTGTTGCTTTGCATTTGTTGTTGCTATTGTTGATATCACAATGTTGCGTCGGTGCCTTCCACATGGTGGGGTGAATATAAAAATAAACAGTTAGCCTACTCATGATCAAATTCAAGAATTTCATCTTCATTTGAATATTGATAAAAACTCTAACAAGGCATGCACTGCCAACAGTACTCTTGCTGCTGCCGTTCAAAAGGAAAGTAATGATTCGGATACCGATCAGAACCATGGATAATTGATCATGGTGCCACTAATCATATGACGATTGATCCAAAACTCTTTAGCGTTTACAAAATTGGCCTTTGAAAATAATCATGTTTCCTTTGCCAATGGCTCTCATGATACAATGGTGGGGAAAGGAAAGTAAATGTATCCCTTCTTAACAAACTTACTATCCATAATGCACTTCATGTTCTTGTCATTCCTTAAAAAAATCATTTATGTTAGCAAGATGATAAAAGACTTAAAAAGTGAGCTAATTGTTTCTTCTGATCAGTGTATGTTGCAAGGTTTAGTGACAAGGAGAACTGGGTTTGGTTTCTTTTCTATAAGAATGTATCATCTAGAAAATTACAACGCCAAATGCATCGACGACTACGATTCAATGAAGAAAAAGGGTATAGTCATATTCTAGTCACAAAATGGCATGAATGTTTTGGGCATCTTCTACTTAGTTATCTTAAAGAACTTTATTATTCGAAAATTTGAGCTCTGCAAAGTTAGTGTCATGTTTGTTTGAAGCCAAAGCACACTTGTGCAACTCATTCTATTTCTATAGAGAATATTATGTAATCGATGTATCAGTTTCTCTATTTTTATTTTCTCGATATCCTCTTATGTAATTTACCCATGGATCCTCTCTATATACGACAACCTAGGGTTCTGTGGAATAAATAGATTGCTAATTTCTACTAACATGATATCAGAGTAAAACCCTAACCCTAAAACCCTACCACCGCCGCCCCCCCTCTCTCCACTTCTCGGCGTTGCCACCGCCGCCCTTCACCATAGGGCGCCGCCACTCCGGTCCTCCCCTTCTTCTGCTGTCGACCCCCCTCATCGTCGGCTCTCCATTGCCGGCCTCCACCGCCTAACCCCTCTCCAACGTAGGGGACCTCCACTGCCAGGTCCTCTTCCCTTCAATGCCGACGCCCCTTCTTCCGTCGGCCTCTCTCTCTCCATGGATTTGAGTGTGTAAAGTCTACATATGCACTCAAATCCTACCAAGTTTATGTAGACACTTGTTTCTTGTCTACAATCCCTAATTCTTCGTATCCGACGACATGTCAGAAAACAAAGTCGATATGCCCTACATAGGCACATTCAAAGGTCCAACGCCAATAGTCAAGATGGATGGGACGAACTATGAGCTCTGGGCGATGCAGTTCATGAGTCTCATGAAGTCGAATGGTAAGAAGCATGTTCTTACCGAGGAAGAGCCGGTAGAGAAGACTAGGACCTATGCCTCCTGGGAGGCTGATGATTCATATGCCAAGGTTTGGTTGTCAGGTACATTGTCTATGGAGATTGCCAATGATGTCCTCCATCAACCCACCGCTAAGGCGATATGGGATATACTAGCCGCCACATATTCACAGGTGTGGAATGAGACCAAGATGTTACAGCTCCAGCATGACTTTTCACGATGAAGCAGAATGGGCGGCCGCTTCACTCTTTGTATACATCCTTGAGAGGGATGTTTTGGAAACTATATAGCACTATACCCCTCACGGCTACCCCTGAGCAGTAGAAGACCTTCAGAAAAGCTACCATGGTAGAGGTACTCCTAGCAACACTTGATCCTGAGTATGAGGCAGCCCAATCTCATATACTTGTCGATGCTACCATTCCTCCTATGGAGGTAGTTTACCGGAGTGCGTTAGCCGAGAACAACAAATGCGGAGGCTTAGTCGCATCTCTGTTCCTTCCAACACTTCTACTCCACCACCTTCGGCGATGGCTGTGTCGTGAGGGAGACGTGGTCAATCTTCCTTTCGTGGATATGGAACTCGTGGCTGAGGAGGTCGTTTTCGCCAACCATGCACTTTCTCCATCGCATAGGTTACTCCGATGATACATGTTATTCTAAGCATGGGTTTCCAGCATCGACGTGTATAGCTAAGCATGTTACATCTCCATCAACATCCACTTTATATCACCGGTTTGAGGAGATTGTGGTGCGATTGTGCGATATTATGCCTCAACCATTACAGATTCTCCAGGAGGATCTTCAGATATTGCTTCTTCAACATCTACCAGTACTTATGTCGCTGCCAGTACCTCAGGTAGTGCTTCTGCTTTTACATTCTGTCATGATCTCTCAGATTGGATTATGGACTCTGACGCAACCCATCATCTCTGTCGCGACAGAGATAGACTTGAGTCATACAGAGACATTCCACCTGGACGCTTAGTGCTCATAGCTGATGGGTCTCATTCCCCCATCGTTGGACAGGGAGGGATTACCTTGTCACCGTCCATGCATTTACAGAATGTTCATGCTCCTGAGTTCTCCATGAATCTACTGTCTATTAGTCAGATTACGAAGGATTTGCACCGTCGCGCTATATTTAATGCATCTTCTCTTATTTTTCAGGACATACTAATGGGCAGAGTGATTGACTGTGGCTATGAACAAAATGGTCTCTATCGTCTGGTCCGGAATTCATATGCTGGTGTTTCTTCCTACTCAGCCGGATCAGTCTCTCCGTACACCTGGCATGTACACTTTGGTTACCTCCCGCTTCAAAAGATGTGTCATCTCTTGCCTCAAATCTCTCCAAGTTCGTCGTTTCGATGTGAAGCCTGTCAGTTGGGAAAGCAAAATCGAGCTAGCTATCCTAGTCATCAGTGTCGGAGTAGTAGCTCCTCTTTTGAATTATTTCATGTTGATATTTGGGGTCCGAGACGTGTTCCTGATCATCTAGGACACAGGTTATATCTTGTCGTAGTTGATGACTTCTCCCGTGTATCGTGGGTATTTCTTTTAAAGAATAAATCAGAAGCAGGGGATGTTATTATAAATCTTATCATTGAAGTGCAGAATATTTTTTATTCTTCTGTCAAATATGTTCGTACGGATAATGCATTGGAATTCTACACTCACTCTCTCTCCCATTTATTTTTGTCCGAAGGTATTATTCATTAAACCACCTGTGTTTACACATCTCAGCAGAATGGCGTGGCAGAGCGAAAACATCATCATCTCCTTGATATCACTCGAACCCTGCTTATCCAGAGTTGTGCGCCTATCATCTTTTGGGGAGATGATTTCTTACGACCTACTACCTTGTCAATCGTATGTCGTTCTCTATACTCGGTGAGAAAATTCCTCTTTATGTTATTTTTCAAGAGAAGGAATTATTTTCTCTTACGCCTCGTGTCTTTGGTGTTATTGCTTTGATACACCACTTGTCTCCTGGACTTGACAAACTCTCACCTAGAGCTGTCAAGTGTGTCTTTGTGGGTTACTCTCGGACTCAGAAGGGTTACCGTTGTTATGAACCTATAAACGGGAAATATTTTGCTAGTGTTGATGTTACATTTTTTGAGTCCGTTATGTACTTCTCCCCTGCAAGTGTCAGGGTGGCTTCTTCCACATCTAATGATGAAGTCTATGTTCCTCCTTCTCCTTGTCTGAGTCCACCTTTGTCCATTCTTGTCCCAGTTGTCACGCCATCTCCATCACCACCACCACCACCATAACCACCTATCCTCCCATTACCTAAATTATATACATATCAGTCAGGTCCTGCTCAGGCGGCACGTCAATCATCCATCACACCTCAAGTTTGTTCAGATGCTATTACTAGCGATGGGTCGGATAGTGTGCATGTGCAGGATCCTTCATTGCAGGAGGAGTGTGCACCATCGAGTACAGTGGATGATGATCTTGATGTCCCCATTGCTATTCTGAAGGACTTACGCGTCTTATCCCCTTGCTTCCCAGGTTTCTTTTCACCGTCTCACAGGAGACTTCCAGAGATTTACTGCGGTTTTGTCTTCCGTGGAGATACCACAGAATTATCAGGATGCTATGAAAATTGACTGCTGGTGGTTGGCTATGGAGGAAGAAATGGATGCTTTACAGTCCCGCGGTACATGGAGCTTGGTTACCGCTCCGCCTGGTGCATCTATAGTTAGCTGCAAATGGGTATTCACAGTGAAGTACCATGCAGATGGGAGCCTTGACCGGTACAAGGCACGGCTAGTGGCGAGAGGTTTTACTCAAACAATGGTGTGGACTATTTAGATACATTCTCTCCAGTGGCTCGTTACTCTATTCTTCGCATTCTTCTATTTGTTGTTGTGGTACGTGACTGGTCCATATTTCAACTTGATGTCAAGAATGCATTCTTGTATGGCGATTTGCAGGAAGAAGTCTACAACAACAACCATCGATGTTTGCTGTTGAGGGGGAGAATCATGTGGTATGTAGACTTCACAAGGCCATATATGTCCTTAAACAGAGCCCAAAGACGTGGTTCCAAAAGCTTTCCCACCTAATTGAACAACAGGGATTCCAAAGATCAAATGTGGATCACTCGTTATTTATTCAGAAGACTTCTAGAGGTACAGTTGCCATCGTGGTATATGTTGATGATATTCTGGTTACAGGAGATGATGCTCAGGGGTAGAGATGGCAAAAGCATTTTTGGGCCGTCAGTTTGTTACGAAGGATCATGGTACCCTACGATATTTTCTGGGGCTGGAGTTTGCCAGGAATGCACAGGGTCTGGTGTTGATCCAAAGGAAATATATTATAGATTTACTGGTTGAAACGGGCATGGTTGGATGTAGACCATCGAGCACTCCTATGGATCCAAGTATGAAATTATATGACAACGATACTGAAGAGGTGGACAGGAGAAGATATAGAGAGATGGTGGGTAAGCTTCTTACATCACTATAACTCGACCCGATATTGCTTTTGCAGTAAGTCGAGTGAGTCAATTTATGGAGAAGCCAAGACAGGTACATATGGATGCTATATACATGATAGTAAGGTATCTAAAGTCTTCTCCAGACTGGAATTTCGATTGAGAATCTGAATCAGAACTAGATAACTCTACACAATACTACCCCCTTTTTTTCATACTAGTCGGGATAGGTGACATTGACCAAGTTGGGAGAAGACATAAAAAAAATGGGGAAAACGACCTCAAATATAAAATTTCCTCTCTTTTTCGATTATTTTATTTTTCTTTTTTTAAATAGTCGTCTCTTCTTCCTTTTCTCGTAGCCGTTTAATTTTTTATACGGCCTTTCTTCTTGCATTTTTTCTTTTCACGCACGACTTTTTTTGTGTGCACACCTTTTCCAAAAAAAGATCCTTCTTTTTTAAGCCGTTCATAATTTTTTCTCGACTTTCATCTTCTCCCTTTTATTTTAAATAAATCAGGCCACCTTTTTTCTGGCCCCTCTCTCTCCTTCAGATCAACCTACTTGGACCCAAAAATATAACATGCCCTCTTTTTGTCGCCGTAGCTCGTAGCCTCTCTTGGGCATTTACGCAATTTTCACATAAAAAAATTCATGTGATCTTCTATTTAGGGCTCCCTATTGAGAAAGCTCCTCTAGAAAGAAGTCGTCACCACTCAAGGGTTCCATGATGGAATCCCTACATCATTGCCGTTGTGGAAGAAGAGATTTGGAGATCAAATGCGTTGCCAGAAGGGAGTGCTGCCTGGAGGAGTTTGTGAAAGGAGTTGTTGTGGCTCTGTGAGAAGTCACATGAATCTCGCACATGGCGCAACATCGAGGAAATGGAGGATTTGGGGTTGCGAGAGGATTGAATCGTACCTTCTTCAGTTTTTTCTGAGGTCTTGTTGTGGCTGGAGATTTTCATCGTCATTGAGGTTATGCAACCTGTGCCTTTAGAACAATCCCCTTGCGAGATGTCGAGGTCCCTCTACCTGGAGGGTCGTCGCCATATTAGGGTTCAATCACAAATCCATCACAACTGAAGATCTTTCTCTAGAGGCCCCAGTTAGGCTGGCTATCGTGCCTAACAAGCCGAGCTAAGCCCTAGCTCGGGCTTGAGCTCGATAAGCCCAATCGAGCTCAAGCTTGAGCTCGTTCGAGCCCAGTCAAGCTAGCTCGAGCTGAGGCTCTGTAAGCTCGAGCCTCTTATCAAGCCAGCTCAAGCTTGATAAGGCTCGGGCCGAGCCCATTATCGATCCTGAGCCTCTTATCTAGCCTGGTCTGGGCTCGAGCCTATTCAGCCTTGTTAAGAAAAATGGGCATTTTTTGGTGGAAGAGTGTTGTTACCTGGGCTCAAACTCACAACCTCCTCTTTGAAGACTGTCTTCTTTACCAATAGGCCACTATCCGAGTTGTATACAAAAGTTAAATTATAATATATATTGTAACATTCTTTTTACTAATAAAAAAAGGAAAAATACTAATTATCTAATTATAGCATAGATTAACATAAATAAATTGTACAAAGTCCAAGTTTACAATATAGTCTACCCAACATTGCCGTTACATAAACAACATAGACACATAGTCCACCATTCATAATGTTGTAAAACTAATAATTAAAAATAAACATCATTACAATTTCATAAATAGAATATATAAATATATTCCTTATCGAGCCTCTTATTTAGTTATCGAGCCGAGTGGGGCTCGGCTCACGCTCAGCTTGTGAAGCTATCATGTAAAAAAATCTAGTTCGGGCTCGGCCCCATAGCCTAATGAGCCAAGCTCACGAGCTCTTATCGAGCCAAGCCCGAGCCTGGTTCATCAAGCCATGACTCAATAGCCAGCCCTAGCCCCAGCTCTTCTTCTTTCCCTTTTTTTTGACTCGGTGACAAAATAGATCTAGGAAGTAATGCACTTGGAACTTCTTCTTACGAGGAGGCACAAAATTTGATAACAATCTTCAGAACTACATGGTGCGTTGTTGCGGCCTCCGTACCGTGGAGAATTAGGGTCTCATAGACCCTAAAATTACTTGATGATAATTTGGAAAACTTGGCGGTGATCTTCAGGACATGCAAATATGCGTGGGACATAATACTGAACAACTTTTCTCGAACAGATCTCACGGATCAAAGATTTTGAACATGCAATCAAACATTAACATCTTCATGAACAAATCCAAACTCGAATCTTCATGAAATAAAATCCAACGGAACTCACTTTGATACCGTGTTAGAAAACTAGAATGCATAAGCATAATGTCAGAGATAAAGAATAAACATGAAGAACATCAAGATTTTACGTGGAACCCTACTCCAAGAACGGGATGAAACAACGAGAGAACACCTCAAAGGGATGATCCTTCTTTTGAAGTCTCTCTCTATCTCCTGGTACTATGGGTGTGGAGCTTTTTATATAACCCTTACTAACTCTCTAAGTCCCACAACTAGTATATGTAGGACTAAACCATTGGATGTGGTAATTGGACCCTAGAGGGATCCAATTACCCGTCTACACATGTGATACATATACTCCAACAGATTATATTATGTGTCGTCAAGCAGGTTGGGATTCCCTAAAGACCTAGATGGCTTTCAACATGGGTTTGTTCTTGTCAAGAGGCTGCAACACAAGGCGCATACCATCTTGTGCAATGTCAGGCGGAGAAGAAGCAACGTGTTGTACCCAAAATTTGCTATGCATGGTGCTATGAGTTCCTGCTTGGAACTTTAAAGGAAGATAGATTCTCCTGGAACCCTTATCGCGAATGCAGTTCCACATCTCCTAGATGTTATCTCTAAGTGCATGAAACATACCCAACGGAGCTGTCTCAACATTGTTGTTGAGGGGAAAGAAAAAGTTGTATTCAATCTGATCCTACAACTCTCTTATATAGGAGAAAAGCTGTGAGAGTAATTTACATAAACAAGACAGTAGAAATAAACAATATAAAAAAAGATATAACATGACTATCTTAAAACTCCCCCTCAAGCTGGAGCATATATATCTATCATGCTCAACTTGGAACAACAATGATGGAAAGGACCTTTAGCCAGAGCCTTAATAAACATGTCTGCAATCTAATCTCCTGACGCTAAATAAGATGTTGAAATAAGGCCTTTTTGGATCAGATCACGAGTATAGTGACAATCCACCTCAATATGCTTTGTCCTTTCATGAAATGCTGGACTATTAGCTATAAACAGAGTCGCCTGATTATCGCATTGAAGAAGCATAGGAAGAGGTACTTCGATTGTTAAATCGGTCAGGACAGATTTGACCCACATCATCTCAGTACTACCTTGGGTCGTTGCCCTATATTATGATTCTGCATTGAATCAAGCAATAACAGTTTGTTTCTTACTCTTACATGAGACTAGTGAACTGCCAACAAATACAATGACGCCTGAAGTAGACTTCTTGTCACTAGGACACCTGTCACAATCTGCATCTGCATACCCTGTAACTGAGAGAGACGTATCTCTTCTAAAAAGAAGACCTACACCTAGAGATGACTTTAGATATCTCAGGGATCATGAAAACTGCATCCATGTGCACCTACCTGGGTTGCTCCATGAACTGACTTAATTAACTCACAACAAAAAATATATCATGCCTGGTAATAGTAACATACAATAATTTCCCTACCAACTCTTTGTAACATCTCTTGTCTACCTCAGATCCACCATCATAGAGATTCGCATTATGATCCATCAGGGTAGTAGCTGGTTTACATCCTTTCATGCATGTTTCAGATAGAAGATCAGTGACATACTTCCTTTTTGTCATTACCATACCCTGTTGATTTCGTGCAAATTCCAGTCCAAGGAAGTAACGAAGCATCCCAAGGTCCTTGGTAACAAACTGTTGTACAAGGAAATCCTTATTCCTTAACAGCTTGAATGCCTTGTTTATCGTTGCCAATGATAACAATGTCATCAACATAAACCAAGATAACAACAATACCTCTCTGGTATCTCTTTACAAAGAGAGTATGATCTGTTGTAGATCTAACAAACCCATTCTGTTCAATCAATTCCGAGAGCTTCTGAAACCAAGCCCTTGGACTCTACTTATGACCATATATAGCCTTATGAAGATGGCACACCATACTGGACTCCCCCTCAGCAGCAAACCCAGGTGGCTACTGCATGTATACCTCTTCCTGCAAATCACCATATAAGAAAGCATTCTTCACATCCAATTGGAAAAGTGACCAATCACGTACCACAACAACAACAATAAGAATCCGTAAGGTAGAGTGATGCGTTAGAGGAGAAAATGTATCATGATAATCCACCCTATATGTCTGGGTGAACCCACGAGCAACTAGCCCGGCCTTGTATCTGTCTACAATACCATCAGCCTGGTGCTTGACAGTAAATGCCCACTTGCTACCAATAACAAATGCACCTGGTGGAGCATGGACCACACTCCACATACCTCTTGACTGTAGAGACGCCATTTCCTCCTCCATAGCCAGACGCCATTGACTGCTCTGCAGGGTTCCTGATATGATCGTGGTATCTCTATAACAGTCAACCTCACAACAAATTGTTGAAAATCCTTGGAAAGATGTTCCAAGGAAACATGAGAACCCAAAGGATACATAGTGCATGCTCGTTTCTTCCGTCGAAGTGCTATAAGCATATCCAAATCATCAGTAGGAGTAGTAGAGACACTATCTGCACCTTGGACCTCAGTTTGTACTTGCAAATCACCCGTGCCATTAGAAGAACTCAAATGCTCAGTACATACCCCGGGCGTGCTCAATGATGGAGGAGGCACATGAGCACGGGGTCTTTGCTGGTAGACCTGAGGAAAGAAGCCAAGAGGCGGAGCTGGTGGTGATGGTGGTGGTGATGTTGAAGGAGGAAGAGGTGGTGGTGGTGGTGGTAATGGAGTAGAGCATGGTAATGGTGGAGGAGGAGGCATATAGATCTCTTCTCCAACCTCTGAAGGAGTAAGCATGTCACCTGTAGGAGAAAAATACATAATGGGCTCAAAGAAGGTGACATCAACACTGACAAAATACCTTCGTCGAACAGGGTCAAAACAACGATATCCCTTTTGAGTTTTGGAATACCCAACAGACACACATTTGACAGCTCTAAGACAGAGCTTGTCAAGACCAGGGGAGAGTTGATGAACAAACGCAACCGAACCAAAGACACGAGGTGTAAGTGAGAAAAGATCTGTCTCGAGAAACGCAATCAAGAACATAATCTTTTCTCCTAATACCGAAGAGGGTATGTGATTTACCAGATAACAGGCAGTTAGAACCGTATCTCTCCCCAATAGGAATGAGGAACACGACTCTGAATCAAGAGGGTTATGGTAACATCCAAAAGATGGCGATGTTTCCTTTCAACCACACCATTCTGTTGGGAGGTATACGCATAAGATGTCTGATGCACAATACCCAAAGACTTAAGAAATTGAGAGAGCTTAGTACTGCAAAATTCTAGAGCACTATCAGAATGTATGTACTTAACAGGATCAGCATCAGACTTGTTTTTAAGAAGAAAAACCCAAGACAACCTAGAAAACTCATCAACAACAACCAGATAGAATTTGTGTCCTTGAAGATCTGGGACAAGACTGAGACCCCAAATATCAAAATGGAGCAACTCAAACGGATAATGACTACTTGGACGTTGACGACTCTGGAAAGAAGACCAATGGTTCTTCTCAAGCTGGCAGGCTTCGCACTGAAAAGTGGAGCGAGGAGAAATCTGTGGAAGAACATGGACCAGCTTTTGCAGAGGAAGATGACCAAATCGCATATGCCAAATGTACAGAGAAACAGATCTAGTGCTAAGAGAAGAAGGCATGCCAGCATACGGAGATTGCACAAGTCTGTAAAGACGCCCTTACTCACGGCCAGTTCCGATCACTCTGCCCGTAAGTATGTCCTTAAACACAAGAGCAGATGGATCAAATATGGCACGACAATGTAAATCTTTGGTGATTTGACTAATTGATAATAGGTTCATAGAAAATTCAGGAGCATAGAGAACATTTGGAAGCCTCAACGTAGAGGTCAACTGCACCTCCCCCTGACCAGTGATGGGGAACATGTACCGTCTGCTATCGCAACTGATCATCCAAGTTTAACAGGACGAAAAATGCTAAACTGACCTCTGTCACCACAGAGATGATGGGATGCACCAGAATCCATAATCCATTCTGATAGGTCTGCCCTGAAGCAACTAGTAAAAGCATAGTCTATACCTGATGTAGACAGATATTGATGCATCAACCTCTGAGGATCCTGAAGGAGAAATAGTAGATCCAGATGTGCTAGGCATGATCTCTCGCAGTCGTGCTACAAGCTCATCAAATCTCTGATCATATGCAGGTGATGAACAACCAGCCTATGGTGTCTGTTGTGCAACTCTGGTTAATGCAGGAAAATCATGCTTAGAATAGCATGTTTCCTCAGAATGACATGTCCTGTGGCAATACATGCACGACTGACGAGGTCGACCTCCTCCTCTGTCAGATTGGAACAACCCCTGCCATGGTATGGTGTATGACTGCCTCTATCACGTGAAGTCACCATAGCTGAAGAAGTCTGAGACTGTACAAGACTACCAAAGGATATAGATAGTCTACTCAACCTACGATAAGCCTCCTCCATTGGAGGTATAGTAGCATTAGTGAGGATCTAGGCACGAGCTGCATCATACTCTGGATCCAGGGCCGCTAGAAACACTCCAGTCATCACAGAATCTCTGTATGCCTTGAGCTGCTCTGGTGTAGCAGTCAAGGGTATGTAGCCATGTAACTTCTCAAACATACCCCTCAAAGAAGTATAGAGGGTGTGAAGAGGGCGACCATTCTGCTTCGATGTGAAGATATCATGCTGAAGCTGTAGTATCTTCGACTCATTCTTTGCCGGAGAGTATGTCGCGACAAGAATGTCCCGCATAGCCTTTGAAGTAGGCTGGCTCAAAATATTATTAGATATCTCTGTGAATACAGTCCCAGAAAGCCATACGTGAGCATACGCATCATCAGCCTCCCATGACGCATTCGTCCCAGTCTTGTCATGTGGCTCCTTAGCCGTGAGGATGTGCTTCTTGCCATTACATTGCATCAAACTCATGAACTGCATGGCCTACAGTTCATAGTTGGTTCCATCCATTTTGACGATGGGTGTCGGACCTTTGAAGGTACCCAGGGATGGAATTTTCACTTTGTTGTTGGACATGATAACAACTATCTTCAAGACTGGGTCAGCAACAAGAAATACCAATGTCTACACTGACATACAGGAGAATGGTTGTGGGTGTAGACTCATGCTACAACCTCTCCCATCCTTTAAAAAACTGCCTTTGGTTACCTAGACCAAGGCCGAGATGACAGACAAGATGATAGGGACTGTGGCCTGCAGTCCAAGGGAGATCCCTACGTACAGTGACGGTGGGAGCAACCTACACGCGGCGGCAGCCTACATGGAGAACAGCAACAACCGCATGGCGAACGACAACCCGCGTGGAGAATGGCAACAACTATGTGGATGGAGGGCGACGGCTGCCGCGTGGATGGAGAGCGGCGACAGCCGCATGGATGGAGGGCGGCAACCGCGTGGAGCAAGGGTTTGGTGGGGAGGGGCTAGGGTTAGGTCACAGGCTCCGGTCTAGGACTGTCTCTCTAATACCATGTTGAGGGGAAAGAGAAAGTTGTATTCCATCTAACCCTAGAGCTCTCTTATATAGGAGAAAAGCGGGTAATTTACATAAACAAGATAGTAGAAATAAACAATATAGAAAAAGATATAACATGATTATCTTAACAATTGTTGCTACAGACCTGTGTGACACGGCCCCTTGCGCATAGCCCCCAACATGCAAGGCAACACCCCAAGCATTTGAACTCTCCTCCGCAGAACCCTCTCCAGCCACCTTCATGCTCCTAAGGGGGTACTTTGAGAGGCAACCCTCCTAGGCGCGTCTTCGAGCATCTTCGATAGGAATCCCTATGCGTATCCACTCCTCTGAGCGACAGTGCTCCATCGATACCATCCGAGCAGCGTCTCTCCACCATGAATCGCTTCCCAAGTGGAAACCCAAGTGGAAACAATGCTCTAGGTACCACGAAACTGCAAAGCTGTCATCTCCTCCTACATGGCAAGTCGCCAGCTACTATCTTGTACTGCCTCCTATTATGTTCGTGAGATAGTGACAGCAGAGAGTCCTACTACAAACCTTATGTACTCCTTTGAAAGATGATCCAAGGAAACATGAACAGCTAAAGAATAAGTAGCACAATTACTGCACAACTTCCTCAAGGTAATAGGCACATCAAGATCATATGCTTCTCTGTTCTCTAGTATCAGCTCCTCATGTACAGTGCCCTTTGGTACAAGCATGCCACCAGTGCCATCAGTAAAAACATTGTGTTTAGTACATACATGAGGCATGCTGGATGACAGGGAAGGCGCATGAGCAGAGGAGCGAGTAGAGGGCCTGCGAATGTAAAATCATGCCAAAAACTATACCAGGGTAGATAGTGATGGAAGTGGTGGTGGTGGTGGAGGTGACTGTAACTCAACCTAAGAAGGTGATGGTCAAGATAAAAGAGGTGGTGAAATAAATATATCGTCTCCTGAGATGAAGTTAAACAATCTGTCACCTGTAGGAGAGAAATACATAATAAACACAAAAAATGTAACATCAACTCTCACATAATATTTCCTCCTTGCATGATTAAAACATTTATACCCTTTTTAAGTACGAAAATAGCCTACGAACACACATTTGACAGCTCTTGGAGAGAGCTTGTCACATCCAGGAGTAATTATGGACAAAGGCCACATACCCAAAAACCCTAGGAGTAAGTGAGAATAGGTCCTTCTTTGGAAACACTATCAAGAAAGGAACCTTTTATCCAAGGACTGTGGAAGGCATGAGGTTCACTAAGTAACAAGCAATGAGAATTGCATCACTAAAGAACGAATGAGGAGCTCGACTCTGAATCAAAAAAGTCGCCGTGACATCAAGAAGATGACCATGTTTGCGTTCAACAACACCATTTTGCTCAAGAAATCTAAGAAAGTCAAACATCAGTAAAGTGGAGGATTTCAAGGCACTGTCAGTGTGAATAAACTTCATATTAGTGAAAAATGCTTTATTATTTCAATAAGAAATGAATTAATGACCAGACCAACTTCGGACCTATTCTTTAACAAGAAAACCCAAGGTAATCTAGAAAATCATTTACAACGACCATATAGAACCGATGTTCATGATGGTCGGGAATATGACTAGGACCCCAAATATCAAAATGAAACAACTCAAACTACTGACTGTTGTGACAACTCTGGCGACTCGAAAAAGAAGAATGATGATGCTTCCCAAGCAGACATGCCTCATAAGGTGGTACAGGTAGAGATCTGAGGAAGAACATGACACGTCTTCTGTAGAGGAAGGTGTCCAAAGCGAAGATGCCACATGAAAGGAGAAACCGATGTATAAGGAATGGTTGCAACACTAGCACAAAGGATTTGGACCAATCTGTAAAACCCTCTATGTTCACGGTGACATCCAATCACCCTATCTGTGAGTATGTCCTAGAGATGTTGGGTCAAATATGGCACGATTGTAAATCTCCTATAATATGACTGATAAACAAAAGATTCATATGAAAAGCGGGTGCGTACATGATATTTTGCAATCCTATCGAGGATTCTATAATAACCTCCCCCTAGCCAATAATCGGTAAGTGAACCCCATTACTAATCACCACCGATCTCCCATGAGGAAGATAATTGTAGGAGCTAAATTGTGCTATATCTGCGCATATATGATGAGATGCTCAGAGTTCATGATCCAATCAGTAAGGTCCGAGCTGCTACAATTGGTAAGTGCATAGGCCATGCATGAGGCACTAGTAGAAGCTCTGGCAGCAACAACTTTAACGACAGATCCTGTAGGAGGTGCAGTCAGAATAGTCATGCCTCATAAGGTGGTACAGGTAGAGATCTGAGGAAGAACATGACACGTCTTCTGTAGAGGAAGGTGTCCAAAGCGAAGATGCCACATGAAAGGAGAAACCGATGTATAAGGAATGGTTGCAACACTAGCACAAAGGGATTGGACCAATCTGTAAAACCCTCTATGTTCACGGTGACATCCAATCACCCTATCTGTGAGTATGTCCTAGAGATGTTGGGTCAAATATGGCACGATTGTAAATCTCCTATAATATGACTGATAAACAAAAGATTCATATGAAAAGCGGGTGCGTACATGATATTTTGCAATCCTATCGAGGATTCTATAATAACCTCCCCCTAGCCAATAATCGGTAAGTGAACCCCAATAGTAATCACCACCGATCTCCCATGAGGAAGATAATTGTAGGAGATAAATTGTGCTATATCTGCGCATATATGATGAGATGCTCAGAGTTCATGATCCAATCAGTAAGGTCCGAGCTGCTACAATTGGTAAGTGCATAGGCCATGCATGAGGCACTAGTAGAAGCTCTGGCAGCAACAACTTTAACGACAGATCCTGTAGGAGGTGCAGTCAGAATAGTCATTATCTTCCTTAATCGAAAGATGATGTCATCAAGCCTAGTGTTCAGAGTAGGAGTAGTCACTGTCTGCTTGGTCACATATGCAGATGCTGGGTAACCGTGCTTATGATAGCATGTGTCCTCTGAATGACCCAGCCTATGACAGTATGCGCACGAACCTCATTGACATCCCCCCCTTGAACACATCCACCACGATCGTGAAACTGTTGTAGGGTAACCCCCTTCCGCGAGAAACTACCATCCCAGATCGGTGTCTCTATTGTGGAAGAACTGATAATCTGCTCAGTCGTTTATAAGCTTCCTCTATCTGAGGAATCTCTAGGCCTACTACTACTCTAAGCTAGGAGTAATGAGAATGAAGTTGTGGAGCCTCTCGAACATGTCATGAAGATATGTGAAATAGACATGGAGAGGTCGACCACTCTGCTTGGTCAAAAACATATCATACTGAAGTTGGAGGATCTTTCTCTCATTCTTAGCTTGCCCATATGTGACAGCTAATATGTCCCACATAGCCTTGGTTGTGGGTTGATTGACTGTGTCATTGGCAATTTCTGTAGTGAGCATCCCGGATAGCCAAATCCATGCATAAGCATCGTCTTGCTTCCAAAAATCATTAGCCCCAGTCTTGTTCTTTGGCTCTGAATCAGTCAGAATGTGCTCCTTATTATTGCACTGCATGAGGGTGCGAAACTGCATAGACCACAAATCGTAGTTGGTCCCATCCATCATTATGATGGGTGTCAGGACCTTGAATGAACCGAACGACGAGAATAAATCACCATAGTTCTCTGACATGATCATAATAATAGTCGGAAACAGGAACTCGGTTAGGGAGTAGACTAATCTGAGAGAGTCTACACAATTATATTAAGGAGTGGTTGTATATGTAGACTTACACAACTATCCTCCTCAATCATTGCTACTTGTTAGGACAGGAAAGCACGATTTATAGATATGAAATCGTATTTTCCGGTCAAAACCAGACAGTGTGTGTTGCAGACAACATGTAAGCAAGGGCGGGCAGGCGGAGAGGTAGGCCACAGTTATCGCAGCGATGGCTTGGTGACCTGGGGGTCATACGATGATGGCTTGGGGGTCGTGTGGCGGAAGCCGAGGCAGCCTGGCGGGGTTGGTCGATGCGGCTTGGCGGTGGAGGCGAGCCCCGTAGGGTTACTGCGTTGGCAGCGGTGACCCCGAGCTAGGGCACGAGAAGAGGTTTGCAGGTAGAGAGAGGGAATTTAGGTCAGGGCTCCAGTCTAGGACCATCGCTCTGATACTATGTGGAAGAATAGAATTTTGTACTATCATAGAAGTCCTAGGGCTCTCTTATATAGGAGAAAAGCCATGGGTAAATTACGTAAGAGGTACATGAAAGAAATAGAAATAAGAAATAAATATAATGAGATACAAATATCAACAATAGGCTTTGGAGAAGTCCACTTTCCACAACTCCCTTCACTCGTCGGCGCTTGCAATCTGCAACAATCTAAGTAGACATGACAAGGTTGTCGGCAATTTTCCTGTTCGGAAGAAAGGTCGACTACAACGACGAGATGATATGCTCCATAATTCTGTTCAGACTACTGGCTAACACCTTTGCAATGATGAGATAGACAACATTAGAGCGATCGACCTGAAGTCCTCCACTTTCCCTGGAATTTCCTTCTTATGGAGCAAAAAAATAAGTGCTTTGTTAAGCCTATCGAACCTTGCAATACCACGGGTAAATTCATCGACAACCTTAACGACCTCAATACCTACCAAGAGACAAAATTCTCTGAAAAAGAATACAGGGAAGCCATCTGGGCACGGTGTTCTGTTTACATTCAAGTTCCAAATCGAGTTTTTCACTTCCTCCATTGTGAATCTACGTACCGGGTGGGTAGCGTAAGCCTCGGAAACACATGTTGCCCCCAAGTCAGTCTACCTCCATTGTTTGCCCTCTTGGCTCCTCAAGAAATAACGTTGGAAGGTGGCTTAAGGTTTTCATGTGATCTATAGGCACTCCAGAGTAGATATCACATTCTTTATGCCATTATGGGCTAGGGTTTTCATGTGGTTTCATAGGGACTCCAGAGTAGAAATTCATTCTCTAAGCTAATATGAAAGAGATCCAGTTCTCCGACGAGGAGAATTTCAAACTCCATTCTCTGACGATCGAGGACTCGGACGATGATGTTTCCACAACTTTTTCCAGTTCGGCTCCTCAAAGAGATGGAGTAATGGCAAGCCAGAGTTCTCCATATGGAGACTCATTACAGTTACAGTGACTTTGACAGATGCGGTACAGAGCACATGTTCTCCGACGAGGAGACCAAATTCAACTCACACTCCTGCCATGTTGTTCCTCCTCACCTGTACGGTATTAGAACCAATGTCCTTGATAGCAACCGACAATAGAGTATACGTTGAGTTGATACTGTTTGTAAGTGCCTTGTATTGTGAGTATGAGATTTCTTTATGTTTATCTAATCTGAGCATTGCACGCTCCAGCTTGAGGGGGAGTACTTGAGTATATGTGTCACATGTGTAGATGGGTAATTGGATCCCCCGAGGTCCAATTACCACAGCTAGTGGTTTAGTCCCACATCTACTAGTTGTGGGACTTGGAGACTCAGTGGGGGCTATAAAAGAAGCCACACACTTTGAGGCGTTCTCCCATGATTTCATCCCACTCCTCATGGAGTAGGGTTCTACATAAAATCATGATGTTCTTCAAGTTTGTTCTTTATTTATGATACTACACTTCCACATTTCATATTTCCAAGATAATCACCATGACGATAAAGACTTGCAGAATTGAATTGATCTCCTAAACTTGAACGCAAATTTTCAAAACATAATCACAATGACAATAATAGCCAAAATAAATTTGAAACTCAAAGTATCGGTCCGCAGAATTGAACTGCTCCGATATGAACATAAATATCTTCACAATAAATCTTAGAATCGATTGCTCTGATACCATGTTAAAATCTAAAATGTGGAAACGAATCGATGAACAAAACAATAAAATAAAGAAAGAATAAACATAAATGTTTGGGATTTACGTGGTACCCTACTTCCTAAGGAGCGGAATGAAACCACGGGAGAAGGCCTCAAGGGTCATATGTTTTTGTTGAACTTTCTCACTGCAGGGAGTGTGGGGCGCCTTATATAGCCTCACAGACAGACCAGAGTCCCACATATAATAGATGTGGGACCAAACAAGAATGCGTGGTAATTGGATCATGGAGAGATTCAATTATCACTCTATTACATACTCCAACAATCTCTTTGAATCTTTGAGTTGGCAGCTATTGATCCATCTGGTTAGTTTGAGCTATTTTTAATGTACATACGAGTTTGCAGCTTATTATTCTTCATTTGTGAGATGGTTTCTATTCTCCTGCTGCAATGTATAAAAAGATATGGCCGTCATGAAACCATTCATTGGATGGGCTTATTCCAATGAATGGATTAAGCAACAGAGTGGGTATTATCGTGTGTTTTTTCTAGTCATTTTGATTCTGAATGGAAAAAAAAGCGGTGTTTTTTATGGGTTAAATTGGGTACCCATACATCAAATTTCTACTTTGCAGTAATTTTTAATCTTTAAATTATTATGGCTTCCTATTTATCCCATCAGTTTGAGATGGCTTCGAGTTCGAACATCATTCAGGTTTATCTTGGATTTGATAAGTGATCACCGCTTCACAAGATAAGTTCCCGTTCATGCTTGATTTGTAAATGAGTTTGGTTTTGCTTCAACTTTTTTGTCTATTTACGAGGTGATTCATGTTCTTATGCTTCAATGGTATAAAAAATTATTCCTCTTCAGTTTCTTAGAATGGATATGCAGTTGAGTGAGCATTATTTTGTACAGTTGCTGATTTAATTTATCGTAATCGATTAACATGTTGGCTAACTATGCTCTAAAACACTGAAATGTATCTACCGAGCTGTAAAAAAAGGCTCAACAAAGGATTGAAATAAATAAGAAAGTTCATGATCGTGGGTGACTGTCGACATAGTTTGACCATATAATCATTGTGAAAATTGTGAATAGTCTCCATTGTGACGGCATATGATTTAATCGAATATTTTGAATATCCCAACAAGTAAGCAGCATTATCTGTAATAATCATGATAATGACTTCATTGGTTAATCCGATAGATGGAATTAGGTGTCACATGGGATTAGGCATGCACCCTTGGGGCCCCAGGTAGAAACGTAGATGCCATGAACCCAACAGTTGTGTTGGTTGGGGGACATATTGCTTGGCATATAGAGAAGTCGCCAGGATGTGTTCAGTCTTGGTACCTGCGTGCCTTTAGTCCAGTGCTTCGAGTACATGCCAAGTAGTCAAGGTAGGTAGCCTTGTGTTTCACTTGTTCACTTAAGATTAATACTCGTGTACCGGCGTGGTGTAGGCCACTTGGTTGGTATTCCATGAGGAAGCATAAGAGGGAGTTACTGGAAATGTGTTTAATGAAGTTGGGAATGAAATACAAGTCTCATGTGCATAAGAAGGATGGGGATAGCATGGAAGGCCGTATCAGCGATATATCGCCGATATATCGGTATCGAGAGGTTAGGGGTATCGAAATCGGAGTGTATATCCTTTTGCCGGGATATCTACGATATATAGGAGATATATCGCCGTATCGGCCCATATCGGTCAAAAATGAATGGATTCAGTACAAAAATACAAGATATCGACCCATATCGCTGATATTTCGTCGATATCCCTATATATGAATGTTATTATTCATGCAAGCTTGATTCCACTACCTATCTAGCTACACCTAGTATTAAAACAATCTATGATTTATATACTTTGTTCCAGGTCGGGGACGCTGTCCCCGCACCCCCGCACTGGTAGGGTATGGTGCGACAGGAGGGTGCATACAATGGTTCTTCAACTTGGTGTATATTTACAAGTTATTTTATGCTGTAAAACTTGAATGAAATCCATTTCCAATATCTATAAGTCAATTCTTCAAAAAAATCTATAAGTCACGAATCGACATTAATATCGATATGTTCGAAATGATCGATATATGCAATATAAGCTTTATAGATGATCGATATGTGTGATCTAAGAGTATATTTGTAAGTTATTTAGTGATCTAAGAACTTGATAATCTCCATTTTCAATATATATATATAGGTCAACAACTAATAGTGCAACCGTATCGATATATGCGATATAAGGTTCATAGATGATCGATATGTGTTACCTATAAGAGTAAGAGTACATTTGTAAATTCGTTAGTGATCAGAGTACTTGGATGAACTCCATTTTCAATATGTATAGTATGTCAACAACTAACAATATCAACGATATGTTCGATATGACCGATATGTGCACTATAAGGATCATAGTCCTCATAAATGATCTATATGTATTTTCAAGGTGTATATTTGTAGTATTTCATGTTATAAGAACTTGAATGAAATCCATTTCCAATATTTATAAGTCAAGAATCAATATTAATATCGATATATTCGATATGACCGATATGTGCGATACCGATATGTGCAATATATGGTCTATAAATGGACCGATATGCATGATATTAAGTGTGTATTTGTACGTTATTTGTTGTTTTAATATCTTAGATGACCTTAATTTCTGAAAAAATGCCAAAAATATTGGCTTTTTTGCGCCATTTTCGACATTTCCACTGATATCATCGATATATCGTCGATATATCCCGATATATCCATTTCCGGGCGGACCGAAACGATATCGATATCGATACGGCCTTCCATGGGGGATAGTCGTGGGAAATTCTGACTATGTTATGAATGATCTTAATAATCGGTGCCATGGCTCGTGCCCTACGCGATCGTGGACTCTTAAACGTTGTTGTGGACTTGGATGGTTTGCAATGATTCGTGGATGGAATTTGATTTAGGAAATCAGAGCTACAGTTTGATAAGTGAAGGTAAGTGGACGTGTTGGGAATTTAGTTAGGATGCATTTTGTACCCCACTACATACCTACAGAAGCACCCCAACCTTAAGGTCTTCTTATTCCCTTAAAGTCATAGTGTGAGGTCTCGCACAATTCAAGATAACAGACTATCCACGAAGCTTGGATTATGTATAGCTAAAGAGAATGATTAGAATTTATTTCTTTAGGAGGATGGTTTACCCATTTGATTCCTTTGCACACTTCTTTAGTACCTTGTTGTAATTTTTATATCGTGTTGGACAACTTTGATTGTAATAGTGAGCGGTCATTATTTTCTTGGAGGTTTCTTTTTGAGTAGGTACATGGTTTTCTTGTGGTACAATACTTGTAGCTAGTTATTACATGCTTTCATGCTTACTTGTAGCGTTTTGAAAGACATGAGATGTACAATGTACGTATGGACACTTATTAACGCATACATGTAATATTTTGTGGACATGGATTGTAAAATTATGAATAATGGACACATGTTATGAATGTAAAGAAATTTTAAATAATCTTATTTAAGAAGATATTATTTTCCATTTGCTACCAAAATAATAATCTTGGAAAATAATATAAATTTTAAATATCTTGTTGAACAATCTTGTTACATGGATAATTAGAGGTGCGTTGATATAAGATGTACAACTAAAAATTACATATTTCAGGGAGGCAACCTGGTAATTTGGAGAGGCAAATGAAAATCGGTTTGTGTTACTATTAGTTCTAATGTTGAATTTGAATACAAAGATGTTGCTATGAGTGTTGTTGAGATGTTACAGTTTAAGACTAGTTTGACAGACATTGGGAAAAAATCTCAAGCTACCTATGGAACTAGTATGTGACAATAAGGTTGCTATAAATCTGCCTAACAATCAAGTCTTGCTTGATTGAACCAAACATGTGGAGATTGATCATCACTTTATCAAAGAGAGAATTGACTCCATAGAGCTCATTAGCCATACATAAAAATTGTAGATCAAGTGGAAGATGTCTTCACCAGGTTGCTTCCCACAACTAGCTCGAGAGGAATATGGGCAATATGGCATATATACAATCTCCATGCCCCACTTGAGGGGGGACTTTTGAGTCGTTTGTCTTATAGGTAAATGGATCATCCGTGAGGATCTATGAACCCTTTTGGGAACTATACATGTAATCACCCCACATTGATTTTTGATATAAAGAAGAATATGATAGAGATCCCTATTTGCTGTGAGCAACAGGAAACTTTCTCCCCATATTTTTTTTCTTCCATATGGATGGTGTTTACATAGATATCACCGCTTATTTGGGTGATTGTTTTGCTACCCGAACGTTAGAAAGCAGGATTTGTCATAACATCAAGCACAAACAAACACACCTGTGAATTTCTGCCATTCACCAAAATGGTGGTTTGCAGATGGTTCCTCTCTATATGCTTCATATGATAAAAGTTTAAGGCTAGATGTTTAAGGCTAGATAATAGAACAAAGAGTTGTATTTTTTTAAGAAAAGGATGTACCAGGTAAATCTTTTTCAAGAATTTTCCACTCGTATTGAATTCTCTTCACCCAGTCCTTCAGTACCTGGCAACAGAATGGTCAAATAAAAGAAAATCAAACCCAAGTACATTCTATTTCTACAAGAAAGATGAGAAAAGTCAAGAAGAAACCTTCTTAGCACCGTGATTGACAGGGTACATCTTCAGGAAAAAATGGTCGGAACAGGTTTGAATTGTATCAAACTGTTTAAAGCTAATGTTTTTACACTCTAGTGCACAATCAAAGGGGATATGCCTTGCATGATTCACCCATGATTGAGGTTGCAGCAACCACGGTAAAGTTGCTTCAACACCTGGGGGTAGGTCCAACACATCGAATTTAGCAGCCAACTTCTCATAATTGTCAATATCTGCAGCAGTTCCATCATCATAATCATAGTCTTCATCTTTATCAACATCATCATCTCCGTCCTCATAATCAGAAGGATATGGATCATCTACATCTACCTCAGTGTAATCCAAGTCAAGGGATGTGTTATCTTTCAAGCCAAGATTTGTACTTGCACTAGTTAAATCACTTAAGCCAACATCAAAAACTGAAACCTGCATAGTCGCATACAATTATAAATGACCTTTAAGTACTAGTAGTCATAAGCACTTGATAGTTTTAACATTCTATTTCCGATGTAACTTTATTTCAAGCAATCATACCTTTTGTGATTGTTTATTCTTGCCATCGGTGTCATTTCCAGCAGGTAAAACTGCTCCAAATGGATGGTAATCCTCTCCAAGTGGGAGAGCCTAAATGTTGACAAGAGGTTTAGTTATGTGACACTATTGAACTTCAGAAGATTATAGAGAAAACAAAACTAAAAGAACTCAAAATGCAACAATTAGAAGTAGCTCTAAATTCTTGTAATTCAAGAACAAAATTCATCTTCTCTTGAGGCTAATAAGCAATAAAATGCTCGCTTAATATAATCATACCTAAAATCTGTATTCAAATATCGTATTAAAAATCTGTTTTCATATAAAGGCACAGAAGATTAGGTCCGGTCAAGGTTTTTTCTGAGTTTAAAGGAGGGAAACATACTATGGTGTCCGTCCCAAATATATTGAACCGGTCAAAAAGGCTTTACCATGCATTAACAAAGTTGGTCATAGTCAACCAACAAGGTCAATTAATCAGTCCAACGAATCTATTCAAGAGCTAGCCCTTGGACTGAGGAAATGCACACAACCAAGGTTGTGTGCACAAAAGTCATGTCCTCTATAATTTATTTCAATCGCTATATCTTTGTTAGGTCGATCATACTTAAATGTGGGAAAAGGCTTTGTTGTTGTTGTGACTATATCTTTGTGTTTTATTCTTTCTAAAGGGAGCTTTATGCTAGGGTCTATTATCAGACTTTAATGCGAACCATATATCTTCCAGGATTGCACGAGTGTGAAGGTCAAAGCTAAAGACTATCTGGAGAATGTCTTGGCTCTCACTTAATATTGGGTTAGCAACGTTATGAGAAGATGTTGAACTAAGCTGGAAATGACTTAAGATTTGGGAAGTGCTTACATCTTATTCATGTATGTAGCTAAGTTCCCAATCTATCTCTTGTTTTAGAAGATTTTATTTTCCATTTGCTGTGTACATTAAAAAAATCAGATGGAAATTATGCTTGCATTTGTAATAATTTGAAGATTCATTGGTCATAGATGGAGCAGGCTTGAATAAAGCCTGGTGGATTGTTGAAGTTGATTGTTGAGTTTAAGTGACTGACGAAGTCTGGACTCCCCATCTCGGGGCCTGCAGTTCAAATTTGGGAGGAGACACTGGTTCTCTCATGTATCAAAGATGAAGCTTTTTGTGACTTTTCATTCTGAACACTCTTTGCTCAACGGATATTGTTAAGATAAATATCTTTCTATGTCTATTTTATGTAATCGCATTTTCTATAGGTACTTATCTTGTAATTAACCCAAGGGCTATTTTCCTATATAAGAGAGCCCTCGGTCCATTATAATGCACGATTCATTTTTCTCCCAACATGGTATTGGAGCAACGGTCCTAGACCGGGGTTCCTGTATCCCACCCCAAAACCCTAACCCTACACCAGTCCCGCCCCTAGTGCAGCTGCGGCACCCCCCCCCCCCCCCGATGCCAGGGACTGCGCAGCCTACTAGGGGTTCTCCCCACGCCACTGCAAGCACCGCCAAGTGCAGCCCGGAGTTTCCAGCAGCACGTACAGACTACTGTAGCACACGCTAGGGCTTTTTTTCCTTGGGCCGACGACCTCGTGCGTGAAGCAGGGATGGTTGTATGAGTCTACACATACAACCTACCCTTCCCTATGATTCTGTAGACAACCTTATGTGATTTATCCCTACTAGATCCGTATTTTTTGGCTCTTTCCTACCATGTCAGAGAACAAGGGTGACGTCTTCTCCTCGTCTAGTTCCTTCAAAGGCCCGGCACCTATAGTGAAGATGGATGGGACCAACTATAAACTTTGGTCAATGCAGTTTCCTACCCTTATGCAGTGCCACAATAAGGAGCACATTCTGACTGATTCTGAGCCGGCAGACAAGACTGGGGCGAATGCATCGTGGAAACAAGATGATGCTTATGCGCGTATATGGCTCTCCAGGACACTGACAACGGAGATTGCTAATGATATTGTGAATTAGCCAACAACAAAGGCTATGTGGGACATACTGGCAGACACATATGGACAGTTGAAAAATGAAAGCAAGATTCTTCAGTTGCAATTCGACATTTTCTCAACAAAACATAATGGTCGACCGCTCCATGCTCATTTCTCTCACCTACGAGGCATGTTTGAGCGTTTACAAAGTTTCATGCCAATTACTACCAGCACTGAGCAACAACGGGCCTATCGAAATGCCACAATGACATGGTTTTTTTGTCTTCTCTTGACCCTGACTACGATGTTGCTCGTACTCAATTTCTGACTGGAGAGACCATTCCACCAATGGAAGAGGTCTACAAGCGATTGAGCAGGATTACTACTACATCTGCGACTACAATACAGACTACTTCTTCTGCTATGGCTGCAACTCGAGGCAGAGGAGGATCGTCCCACTTTCAGGGTCGTGGTTCGCGTGGTAAAGGGGGAGGCCGACATCGTGGTCCTTGCTCGTATTGCCATCACCCAGGCTACTATGAGGAGACATGCTTTCAGAAGCATGGCTATCCAGCTTCTGTACGTGTTGCTGAGCAGACTGAGGCTTCCTCTACGCCTTCTACAGATACTCGCTTTGATGATATTATCTCCAGACTTCGTGAGATGATGACCACTCCTTCGTCTTCGTCTCCAGGTTCCACGGATACAGCTGCTTCTGCGAGGACTTCTTCTAGTTCATCAGGTATTCAATATGTGTTTACTAGTACTACATGCTCAGACCTGACAGACTGGATTATAGATTCTGGGGCATCCCATCATATGTGTGGCGACAGGATGCAGTTTACTTCGTACAGATAAATAGCACCTAGCAGATCGATGGTCATTGCCAATGGGGTTTGCCTACCCATTGTTGGTCAGAGGGGAGATTACTCTAGCCCCTTCTCTACGCCTTCAGAATGTCTTATTTGCTACTGATTTTCAGATGAACCTTTTGCCAATTAGTCAGCTTACGAAAGATTTACATTGTCGTGCCATCTTTGATCCCTCTTCTTTTGTGTTTCAGGACATAATGACCGGCAGGGTGATTGGTCATGGCCGTGAGCAGAGAGGCTTGTATAAGCTTGTTGTACCACCATGTGATGGCATTGCTACTATTCCATCTGGATTAGTTTTACCCTTCATATGGCATCTCTGTTTTGGCCACCTTCCTCTACAAAAGATATATCATGTGCTACCTCAGATCTCTCCCCGTACTGCATTGAATTGTGAAGCCTATCAGCATGGGAAGCATCATTGCTCATCATTTCTGAGTCGTCCGAGTCGTCACAGTAGTCGGTCCTTTGAGTTGTTTCATTTTGATATTTAGGGTCCGAGTCGTGTCCCTAATCATCAGGAGCATATGTTTTATATGGTTGTTGTTGATGATTATTCTAGATTGTCTTGGGCGTTCTTGTTAAAACACGAGTCTGAAGTAGGTGCTATCATTAGAACCTTTCTTATTTAAGTCAAGAATATTTTCTCTGCCAATGTAAAGTTCATTCGTACGGATAACGCATTGGAATTTTCAACACTTCATTTGTCTGAATTTCTCAGTTCACTTGGGATTGTTCATCAAACTTCTTGCAGTTACACTTCACAACAGAATGGTGTAGCAGAACGCAAACATCGTCACATTCTTGATGTCACACGTACATTGTTGATACAAAGTCATATCCCTCACGTCTTTTAGAGGGATGATGTTCTCACTGTCTGCTATCTGGTAAATCGAATGCCGTCTACAGTTCTTGGAGAGAAGGTTCCCTTCTTGATTGTGTTTTCTGAGAAGGAATTGTTTTCTCTCACACCCAGAGTCTTTGGTTCTGTGGCTTTTGTCCACAATTTCACTCATGGTCGTGACAAGCTCTCACCAAGAGCTCTCAAGTGTGTCTTTGTTGGATATTCTTGTACTAAAAAAGGGTACAAATATTTTGATCCTGTGGGCAAAAGGTATTACGTGAGTGCTGATGTTACTTTCTTTGAATCCATTATGTATTTCTCTCCTACAAGTGACAGGTTATCCAATAACAACACTGGGGAGGATGTTGTTCCCCCTCCTCCATCTTTTCCCCCATGTATGCCAAGTATCACACCTCAGCAACCATTATCTCCACCATCACATCCTCCACCGCTACCACCTCCACCTCCACCTATCCAGCCGCAATTCTTACCTCTTGTATACACTCGCAAGTCTTCTACCAACTCCGCTGCTCGGTATCACGAGATTGGTTGTTATATCAGCTTGATGTGAAGAATGCCTTTCTATACGGGACCTTCAGGAGGAAGTTTACATGCAACAGCCACATGGGTTTATTGTTGAGGGGGAGTCCCAGAAGGTGTGCAGGCTACACAAGGCAATATTTGGCCTGAAGCAGAGTCCACGAGCTTGGTATCAAAAGCTTTCGGAGCTAATTGAGCACAACGGGTTTGTGAGGTCCACTACAGACCACTCACTTTTTGTTCAGAAGACACAGAAAGGTACGGTTTCTATACTTATGTAGGTGACATTATTGTTACAGGGGATGATGCCCATGGCATTTGTATAGCCAAGGAGTTCCTAGGTCAATAGTTTGTGACTAAGGATCTTGGCAATCTACGTTACTTTCTGGGATTAGAGTTTGCCAAGAACCAGCATTGTCTAGTCATGACTCAGAGGAAGTTTGTGATGGATCTCCTTTCTGAGACAGGCATGACAGGATGCAAACGTGCTACTACTCCTATGGATCTAAGTATGAAATTGTATGATAATGATACTGAGGAAGTAGATAGTAGGAGATATAGAGAACCGGTTTGGAAGCTTTTATATGCTACTATCAGTAGGCCAGATATTATATTCGCAGTAAGCAAAGTTAGCCAGTTTATGGAGCAGCCCAGAAAGGTACATATGGATGTCATCTATATGATTTTGATATATTTAAAGAATTCACCTGGTTTAGGTCTCTTATTTAGTAGGGATGCATCCCTTGAGGTGACAGCTTGTGCAGACGCTGACTATGCAGGTTGCCCCATAGACAAAAAATCTACTACGGGCTTTGCGGCCTTTGTTGGGAACTCACATGTCTCATGGAACAGCAAGAAGCAGACAGTGGTTTCTAGATCTAGTGCAGAGTCAGAATACAGGGCCATGGCACAAGGGAGTGTAGAGATGATGTGGGTTAGATATGTACTGATTGATCTTAACAATAAAGTTCCTCTTCCTATACACCTTTTATGTGATAATCAAGTTGCATTATTTATTGCCAATGATCCTGCTTTCCATGAGCGCACAAAGCATATTGAGGTGGACTGTCATTACACCAAGGACATGATACAGAGAGGGCTCATATCTACCTCTCATATTTCAACAGGAGACCAGACGTCGGACATCTTCACCAAGGCTCTTCCCCGAAGTCCATTTCAGAAGTGTTGTTCCAAGCTGAGCACGATTGATATATATGCTCCAGCTTGAGGGGGAGTGCTAAGATAAATATCTTTCTATGTCTATTTTATGTAATCGCATTAACCCAAGGGCTATTCTCCTATATAAGAGAGCCTTCGGTCTATTCTAATGCACGGTTCATTTTTCTCCCAACAGATATATTGGAAGCAAGGGATGTTCAATCACGGCATATTAACGATCTGAAGATATTGCAAAATGGAAGTTATACTCTGGAAATGCATCATGCTGAGATTTGAAATTACTACATTTGGTTTTCCACTTTCAAGGCAAATTCACTTTTAAATTGTTTTATTTTGGATTTGTTCAAATTTTCTTCACCTTTTATTTTCCCTTCTAATTGTACATATATACCACAAAAGCTTTCAAAGTCCATGAAATAAAAGGGCTACGTGAAACCCCTAACATCAGGCTTATAAGAAAAAAACAAAAGTATATAAATAAATATGATTGTTTTTTTACGAAAACCATTAAATATGTTATAGAAGTCCGAGTACTGGACAATTTTTCCCTATACTATGTGTTGCTGACAAAGTCAATTTCCCTAATTTATGTTTTTTTCTTTATTTGTTTCCGAAGGCACTTATCCGAAATTTCATCACAAATCCTCCTCATTATGAAGATCTGGATTACAATCAAGTTCTTTACAATATCTTCTTTCAACGCTGTATCATGAGGTTCTCTTTTTTGTTCTGATACCCCCGGTTCAATATTGTTCTCTTCTCATCATCTTTCAACAGGCACATTTTTTTAGGTCACAACAAGGCATGCATACTCATCTCTACGAACCAATCGCTCATCTCCAACCATCACAAACTATTTGTAATACCTAGCTAGGACTAGCCTTGGTGATACCTTTCTATTACATGCACGTAAAGCATCCCTAAGACCAATAAATAGAATAATTGTAGATTTAATACCTCAACGAGGAAAACCAATGTACCACAAGTGCACCAAGCATGCAAACATAATATGCATCAAGAACAGGTTAGGCATGCTATAGTTCCAAATCTTTTACAATATCACGTCAAAAGGATTCAAGTGATCAATATTTATATCTTGTTTGGCTTGATGTCTTTATTAACTAAGAGAGTGAACTAAATATGCATGAGTGACATCTGAGAGTTGGAGAAACTTAAAAGGGATATAACGTGGATCATCGTAGGCTAATTAATTAGTCATTTCGTTTCAATACTTTTTCTATATTTCATTATTTTGTTAGATTTTTTCTATTTTATACAATACCCTTTTCCTAAATAGGAGGTTTATCATCAAATAAGAAAAGTGTCTTTCTCCAACATTGCATCAAGTTGTGATATTAGATCAACGTAAATACAACGTAAATAGGTACTTGCCCTCCTTTCTTCCTCCACTAAAAATATGCTGCCTCATTCACATAACTCAGCAGAAGGGGGGTGTAGAGATATTTCTAGAGTTTATATACTTTTCTATTATATTTATTTTCCTTGTTCCACCTTATGTAATTTACCTATGGGCTTTCTCTATATAAGAGAGCCTAGGGTTCCTTGGCATAAACATCTTCTAATTCTTTTCTTACAACATGGTATTAACGCCACCACCTTAAAACCCTAGCCGTCACCTTCTCTCCCTCATCTTGCTGGCGTCGCCACCCTCCCGTCGCCCCTCCTCCAGGTCACCACCCTCTCACCGCCCCTCCTCCGGTATCGCCACCCTCCCACCCTCTCGTCACCATCTAGATGTCGGCGCCCCCCCCCCACACACACACACACATACACCCCGTACCACCCTCTACCCGGTGCCACCATCGTCTCCTTCTCTCTCTCGTGACTCATGGATTTGAGTGGATAAGTCTGCATATGCAAAAGAATCCCTAGATGTTTATGTAGATTGTTAGAGTATTTGGTTGTGCGCCCTTTATGTTGTAACAGGGTAAATGGATCCTGGAGAAGATCCATTTACCCCCATCATGTGTTTAGTCCCACATGGACCAACGGTGGGACTTGGAGGCTCTGGGAAGGCTATATAAGGAGCCCCAGACCTCCTGTACTCATTGAGAAAAGCAATAGAATATCCGCCCCGTTGAGGGCTTCTCCTGTGGTTTCATCCCGCTCCTCACGGAGTAGGGTTCCACGCTAAAATCCCGTTGTTCTTTGATGTTTATCTTTTTCCATGTTCGCTTCCGCATTCTTCATATTTTCTAACATGGTATCAGAGCGGGTTCGATTCTCGAGGATTTTTTATATTCATTACTTTTTCTCGAGATTTGATTGTTTCTTGAAGATTGATCGAGAGGAATTTTTTTATCAAGTTCATGATTCCAGTTCTAGGGTTCTCGTATGGAACCCTAATATATGTTCATGTCCTGCGGCTCGTCCAGCATCCTCGTGCAGCCACCTTCTGTCCGCGACCCTCTGTTTGCGATATCCAGGCTTCTGGCGGCATGCCTCTCCTTGTGCGTACCGGTTAGGGTTCCAACGAACCCCCAAGCGACGCCTAATATGCTCACGCAAGGCGATGCTCCAGATCGATGCTTCTGTCCAGACGCACGAAGGGACGATCTTCACCGCGGCGCAAACAGCGCACATCCAGACCCTCAGGCCCAGTGCCCGCAGATTCTCCCTGGCGGTTCAGAGCGGCAACAGGCGCAAGTGCGCCTCCAGTTGGCCTCCCTCTTGGCGACGTCGCTTGGGCGAGGCGCTCTTGAAGACGCGCCGCCTAGATGCGCGTCAAGCTGCGGCCCCTAGCCGCGCAACAAAATCCATCCCCATCGTCGATCCAGGCGGCGATGCGCCTCTCCCATCTCCGGGCAGCGCGAGCTGCGAGCCCTCTCCGTTGGCGGCGCCCGCCCAGATCTGTTGGCGGCACGAACCTCAGCACAAGAGTGAAAGCGCTTAACGAGCGCGGTATCGGGCCCTTCATCTCCAGTCCAGTCCAGGCGCAGGCGGCGCGTGATGTGCGTACCTCCTCCAGGCGCAACCCGATACCTTCCAGCGGCGTGCAGATGCTTCCAAGCGCCCTTGCTCCCGCGTGCATCCCCTGCGCGTGATGATCCTCCTCCATCCGCCTCTCCTCTCCCAAAGAAGCGTCGATGCGGCGCGGGCTCCCAAAGATGTCAAGGGGGCATTGGCGTTACGAAAGGAAAGGGTTCCCAACGTGGAACCCTAGGCGTTCTTTTTTTTAAAAAAAAATGTTGTAAAGCCACGTTGGCTGTCCCTTAAAAAAAAGGGGAGGGAGGATATTTAGGCCCAAGTGGGCCGAGAGTAAAAAAAAAAGGAGGAGAAAGAAAAGGGTCAAGGGGCCACTTAAAAAAAAATTAAAAGGCGCGTACAAATTTAAAAAGCCGTACGCAAAGTTATTTTTCAAAAAAAATGAAAGCCAAAAAAAAATGAAACGGCTTTTAAAAAAAAAGAAGAAAAAAAAAGGTTTTCAAAAAAAATGAGGGCTTAAAAAAAAATTGAAAAGCCGCAAGTTTGTTTGTTTTCCCCATTATATTGTCTTCTCCCAACTTTGTCTATGTTCATTTTTCCGACAAGTATGGGAGAAAGGGGGAGTGTTGTGGTGTAGAGTCACAGGTCTTGTATTCCAGATGCAGATTCAGATTTCCAGACCGATCAGATTCCAGACTCTACGGTTCAGATCCAGGTTCAGACTCGACGATTGTCTTCCGAGTCTCCAGTTTCAGACACACACGAGTGTGCGGTCTTATTGTCAGATGTGCATATGTTGCCATCATTGTCAGAGGTCCCCATCATTCTTCTAGTTGTCAGGCCAGAGTTTTCATGTGAGCCATAGGGACTCCAGAGTAGAGGACCATTCCCTATGCCATATGTTGGCAAGGGTTTTCATGTGGTATCATAGGTACACCAGAGCAGTGCACCATTCTCTGAGCCAGATGGGAGAGACCCAGTTCTCCGACGAGGAGACTTCAGGCGCAGTTTCAGACTCGATGGTCAGGTTTCGAGTCTTCAGTTGACTCACACTCCAGCCCGTTCGTCCTCCTCACCTACACGGCATGAGAAGCAACGTCCTCGACTGCAGCATGTGCGCGTTGGGTTGATATTGTCCGTAGTGTCCTGTAGAGTTGAGTTGAATTTCTTTCTGTTTGTCCAAGCTGAGCATTGCATGCTCCAGCTTGAGGGGGAGTGTTAGAGTATTTGGTTGTGCGCCCTTTATGTTGTAACAGGGTAAATGGATCCTGGAGAAGATCCATTTACCCCCATCATGTGTTTAGTCCCACATGGACCAACGGTGGGACTTGGAGGCTCTGGGAAGGCTATATAAGGAGCCCCAGACCTCCTGTACTCATTGAGAAAAGCAATAGAATATCCGCCCCGTTGAGGGCTTATCCTGTGGTTTCATCCCGCTCCTCACGGAGTAGGGTTCCACGCTAAAATCCCGTTGTTCTTTGATGTTTATCTTTTTCCATGTTCGCTTCCGCATTCTTCATATTTTCTAACATAGACATTTATTACTTGGTCTAAAAACCCCAGTTCTTCGTCTCCGACATCAATGTCAGAAAATAAAGTCGACATGCCCTCCATTGACGCTTTCAAAGGTCTAGCGCCCATAGTCAAGATGGATGGGACGAATTACGAGCTCTGGGCGATGCAGTTCATGAGTCTCATGAAGTCCAATGGTAAGACGTGCATCCTTAACGAAGATGAGCCGACAGAGAAGAGTGGAGTTTATGCCTCACGGGAGGCTGATGATTCGTATGCAAAGGTCTGACTTTCAGACACACTGACGATGGAGATTGCTAATGACGTACTCCATCAACCCACTGCTAAGGCAATGTGGGACATCCTTGTCGTGACATACTCGCAGATGAGAAATGAGACCAAGATCCTCCATCAGCATGATATATTTACGGTCTAGCAGAATAGCCGACCTATGCATTTATTATATACATCCATGCGAGGGATGTTTGAGAAGCTCTACAACATCATTCCCCTTTCGGTGATCCCGGAGCAGCAGAAGACATTCCACAATGCTACAATGGTGGGCATCTTACTAGTGGTGCTTGACTCAGATATGATGCGACTCGCTCGTAGATCCTGGCGGATGCTACTATTCCTCCAATGGAGGAAGTGTATCGAAGGCTTAACAGAATCACAGTTCCCTCTACTGATACTACTCCAGCTCCTTCAGCAATGGCAGCTTCCAGAGGCAGAGGAGCCTCTTCTTCTTCTTTCCGTGGTTATAGACCTCGTGGTCAAGGTGGCCGCTTTCAGCCATGCATCTTCTGTCATCATACTGGTCATATAGAGGATACATGCTATTCTAAGCATGGCTTTCCTGCATCAGCCCGTGTAGCCAAGCACATTATGCCTCCCCAGCCATCTACTTCGGATCAACAGTTTGAGGACCTTGTCGCCAGACTCCGTGATATCATGCCTCCTTCTCTACTGACTATACAGAAGGTTACTCAGACATAACAACTTCAACTTATGTCAGTACATCAGCCCCAACTAGCAAATCATGTAGTGCTTATACCTTTACGTCCTTTCATAATTCTGATGTTTCAGAATGGGTTATGGACTCCGGTACGACACATCATCTTTGTCGAGATAAAGATAAGCTTACATCATACAGGGAGGTTCCGCCACGACGATCGATAGTGATAGCAGATGGGACTCATTCCCCCATCATTGGTCAGGGGGAGATCAGTTTGACACCCTCTATTTGTCTACAGAATGTCTTGCATGCTCTAGATTTTTCAATGAACTTGTTATCTATCAGTCAGATTACGAAGGATTTACACTGTCGCGCTATTTTTGACCCATCGTCTCTTCTTCTTTAGGACATTCTTATGAGCAGGGTGATTGGTTGTGACCATGAGCAGGATGGTCTCTATCGGTTGGTCTGAACTCCCTATGTCGGTGTCTCATCTCAGTCCATTGGAACAGTCTCACCTTTTACTTGGCATCTGCACTTTGGTCACCTCCCTCTTCAGAAGCTGCATCATATCTTGCCCCAGATTTCACCAAGTTCTTCTTTTCAGTGTGAAGCGTATCAGTTGGGAAAGCATCACAGATCTACTTTCCCTATTCGTGAGTCTTGGAGCAGTCGCTCCCCTTTCGAACTATTGCATGTTGACATTTAGAGTCCGAGTCATGCCCCAGATCACCAAGGACATATTTTACCTAGGCATGGTTGATGATTTCTCTAGATTGTCATGGGTGTTTTTATTGAAAAATAAATCTGAAGTAGGGGATGTAATCAAAAATCTTATAAATGAAGTTCAGAATGTTTTCTCTTCTATTGTGAAAATTGTACGTACAGATAATGCCTTGGAGTTTTGCACTCGTGCTCTTTCACAATTCTTTTTATCTCGCGGCATTATCCACCAAACAACTTGTGCTTACACGTCTCAAAAAAATGATGTTGCAGAGAGAAAACATCGTCATCTTCTTGATATCACTCGGACTTTACTTATCCATAGTTGTGCTCCTGTATCTTTTTGGGGTGATGATGTCCTTATGGCGTGTTATCTGGTGAATCGTTTTCCCTCCTCCGTCTTAGGTGAGAAAGTTCCTCCTTCAGTTGTCTTTCCTGACAAGGATTTGTTCTCCTTAACTCCTCGTGTCTTTGGCTTGGTTGCTTTCATTCATCAACTCACTCTGGGCTTGACAAGCTCTCACCTGGGGCTGTCAAGTGTGTTTTCTTGGGCACTCTCGTACTCAAAAGGGTTACATATGCTATGATCCTGTGAACAAGAGATATTACATCAGTGCCGATGTCACCTTCTTTGAGTCTGTGATGTATTTTTCACCTACAGGTGACAAGTTGACTTAGTCTACTACTGATGATGAGATTTATGTGACACCTCCTCCTCTGCGTCCGTCTGTTCACATACCAACTCCTACTGCTCCACCACCACCACCTCCTCCACAACCATCAGTACCACCTTTACCGAGACTTTATACCCATCATATGATCCCTGCTCATGAAAGTTGTCATTCATCCACCACACCCAAGTATGTCCAGGTGGTATTACTAACGATGGAACTGAAAATGTGCAAGTACAGGAATCCTTGCAGGAGAATAGCATACTGATGGGCACTGTTGATGATTTAGATGTACCTACATCCTTAAGGAAGCTGAAGCAGACGTGTGCATCATATCCATTTGCTTAACATGTTTCATTCCATCGCCTCACTGGTGATTTCAGAGGTTTATTGTGGCCTTATCTACCATAGAGATACCACGGAATTATGAGGACGCCTTGAAGGATAGTTGTTGGTATTTAGCCATGGAGGAGGAAATGGTTGCTCTGTGGTTTAGTGGCACATGGATCTTGGTTGTTGCTCCCCCAGGAGCTTCTGTTGTCATCAATTGTAAATGGATATTTACCGTCAAATATCATACGGATGGCAACCTTGACCGTTACAAATCAAGGCTAGTGGAACGTAGATTCAATCAGACCTATGTCGTGGATTATATGGACACATTTTCTCTGGTTGCACGTCATTCCACTCTACGTGTCCTTTCAGTCATTGTGATACGTGATTGGCCATTGTTTCAACTTGATATTAAGAATGCCTCTTTATATGGGGATGTGCAAGAAGTCTACATGCAACAGCCTCCGAGGTTTGCTGCTGAGGGAGAGTGTCAGATGGTGTATAGACTTCACAAGGCCATATATGGTCTTTAACAAAGCCTACAGGCGTGGTTTCAGAAGCTTTCAGACCTAATTCAGAAGTAGGGGTTCAAAAGATCAAATACTGATCATTCTTTGTTTGTCCAGAAGACTCTTAGAGCTATTGTTGTTATCATGGTATATGTTGATGATATACTTGTTACGGGAGATGATATGTATGGGATAATAATGGCAAAATCATAGGCCATCAGTTTGTAACTAAAGATCTTGGTACCCTACGATATTTTCTGGAGTTGGAATTTGCTAGGAATGTGCAGGGTCTTGTGATGACCCAAAGAAAGTATATTACATATATGCTTGTTGATAATGGCATGATTGGTTGTCGACACTCGATTACTCCCATGGATCCTAGCATGAAGTTATATGAAAATGATATAGAAGAGGTTGACAGGAGAAGATATAGAGAAATGGTGGGAAAGCTTCTCTATATTACTATCACTAGACCTGACATCGCTTTTGTTGTACGTCGTGAGTCAGTTCATGGAACAAGCCAAACAAGTAAATATGGACGCCATACATATGATACTGAGGTATCCGAAGTCGTCTCCAGGTGCAGGACTTTTGTTCAGGAAAGAAACAAATCTCTCTATTTCTGCATGTGTGGATGCATATTATGCAGGATGTCCTACGGACCGGAAATCTACTTCGGGTTTTGCAATGTTTGTTGGAAGTTCCTTGATTTCTTGGAAAAGCAAGAAACAGATAGTGGTAGCTAGATCTAGTGTTGAATCCGAGTACAGGGCCATGGCACAAGCAAGTACGGAGATGACGTGGGTTTGAGTTGTATTAGAAGATCTGCATATATATATATATATATATCTACCCATGCAATTACAATGTGACAATCAAGCAGCGTTATTTATTGCTAATAATCCGACATTTCATGAAAGAACAAAGCATATTGAAGTAGATTGCTACTATACCAGAGACATGATTCAAAAGGACTTGATTTGTACTTCCCATGTTAGTTCAGGAGAGGAGACTACAGACATCTTCACCAAGCCATTGCTCAGAGGGCCATTTCAGAAATGTTCTTCCAAGCTGAGCATGATTGATATACATATGCTCCATCTTGAGGGGGAGTGTGGAGATATTTCTAGAGTTTATGTACTTTTCTGTTATGTTTATTTTCTTTGTTCCACCTTATGTAATTTACGCATAGGCTTTCTCTATATAAGAGAGCCTAGGGTTCCTTGGAATAAACATCTTCTAATTTTTTTTTGTTACACTAGGAGGGGCTTATATATTTGCATGACTACTGCAGATGTCGACCCTAACTATATGTCGGGAAAACCCCAAATTTAGCGATTAGGGGGGAGTGGGGTTTCTCGACATTTGTTGATCCTTTTCAGTTGGTTATAGGGTATTTCATGGGCCAAAACTATAAAGCCCTTCCATAGGGAGGATAGTAGGTGAGGAGCTAACTATTCCCAGAGGAAGGATTTCCTGTTAGTACCCCCTTGTCAGGTCGAAGCTGAAAATTGTCGGGACACCTCATCTGAGAGATCGGCTCGCATGTAGTAGGTATGGAGCTAACTATTCCCAGGGGAAGGATTTCTTATTGGTACCCCCTTTTCAGGTCGAAGTCAAAAATTATCGGGACGCCTCATCTTAGAGATCAGCTCGCATGTAGGATGATGGCCCAAGTATATATTCAGGGGCAGACTTCTAGTGGAACGAAGGTCACTTTCTCCTTATTGAACAATTACTTTAGCAACTCTCCCATTGTTGAAATGTGTGGCTTCCCTTGGCTATAAATGCTGGCCACTAAAGCTATTGCCACCACCACCTACAATCACTAATAGTTGTCTTACCCATCGCATAACTGCAACTTGACTAGCGACCCCCTTGTGTGGGATCTAGTGTCCATGCTTGGCACCTAAAGTACTCCAAATGCCCCTTATCAATTTTCGGTGTCAATGCCCTCGAGCTGGCACTATTTCGACCATCTGCAATCAAGTTGTCAACTTCAGTGACTTTTACGATCATTGCAGACCACATGTATATTTCAGAAGCCTTCATATGCATATATGACTACCCTAAAGGCCTCCTGCATCAATTCTAGCATCTTGTACCCACCGTGGTATCCTATTGCAAATCCAATCATGTGAATCACTAATACTCTCCTATTACATTAAATTGATGTCATTAGCTCTAATATGTGTTCATCATGACAACCGATTCCAAGATAATCATTAGTGAGGCCAACCTATGGATCTCCACCTCCTTTGCACTATGCAAGGTATTGCCATTAAATTGAATGATGCTCCAACTATATTGTTTAATGACAAGCATTCAGATTTTTATTAGAGGCCAGAAGAATCTCTATCTCCTAACAACTAATGTTATAAATAAAATTGATGAAAACTATCAAGTGAGAGAAAGACAATTGTCTTGTATTATTGTTGAGAGATATATTTACATGTGTTGCTATACTTGGAGATATCCTATTGATCGTGCATACATTTTAAATATGTTGGAGCATAACTACACATTCCCTATTGATCTTGCATACATTTTCAAGATACATGATGATGATTCTGATGAAGATGTTCTCCAAAGGTGGATGGATTCCAGTGATACTCCGATTCTCAATCAACCGGGTGGAAGTTCAAATGAAAATATAAGACAACAAATGAGAGCAGATGTAGGTGACTATCATGCTAGATCCGGGCAAATTACGGACCCTCGTGGAGGGTTGGAGGCCGAGGTCAATGCAGTTGTTGATGAAATTCTCTCCACTAGTTCCAAATCCAAGTCAAAGGATTACAGTGGAATGATGATGATGACGATGATGATGTTGTTGGCAGTCATGGTGGATCTGTTGATGGTGGGGAAACATATTCAGGTGGGTCAGCAGGGGGTGGTCATGGACCACAAGATACAAGATACGAGGAAGGGCTCCACGCAGGGCATGAATATATAAAGCGACAGAAGAACACACATGGACAATTTGTTCCAAGTCTGAATCCGAGTCCCTATAGATTACAACGCATACGATCGTGGCCATCGTCCAACCGACAACTACATGGATGATTTAATATCACATGTAAGTTCCTTGAGTTGCATTTTTTATCGAATCCTTGAGTTGCATGGAAATTGACAACCCATATCATAGAGGAACACCAAGTCCCATGGAGGATATGGATCGTCGCACGATGAGAGATCATTTGGCATCTTCCCATAATTCTTTCATGCTCCTCCTCCTGGACCTCCTCCTCCTCAAGCATATGCACCTCCATCATATTCATATGGTTACAATGGGTATGGAGATATAGTAGCTACAACGGTGAGAACTACCAGGTAGCCAACCTGAGCAGAGCCAGGGCAGCTTCTTTGGTGGTGAAACTTATGATTTCTTCTCTGAGTACATACTAATAACTCCTCCTCCTCTACAGAGATCTTCTACTACTCCGTCATCGTCGTCCTGAGGATCTCAAGCCAGTACTTCGTAGCCCCATTGTGGCACTCATCATACATGATCTAGTGCTACTTATCCTTGTCTCAAGATACTCATAGGCATCGATGACCACCAATGCATGAAGTATGTGATGGATTACAAGGCCATGTACTCATACATGACATGGGAGAACAATTACGAGTACATTGGATATGCGATGCGTTATGAGAGACAACAAGAAAGGGGGGGTTTCAAATCCACTACGGAACTCTTGGTTCTGAACTGAACACACTACCAGGAAATACATTTTCATCTTTTATTGTATTAATCATTAATGTGCACGTTCTTATTTAGTCTACGTGAATATATGTCTTTTCACTTGTTGTAAGATTGTTACTCTGTTATTAAATATAAAGTATTAATAACAATATGTTTGATATGGTGTATGACAAACCATCATAGTCATAGATGATCGATATATATATGCTATAAGCCTATAAATATATATCTATTGTTTCATTATTTGAAGTACTCAGATTAACTTCATTTACAATATCTAATATATTGTACAATATGACCGATAGGGTCGATATGACTGATATGTACAATATAAGGGGTATAGATGAGCAATATGTGTGACATAATTGCATATTTGTAAGTTATTTATCGTTCTAATAACTTGGAAGATCTTAATATACAAAAAAATAAAAAATGGCTTTTTGAGCCATTTCCGATGTTTCCACTGAAATCAACGAAATTTCCCAAAATTTCAGCAAAATTTCAGTATACAGGGTCAATGAAACAAAATCGAAATCGAGATTACGAACCTTGGTGTGGAACTATAGACGATGAGAGGATATTTGGCTATTTATTATCTCAATTTACCATTTACAAGTAGCATGCTCAAGATGGCTGATTGGTTTCCTCTAATTGAGAAGTTGGAGAGAAAGTTGTTGGGCTGGAGGGCATCGATTTTGTCTCATGGAGGATGTTTGGTACTTTTGAAGGCCTTTCTTTCTGCTATTATGGTATTCTTCCAGTCAGCAAGACTCCTTCCAATAGGGATCCATCAGTGGACCGGGTCAATTATGAAGAGATTTTTGCGGGGGAAATCAAGCTAGGAGGGCCAGATATCCATTTTGTAGATTGGGATACTCAGGCTAAATCCTCAAGCAGACCTAGGGTTAATCATCTTGAATCATTGAATTAGGCCTTTATTCTAAAGTAGGTTAGTAGGATTTAGGGAAGAGGTGAAATTCTATGTTGCAAAATTATTCGCCATATTCACAACATCCCAGTCTGTGGGAACATTTTGGTGATCCCTCCTTTTTTCCTTCGACCTTCTAGAAGGGAATTAAGGCGATGATGTCATGTTTTACATATTTATCCAAACTAATTCTCGGTAATGGGGACTCCTTTTCTTTTTGGACGGACAATTGGACGGGCACAGCACGTTTACTACCCACTTCCCACGGATTTTTGCTTTAGCGACTGATCATGATGCACGGGTTGTAGACTGTTAGATAGAGGGAGTTGGATGCCTTTGTTTCTAACAAGATTTACATATCAGCACCTAGACGTAGGGATGTCAGAAAATTCTCAGGTTCGACATTCGCTCAGATTCGGCTCGCTAAAAGTTTGATTCAGATTCGATTCGAAAAATAAACGAACCGAACCTGAACACGAGTTTGGGCTCGATTAAATAATGAACCGAACATCAAAAACATTGGTTCGCTCAGGTTCGGTTTGTTAAAAGTTCGATTATATACACATATACATACATACATAAAAGCATATACACACATATTGTATATATAAGGAAAAAATACATTCTATATTAACATAAGGGCATTCACTTATTTTCCCAAACCCATCCAGTCATCCACTCCCTAAGTTTCCTATTCCACATTCTTGAAACCCCACAAAACCCTCCCCTGCAGCTGCGGTTTTTTCCTTTGAACAGAAACATCTGCACAACATTTATTCTTAAACGAACATTTAACGAGTCGAACCGAACCTTTACGAACCTTAACCGAGCAGAATCGAACCTGGTTACAGTTTTCATTTTATCGAGCCGAACCGAGCCTGAGCCTAAAAGTATTCTAAATGAGCCGAACCGAGCCCGGGTTGGTTCGCTCAGGTTCTGCTCGTTTACACCCCTACCTAGAAGACTTCTTGTTGCTCTTGGACGCCCTGAATGGGGTGGACGGTCCTACAGAAGGAAGTGATCATTAGGTTTGAAAAGACAATGTCTTTTCAATAAAGAGAGCATATAGAGCTATGGTTAAATCATCACCTATTGTGGAGGGCAACATAATCCGAGATTGCAATTCCATTTGGAGCTTGAATCTCCCAAGCAAAATCAACATTTTTTATGTGGCTTGCCAGAGGAAAGTGCATCCTCACATGATATCAGTGTGTAAGATTTTTTGAAGGAGTATTCACCATGTGCCCTCTTAGTGACATAGAGATAGAGACCCTAGAGCACCTTTTCTTCCATTATGCAAGGACTTCAAGGATCTTGTTAGAGCTTCATATCGCCAAGGTAAAATCTTCGAGTTTTGAGGGCTTCTGAGATTCTCTTTTTTATATAAAAAAATAAACCAAAGGAGGAGCTTCTTCTATCTATAGTGGTTGTCTGGGCATTGTGTCTAGGGATGATATTGAGTTACGGCTCGATGAGCCAGGCTTGGGCTCGGCTCGATAAAGGGCTCGTGAGCCTAACTCATTAGGCTATTGAGCTGAGCTCGAGCCAAATTTTTTAGCTCGATAGCTAAACGAGCCGAGCCTCTATCGGCTTGATAACTCAATAAGGGGCTCGATAAGGAATATATACCAATATATTTATATATATTTATATAATACAAATAAAATAAAAGAAACCCTTTGCAATTTTCCCTTCACTAACTTTGCCCCTCCTACGGCTCAAGAGTCACGGCCCAATTCCCAAAATCCCACTCCTGCCCACGCTTTTGTCCTCGCCTCTCGGCCCACGCATTGAAAAATTAGTATTTTTTTCTTTTTTTACAAGGAAATAGAATGTTACAATATATATTATAATTAAGGTTTTATATACAACTTGGATAGTAATCTACTGGTAAGGAACACAATCTTCCTAGGGCATGTTTGGTTGCTAGGTTGAGGTGGGTTGGAGTAATATGATGTGAATAATAGCTATTTGGGATGGTTATGAGGATTGGGAGAGGATTGGAATAAAGAATGTGATGTGATGTCACTATGATTTGTGATGGAATTCCAACCCAAGAATAGAGAGGGGTAAACCAAGTTACCCAGGGTAACCCGGTTACCAAACAGACCCATAGGGTAGGCCGTGGGTTCGAACCTGTGCAAACACTTTTCTACCAAAAAAGTACTCATTTTCCTTAATGAGCTTGACTTGGGCTCGAGCCCAAACCAAGCTCGATAAGGAAAATGAGTACTTTTGGAGGAATATTTGGGACGGACATCATGGTGTATTTCCCCTTTTTTTGCTGTAAAAAGAATATATGTGATTCTCTAAAACTGAGATTGTTTTTTACCTGCTTCTACTCCTATTATACCTTTCAATTATCCCAGATGATTGTTCTCATTTAATGAACATTTTACATCCTGACGCATTGCATGCTTATTGTAGAGCATGCTGATGGCTTTTCTGATACCCCAGTAGTACTACTGGCACCCAAGACATTTTCAAGGAAGTGGTGATTTAACCCTAGTGCTTGAAATCACCTTATGTGTGATTATACTTCTCTTTCATATTTTTCTTCATAAAAAACTATTAAATTTCTTAGCTTAATCAATGGGAGTTTATCCGCCATTACATTTATTGGCCTATTGATTCCTCTCCCAGGCTAGAGCTTAATAATGTTCATTGTGTTCATGAGTTTTCTATGAGCCTTTTATATGTAAGTTGTAGAAACAACTTTAATGAAAGTCTATTTTTAAGACCACTACGTGATGGGGCTGATGGAATTTTATGATCATATCAAAGTACAGAAAAGGCATCACTGGTATGAATTTTTTTGGATGATAATAAACTTACGGGTGATGACGAGCAAATGGATTTTCACACAAAGATGAATTCACAAAGTAATCTAGTATCAACTATATTCTTCGGATGAAGTTAATAGAAGACAATGATTCAATTACAAAGGAAGCATATTATATAAATGATCATGTAAAGTACTAAGCCATATGACTCGCAATGCTCAAATATGTTATACATCCAACTATGGGTCATTCTCAGATGATATTCTTGTTACTATCCGCTGCTTAGGCAGGAAGCATCTGCAAGATTATTTTCTTCACAATTGTGAATATTTAGTAGAAGTCAGTTTTGAGCTTCTTGGGGGTGATATGTCCTCGGTACATTTAGCTAAGAAAGGGAAAGTGTCTTGATATATTCAGATAATGATGATACATTCTGCAAAATGAACAGTGAACATGAAGCCAACAATGGATTGTGTACCTTTACTGGTGAACATCAGGCCATGGCCATTGGCAGGGCAGTTGCCCACCACCTTGTGCATTTTCTCTCAGAAAGTTCATCCCTAATATATTTTAGTATGGTATCTGTAGAACAATATATGACAACAGGCTAACTCCTTTGGTCTGTCGACCAGGTTGAACGCTAACACAAATGGAGATGCCTTTGTATAGGATGTTATTAATCTTTTATACAACCTTCAATTAAAACAGTCCACAATCTGTCCAATCGATCATGTAAAGGAAGTCATGCATGCTCTGCATTGTGCACTATTAGTCTTCACCATCTGCACATCTTGTAAACTATACATTCACTCCTACTTGATGCCTCTCAACATCTAACCATTAATGTTGCGATATTTGTATTAGTTAGTTCCTCTGTCCTGTTTATGTTATTTATCCATAGAGCTTTTCTCCTATATAAGAGAGTTCTAGGGTTGAGAATAAATTATCTTTTCATTCTCTAATTCTACATGGTATCAGAGCGACGGTCCTAGATCGGAGCCTGTGCCCTAAATCCGTCCACCTACCCAAAAGCCCCCCCCGCCGCCGCCGACGGTCTTGAGCACTAGCACCGTCGCCATCGTGCTTCTTCCCCTTCGCGCTCCTTCAGCGCTCGCCTGCGCTCTGTCGCCTGCAGTCCCGTGCGTGGCCATGTGCCCTATCGCGCGGCTGCATTCCCTTCTGTCGACGCGAGAAGGGACCCTGCTGTCTTATCGCATGCATCTCTTGCGTGCTCGGTTGTGCCCTAGCGCGCACATCTTGTGTCCAACGGCTGTGCCCTAAACGCGCACATCCCTTGGCGTCGAGGAAGGTTACAGCCTAAGTCTTCGGAGAAACTTCGTGATATGGAAGGGATTGTGGTATGAGTCTACGCCCACAATCGCCTTCACATATGTCCGCGTAGACATTCTTGTCAACAACGTGTAACCCTAGTCTATAGAAAAGTGGTGTTGTCATGTCGGAAAACAAGACAGATGTTCCATCCCTGGGTGCCTTTAAAGGTCCAGCACCCATGGTGAAAATGGATGGAACGAACTATGAACTGTGGGCCATGCAGTTCATGAGTTTGATGCAGTGCAATGGCAAGAAACATATCCTCACACAAGAGGAACATGTTGATAAGACTAGGGTAAATGCCTCATGGGAGGTAGACGATGCCTATGCACGTGTGTGGTTATCTGGCATGGTATCCATGGAGATAGCCAATGACATCCTGAATCAGCCAACAGCAAAGGATATGTGGGATATACTCGCTGCGACGTATTCTCCTGCAAAGAATGAGTCGAGGATTCTACAGATTCAGCACGACATCTTTACTTCGAAGCAGAATGGTCGTCCCCTTCATACCCTGTACACCTCTTTAAGGGGTATGTTCGAGAAGTTACATAGTTATATTCCATTGACAGCTACCCCTGAACAACTCAAAGCATATAGGGACTCAGTGATGACAAGAGTATTTCTAGCAGCACTTGATCATGAGTATGATGCAGCCAGAACCACAGATTCTTACAGAGGCCATCATTCCTCCTATGGAGGAGGCATATCGTAGGTTGAGCAGGCTCTCCATATCTCCTGGTGGATCTCAGACATCCTCAGCCATGGTAGCATCTCGTGGTAGGGGAGGATCTTCACAGTTTCGAGGCCGAGGTGGCCGTGGCACGGGAGGGGGTAGTCGACCCCCTAGGCATCCATGTACTTATTGTCGCAGAACAGGTCATACTGAGGAAACATGTTATTCAAAGCATGGGTTTCCTATCACTACAGCTCGTGTTGCCGAACAGACTCAGCAAGAAGGAAGCTCTTCCCATGAATCTGATCAGAGGTTTGATAATCTGGTGGCGCGACTGAGAGAGATTATGCCGAGTCATGAATCAGCGAGTTCTTCAGGATCTTCGGAGGTAGCTGCATCAACCTCAGCATCCGCTTCAGGTATAGCATACGCTTTTACTAGTTGCTACAGGGCAGATTTATCAGAGTGGATCATGGATTCAGGAGCATCTCACCATCTTTGTGGTGACAGAAGTGAGTTGAAGTTCTTCCGTCCGTCTCAGAAAGGACGATCAGTGGTGATAGCTGATGGGACACAATCTCCCATTACTGGTCAGGGGGAGGTGCATTTGACCCCTGCATTAAGGCTTCAGAATGTTCTCTATGCTCCTAAATTTCAATGAATTTACTTTCAATAGTCAAATCACTAAAGATCTACATTGTCGTGCCATATTTGATCCATATGTTCTTGTGTTTCAGGACATTCTCACGGGCAAGGTGATTGGAACTGGCCGTGAGCAAGGGGGTCTCTACAGACTGGTTCATTCTCCGTATGTTGGTGTTGCTTCTCTTCATACTGGATCCGTTTCTCCTTACACATGGCATCTCCGGTTTGGTCATCTTCCTCTGTAGAAGATGGTTCATGTTCTTCCTCGGATTTCTCCTCGTTCCACCTTTCAATGTGAGGCCTGGGAGCTTGGGAAACATCACCGGTCTTCTTTCCAGAGTCGTCAGGGTCCACGTAGTCATGGTCTGTTTGAGTTGCTTCATTTTGATAATTTGGGGGTCTGAGTCGTGTCCCAGATCTTCAGGGACACAAATTTTATCTAGTTGCAGTAGATGAGTTTTCCAGATTGTCTTGGGTTTTTCTTCTTAAAATAAGTCTGATGCTGGTCCTGTCATTCAGTCCTTTATTAATGAAATAAAGAATATTTTCTCTGCTAAAGTTAAGTACATTCGATCTGATAATGCTCTAGAATTTTGTAGTACTAAACTTTCTTAGTTCCTTTAGTCTCATGGGATTGTTCATCAGACGTCATGTGCATATACCTCTCAACAGAATGGAGTAGCTGAAAGAAAGCATCGCCACATGTCGGATGTGACAAGAAATCTCTTGATTCAGAGCCATGCTCCTCATTCTATTGGGGAGATGTGGTTCTAACCGCATGTTATCTAATCAATCGTATGCGTTCATCAGTATTGGGGGAAAAATCCCGTTCTTGGTTGCGTTTCCCGAGACGGATCTTTTCTCCCTTACACCACGAGTTTTTGGGTCGGTCGTATTTGTCCATCAGTTCTCTCCTAGTCTTGACAAGCTCTCTCCCAGAGCTGTTAAATGTGTCTTTGTGGGGTATTCCAAAACCCAAAAGGGATATCGTTGTTTTGATCTGGTTCGACGATGATACTATGTTAGTGCTGATGTTACCTTCTTTAAGTCCATTATGTATTTTTCTCCCACAGGTGACAGACTTACTCCTTCAGAAAATGGAGAAGAGATCTACATGCCTCCTCCATCATTAAAGTGCTATCCTTCATTACCACCACCATCTTCTCCAGCATCACCTACATCAACACCACCACCACCACCACAGTCACCTGTGTTCTTTCCTCAGGTCTACCAGAGACGACCCCTGCTCCTACGCCTCTTCCATCATCTGGCACGCCTGAGGTATGTACTGAGCATTTAAGTTCTACTAATGGCATGGGTGATTTGCATGTTCAGAATGAGGGCCAAGGCAACGATGCTATCACTACTCCTCATGTTGATGATTTAGATGTCCCTATTGCTCTTCGGCAGCAGAAACGTGCCAGGACAATGAATCCTAAATATGGGCTGGACTTTGGTTCACATGTATCCTTGGAGCGTCTGTCCAAGGATTTTCAGCACTTTATTGTCGGCCTGTCAGCTATAGAGATACCAAGCTCTTATCAGGAGGCCCTACAGAGCATGCCAATGGCGTTTATCGATGGAAGAAGAGATGGCAGCATTACGGTCGCGTGGTACGTGGAGTGTGGTCCATCTTCCACCAGGTGCGTCCGTGGTTGGCAGTAAGTGGGTCTTTACTGTGAAGCATCTGGCCGATGGTACAATTTACAGATACAAGCAAGGTTGGTTGCTCGTGGGTTCACTCAGACATATGGGGTGGACTATCAGGACATATTTTTGCCAGTTGCACGTTACTCTACCCTACGGATTATTGTTTACTGTTGCCATAGTAGCGATTGGCCCCTTTTTCAGCTGGATGTAAAAATGCCTTCTTGTATGGTGATTTGCAGGAGGAAGTCTACATGCAGCAGTCGCTTGGTTTGCTGCTGAGGGGGAGTCTAGTATGGTCTGCCATCTTCATAAGGCTATATATGGCCTTAAGCAGAGTCCGAAGGCTTGGTTTCAAAAGCTCTCAGATTTGATTGAACAGAAGGGATTTGTTAGATCTACTGCATATCATACTCTCTTTATAAAGAGAAGCTGCCAAGGTTGTATGGTCATCTTGGTGTACGTGGATGACATTGTTATCACGGGCAGTGATGAACATGGCATTCAAGCAACGAAGGATTTTCTTGGACAGCAGTTTGTCACCAAGGATCTAGGGACGCTCTGCTACTTTCTCGGATTGGAATTTGCACGAAATCGGCAAGGTATGGTTATGACACAAAGATAGTATGTTACTGATCTGTTATCTAAGACAGGGATGACAGGATGTAGACCAACTACTACTCCTATGGATCCCAATGTCAAGTTGTGTGACGACGGGTCTGATGAGGTGGACAAGAGACGATACAGAGAACTGGTGGGGAAGCTATTGTATGTTACTATTACCAGGCCTGATATATTGTTTGTTGTGAGTAGGGTGAGTCAGTTCATGGAGCAACCCATGCAGGCACACATGGATGCAGTTTTTATGATCCTGAGATATCTGAAGTCATCTCCAGGTGCAGGTCGTCTGTTTAGAAGAGATACTTCTCTCTCAGTTACAGGATGTGCGGAAGCAGACTATGCTGGGTGTCTTAGTGACAGAAAGTCAACATCAGGCTTTATTATGTTCGTTGGCAGTTCACCAGTATCATGGAAGAGCAAGAAACAAACTGTGGTTGCTCGATCTAGTGCGGAATCAGAATATAGGGCAATGGCCCAAGGCAGTACTGAGATGATGTGGGTTAAATCGGTCCTGACTGATTTAACTATTGATGTTCCTCTACCTATGCATCTTAAATGTGATAATCAGGCAGCTTTGTTCATAGCTAATAATCCAGCCTTTCATGAAAGAACAAAGCACATTGAAGTGGATTGTCACTATACTCGAGATTTGATCCAGAAGGGGCTCATTTCAACGCCGCACGTATCATCAGGAGATCAAGTCACTGATATGTTTACAAAGGCTCTTGCTAGAGGTCCTTTTCACATTTGTTGTTCCAAGCTGAGCATGATAGATATATATATGCTCCAGCTTGAGGGGGAGTGTTGCGATATTTGTATTAGTTGTTTCCTCTGTCCTGTTTATGTTATTTACCCATAGAGCTTTTCTCCTATATAAGAGAGCTCTAGGGTTGAGAATAAATTATCTTTTCATTCTCTAAATCCACAATTAATAAAAGAGTAAATTGGACATAAATTCTCACATTAAGCTTGTTGTTAAGACTTCTAAATGCAGGGGTGTTCCTTAGTACTTTTAGTATTAATTCAGAATCTCATGACAATGAAATTAACTGATGGTGTTGTACGGATAAATAACCAGTCATTTTACCTTCCGGGGTTCACATAATTAGCATTCATTGCTTCTGTGGTCACCAGAACTTAAAGGTCTTATACTCTCTGAAGCATAACTCATCATAACCTCAAAAACACTTAAAACACAACATACGTTAAACTGGAAAAGATTGATATTACCTGGTTCCTCTTCTGCTTCTGCAGGCTCTGAGGAAACCATGATGAACTTGACCCCTCAATGATATTTACATCCAGTTGTAACTTGCTTCCTTCCAAGAGAACGAGGCTGTCACCAACCAAGTGATTACAAATGATCAACAAAATGTCTAGAGCTATTATACTTCATGCTCATGTTTCCAGAGAACATATGCACTCAAACTATAGATGCGTATCCGACAAAAACTAAACACAACATTCTATGCATCACTGTAAAAAATTGCAAAAAAAGTCAGCAGGAGTGCAAAGGTTTCCCACACTGCGGGAGAATGAAATCAAAATAAGCATGCACCTAAAGCATTTAATGTTCAAAAGCTCCAGCGAAATAAATCAACAATAAAATCAAACATGTCTTTTTAGAACCATCAGCTTATTGTCGGATTCTGCACCTGAATCACGTGACACACACCACCATAAAAACCACTAATAAGTAGTACCAAAATAAAATCTTGCAGCTTTAAACCTCACAATAACGATGCCAAATGCACCCGAACCCCTCCAACAGACGTCCGCAAATCACATTAAAAAAACAGATACTCACATTGACAGAGATATATGAAATATAATAAAACCATGCATATTTCTCGATCATCAAATCTTCTTATAAAAAGAGCGCACACACATTAATTTTATCATCCATCAACGAAACCCATCGTAATTGCTGCAAAAATAGACATAAGAAATATAACAAAAACCATGCATATTTCTCGACCATCACAACTTCTAAGTATATTAACTTTAACATCCATCAACAAAACCCGTCACGATTGCTGCAAAAACCTCGTCTACATGAACATGAACACCCATAATAAAACAAAAGAAAACAATTTCCATTTTTTAACCACCACACCCTTAAACCAGTTACATCAAAAGAACAAATGGCATTGCCCTGCAAGCCAACCAAAATTGAAGCAGATCTGCAAATTAGAGAAAGTGGTTTCTAAATCATCATATTGCAATAAAAAAACATCCGAACCATGAAACTATATTCGCACATAAAAGTAACGACCAATCGAAAATCCTAACCCTACATCAAAAAGCTACCATCAAAAGCATCCGAACCATGAAAAAGCACAAACACAAAAGCCACCGAGAACATACACATAAAGAAACCGATCAAAAACCCAAAATCATATCACAAAAAAACCAAGAAACTGTACAAAAGCAAAGATTTTTACAGGCCCACACCATCAAGAAACCCATCAAAAAACCCCCGAAACTGGAGTCGGCAACGCTCACTTGGTGTTGCCGTGGGTGAGGAACGGGTCCATGCTATCCGTGGCCGGCGGCGCTTACTTCCGTGGCTCTCTCTCCGGGCGGCGCTCACTTCCGTGGCTTTCTCTATCCCGGCGGCGCTTGGTGTTGTCATGTTATGATTATTAATTTGTTCTTATTTATAGTTGAGAGTTCAGCCCGTCCGTTCGTGTGTACGGGAGATTTTGGGACCTCGATTGACATGGAAAGCTGTTGCGGAGGGAAAGACCGGAGGGTGGACTGGTGTGGAACGCGGGATTGTAGGAATTGCCAGTTCGGGAGCACGAGCCCGTTTTGATGCTTTTTGCTTTTCGGAAAAACCCTTGTGTTTTCTTTATTTAACACGTACGTCTCTGTTAAATTAATTTGTTTGTTTGCACATCCTTCGATTTGTCCTATCAGATGGATGAATGACTATGCTTTAAATACATATTTATATTATATTAATGTAAATATCAAGTTTTTTTGAAAAAAAATAGGAAGTAATTATTCATTGTGCACATGTAGACAATGTGGATATAAATCAAAAAGTTTTTTTTCTAGCATCAACAACAACAACAAAACTTTTTCCCACAATTAAGTAGGGTCAGTTATATGGATTCTTTGCAATTCAATCTCGAGCTTATATCCAAAAAACTAAGATCCTTTCATATAGTCTCTTTCCAATACTTTTTGGGACATTCTTGACCTCTCTTAACCGGCTCAATATCTCAAAACTCGCATCTCTTAACCGGTGCATCAGCTGACATTCTTTGCAAATGACCAAACCATCTTAAGCGGGATTCTCGCATCTTATCCTCGATCGGAGCTACACCGATCTTCTTATGATTGCATTATTATGAATCTGATCTTTATGTATGTGTGTCCACACACCCACCTTAGCATTTTCATTTCTGTTACAGTCATTCTCTGCACATGTCTATGGTTCACATACCAACATTCAGATCTATGTAGCATAGCAGATCTCACGGTTGCTCACGAATGCTTTGTAAAACTTTCCTTTGATTTTTAAAGGAATTTTCTTATCACAAAGAACAACAGATGCTCCTCTCTACTTTAGTCAATATGCATTTATATTATTAGTAACATCTCCATCAATTTCCTATCATGTTGCAAAATAGATATCATTTATCTAAAAAAATATCTCTTCCGAATATTATTGTCACCATTCTTCACCCCAATTCCTTCGCATTGGCTTCCATCAAAGGCATCTAAAAAGATTTTTTCTAGCATGTAGAATAGGTAAGACTAAGAACATTGTTTTAAAATAAATAACAAGTATGGAGATAAATTAGTTTTAAAATAGAGATAAATCAAGTGTCTATTCTCGGGTTGGAAATTGAAATGCAAGTTTTTTTGTTAGATTCCCATGAATATGGCCAACTCCTCACTTGTTTCTTAGGATTTAAATAAACTTCATTTAAATGAACTTGATTCTATCATTTTTTATCATTTATCAATGTTTTCTTAATCCATTCATACAAATATATTCTAGTAAATGTATAGTATATGTGTACCAAAATCATGAAGATATATTATTTATAGCATATTTATCTTAGTAGTCGAACTTGTATATAGATCGGTTGGTATCTTTTTAATATTGAATAAATGTGTACCGAGAAAGATATCGTTCAGATCTGATTAAATGTTAATATATATATATATATATTATATTTTTTGAGAATGTATATTTATATTTTGAATAAGAAAAAAATGGGGTTGTCCTCATCTTATTTTTCATTTTTTTTCAAAAACAAATTTATACATTTTCATCACTATATCTCTCTGATATGTCATTTCAATTTCTTCAGAAATATAAACTCGTATGCCGTCCATATAGGACAGATAATTTTAACGATTTTAAAATTGTTGTAATCAACCGGTCCTAGATGAAGCCCATAAGAGTCTTTATTTCTTATGAAATTGAAATGATATATTATAAGAATATAATGATGAAAAAACGTCGAAAAATGAGGCGGAAGCAGCCATAAAGGCAACCCTGTTGAACCATTTGAATAATCAAGGTAATAAACAGTAATCAAAATGTTGGATTCTCGTATGTTTTGCGAATCTAATTGTCTAGATGAAATTGATGGATCGATACCTTTTGATGAATCACCTTAGGCTTGGCGGGCAGAGATTTGATTCTGTTTCTTTTTCGCATGGGTCGAGAGCCGAAGAGACTAGAGAGACCATATTTGATAGCGGAGGGCAGTGACTCCTTGCACAGTATCTGTACGAGGGAGGTTCAGATTGACGGTCACGAGCTGTGTGCCGACCTCTTAGTCCTCGAGATACGAGACTTTCGGGAGAATCGCCCAGTCAGAAAAGGAAAATGAACCAGAAATTCGGGGGAGCAAACATAGAATAGAATAGATGAGGGTGCCAGTATTTCTTTAAGTAAGGTCCCATGTGTGAAAAGGGACATAGGCAGATGTTGATATAAGAAAGAAATGTCATCCCGTGATTTAAATCATAGAGTCCAACCAAAATGGCACTTGAAATGTTGATTTTAAGTGTCGATTTACTCGTTCTTTCAAAATTGAGTATCCGTGTATTTAAATATTATTTGATTTATCTAAGTTTATATATATCTTAAAAAAGACTATTGTAAAATAATATTAAAAACAATTAACAAATCTAGGAAAATGATTAATACAATAATAAAATACATGTCTTGGATATTGCTAATAAATCACAGAAAAATATATAATTTAGTAATAACTCTCCATAAAAAAGGAGTTTTTAAGAAAAATGTATTAGCATAAACTACGTCATGATTAATGAGGGGAGGATACTTTTGTATGCTTTTGTTAGATGATTCCATATAACTACAAATCATAATACTACTTATCGCATGTATTGTACATTTGCCAAAATGATGGATTCTCATATCTTACATGTCCAAATTGATAATTGAGCATTCAATGACATAGAACATGTATGCCTCATCGCGACTAGGGTATAATTAAACCATACCAGAGCAAACTTACTTGGTTTGGTTTCGCTCGTTATCTATATCTAAGGATTCAAGTTCAGTTTGGTTTGACAAAGATAAAAATGATGCACAGGTTTGGTTTGGTTCAATCTTAGTTTATGAAGGGTCAACTCGATTTTTTAAAGGTTCAACTTAAAGGAAACATTGAATATTTTCTATTTTATACTTATTTTTGTCATTGATCTTTTTCTACCAATGCCTTTAACAATATATATATATAGAGAGAGAGAGATAGACATTCTTTTTTATTTCAGTAAAGCATTTGATTAGTTTGTTATGGATGATACAGTCCATTTAACTTCGATCAAATTTAATTAATATATAAAAAGATTTATATTTATTTTAAAAAAAGATGATTAGATAAAATTTTGAAAAATAACAACGATAAGAGATGTTATAAGGACCATTGCTAATGATATTGCAAAGGATATGACATCCATAACTAAGTTCAAGTACAAAAAATAATTTGACAACGAACATTGCCATCATTATATATATTAACAATGAACTATAACTATAGACACATTTTGTTGTAGATAATATTTGATAAGTAGTAACTAAATCTTCAAAAGATATATCTGCATATACATGAACACATTCACACACACACATTATATATATGGAAAAAATGAGCTTGCCCTTAGCCAACATGGCTGCTCCCACCCATTCGTAATTTTTTTGAAAAATATCGTCATGTATATTCATCCCTATATCCCTCCCTCCTACATGTCATTCGAATTTCGTCAGAAACAGATACTCCTATTTCCTCCATCTAGAACATGTAATTTTAATGGTCTTAGAACGGTTGTAATCGTACGTGTTTTAGATGGAGGACATATGAGTCTCTATTTCTGACGAAATTCAAATGACATGTAGGAGGGATATAGGGATGAATATACATGACGATATTTTTCAAAAAAATAAAATAAATTGACAAAAAAAATAGGACGGGGACAACCATGTTGGCTGCTCCAAGGGGGCAGCCCCATACAGACATATATATGGGTCAATGGGGCTGCTCCCGCTCCATTTTTGTCAATTTTTTTTTGAAAAATATCATCATGTATATTCATTCTTATATCTCTCTTACATGTCATTCCAATTTCGTTAAAAATAGAGACTCCTATACCCGCCATCTAGAACATGTACGATTACAGTAGTTCTAAGACCGTTAAAATTACATGTTCTAGATGGAGGCATAGGAGTCTCAGTTTCTGATGAAAATTCGAATGACATATAGGAGGGATATAGGGATGAATATACATGACGATATTTTTCAAAAAAAATTAAAAATTTTACGGAAAATGGGGTGGGGACAACCATGTTGGCTAGGGGTTTCATGGATCGGATTGGATCGGATTTTGGCTTAATCCATGTCCAATCCACAATTAACGGATTTTTATTTTTCCAATCCAATCCAATCCATTAAACATGCAAATCCAATCCGATCCGATCCATCGGATTACAGATTGGATCGGATTGGTTCGGATTTTTAATACTCATCTAATCTTGATTAAGTTTGTAGCACACTAAACCTCAACATTCAAATCATGGTTCTAAAATTGAGATTGTAGATAAATATAAAAAAATGATAGATAATTTTTGGAAGGGAATTACATATATGCTTGTTATGAATTTAGTTAGAACAATCATTGTATAACTAAATATAAATATTATGAATGTAATCCGGAGATTCCATAGAAGCAACTTGAGTTTGAATAAATTTCAAGTTTGTATATATCAAAGAGGAAGTAGAACTAACATGCTTAGTGATGTGGTGCAAGAGGGAGGATTGTGCACGAAGGAGGTTTGGGACAAGAACCATGCACAATTGCGCGGTGCGGGAGGGAGATATCCGAGGTTCATGGATGTGTGTGTGCGAAGGAGGTCTGTGAGAGCTGAAGATGAGGTATGTATACATAGGCGCGAGGGAGGTCTAGCTAAACCTGCGCATGATTGGGGACAAGGAGGGCATTGTTGATGACGAGATGGTAGGTGGTTGAGGAGATCTGGATACATGTGCGTGAGGGAGGTCTAGGGGAGCCGAGGAACATGTATGGTTGTACATGTGCGAGGGAGATATGGTTGTGCATGCGCACAACTAGGGACGAAGACGACATCCTGTGGAGATGTGTGCGCTTGAGGTGCAACACGGGTTGATGTTTTGTTTGGAATGGTACCAAGGGGGTTTAGGATTTGGTATTTTTTTAAGAAGGATGTTTCATTTATAAAATTGGAAGGGCTTGAAGGATGTTGTGGGTGGGTATTGCTTTTTTAACCAACAAGTGAGATGGGATAAGGGGTTTACAACAAGTGTTGTGGGGTAAAGCTTGAGTTGGAATGGGTTGAAACTCTAAAAAGGGTAGCTTGGATATTTACACATAGCTTTCGAGTAAAATTAAATATATAATATTCTTTAACGATAAGAAATAAATTATTATATATTATTTTTTATCAACGGATTAACGGATTGGATTGGATCGGATTTTGACGATAATCGAATCCAATCCATAAATGAACGGATTTGTAAACTCTCAATCCAAACCGATCAATTAGACTTATAAATCCAAACCGATCCAATCCAATGACAACGGATTGGATCGGATTGCGGATTTTATCCGATCCATGTGCACCCATAATGTTGGCTACCCCAGGGGGTAGTCCCATTTTTTCCATATATATAGATATAAGGTTTAGGGATGTTGCACCGGCGTGTCCAGCGAACTCCCTGCACCGACTCCTCCATCATCGAATCCTGCTTTCCAGCAACGGTAGATGAAGCCTGAATTCCAAGTCCCAATTCCATGCACCGTTCCTTCTCGCAACTCTCTCTCTCTTGTGAGCGTTACCCCTTTCCCCCTCGTCGTTGGCGGCCTCCACCCAGCACCGGCTCTTGCAAGACCCTACTCTCGACTCCCTGTTCTGCAAGTTCCTTCTCCCAAATCTCACTCCTGTGAGCGCTTCCCCCTCTCCCCCTCGTCATTGATTGCATCTACAAGTCCCATCCCACCGAGGTTGGGTCTGCCTCCATGCAACACCGCCTCCCGCAAAACCCATCCCAACGAGGTTGGGTTCCTCCTCTCGGCTCCCTCTTCTGCAAGCTCCATTCCACCGTCGTGCAGTTCCTCTCTCTCCCCTGTGATCACACCATTCTTAACCCCACGCAGAGCTTACATCTCAGCACAATTACTTTTTATGATTATTTCTGTTCGTGTTCATTATTTCCATTAAAATATTCTTTTGAAGTTCTATATTTAATAAGAAAATTGTCTAAAATATACTCACATGTACATTTATTTTCGCTTCTTTCTGTTCATGTTCATCGTTCCCATTTAGTATATTTCCTTTACAATTATGTATTTGATAAAAAAAACTAAACTGTAAAAAACTTGTTCCCTGTCAACTTAAATATTGTCCTTTTTTCTGCAGAAGCGATGGCTCGTTGGATTTTCACATGGCATTCAGGAGGTGGTGGTGGGCAGCATGGAGGCTGAATAGATGGAGTTGACTATTTTTCTAACCATTTTTTACGCCGGCATTGTCCAAATTTGTAATAGGAAAAATTGAGTCCAGAAAGGTGGGGTGTTGTGTGAAGTCATGCTTGCTTTAGCATTCCAGGTTGTCTAAATTTGTAATTGGCAGAATTTTGTATCTAGAATGGTGACGGACATTGTGTGAGCCGTCGTGCTTGTATTTCGAGGGATGAGCATTCCCTGTACAGAATTGGATTGTCCCAGCAGTATAGTTTGTTATCCGCCAAAATTGATTCTGTTTATAATATGTATATTTAGCCGTGTGGTTTCAAGGTAAGCTATATTAGTCCTGTTTGTGATTATCTTGATACTCTATAGACCATGCTTGTTCATGCAGATGGGTGATGATTACTCCAAAGCTCCTTATTCTGGATTTATACGAGGCAAAGGAAGCATCTTATGCATTCCTACCTTTAACTCATCACCATTGTAATGGGAAATCACAACTTTGGCAACGTGGGATTCTGCAGACCTCTATATGTTAGATCTCAGCCTACTAAAGATCTCAGTAGATTAACCTTCAAAAATTGTACACAATCTTTAGAGAATGATACACTGTGTAACCAAAATATTCCGACATTGTCATAAATCATTAGTACAAATTCAAGGAATGATACACAAATGAAAATCACATTGTGAAATATCGTCTAACAGGAGCTAAAATCACAGTTATCTCCACAAAAGTTTGCTTGGAGATCCACAAACTTTGCTTGGAGATCTACAGTATGAACTATTGTCTAACATTATTGAGTAGCCTCCTGTTATAAGAAAAAAGAATTATATTTCAGATTAAACCGTTATTAAAATAAACTATCCAAGTAGCATTACCTCTCCAGTATATGTGGTTTAGTAATGGCCCTTTTTTCCCGCACTTTTCTGCATGTTCTTTTCTTTATTTCACCTTGTGAGGAAGATATTTCGATGCTAGATTTCATTCTTTCTGCTCTTCAAGGCCTCCCTTTAGCTTTAACACACGATGGATCATGGATATCGATATGATTATCTCTTGAGTCAGTGGTAGAAAATACCTCCACATTAGATGATTGAACAATCACTTTTTTCAACTATAGCTCATTCATTTTTTTTCAATCCTTACTCAGTTATTTGTAAAACCACTTTGAACATATCTTGATCTGAACTTCCACAATCATACATCTCGAAATGCAGAGATCGAAGGCCCCATAACATGTGAAGGCTTGGCTTGCTTTCAGAATCACAAGCATTCCCCTTCCCTGGTCCCACAAATCTAACATTCATGGACCATCGTTGCAATAGATACTCTGTGGGTATTTCAAGTAAACCCTTCTTTTTAAAAATGTATAGAACATGAAAACATAGAATGCCTTCAGATATAAACTTCTTGCATGAGCAAATGGATCTCCTTTCTTTCGGGGAAAAAATCAACAAAAAATTTCAGATTCCGAGTCGAATGCAAATAAATTTCATATCTAACCACATCATCATCCTTCATGATTTTTTGACATGCACAATTAACAGTCTTTTTGAATTCATTTTGAAAATTTATAAAGTTTGCAGGGGTATAAAAGGTAGAAACTTGTGCTTCCATTGGATGCTCAAACCACAGTGTTGCCTTTGTATTCAATGCTTTAAAATCTGAAGTTCCTCAACCTCTCGACGTGCAAGTAGGTCCCTTTCGTACTATAAAACGAATTCTGATAAAGGTATTTGAGAATGGACATATCCGTCAAAGAATGAGTTCATGCTTTCAGAATGTTGTGTTGATGACATTCCAGCGAAGAAAACATCTTCTTGAAATGGCAGGTATCCACATTCCTCGCAGTTCGTACATATTATGAAGCCAACTTTTTTATGCAATAGTATTCTTTGTCCGAAAATCCTCCCATCTTTCCTCAAACTCGTCAACAGTCTGGCTTCCATAAATCCATTTTTCATAGTCATGTTCAAATTGTCTATCGCATCTCAGTTGATGCAAATGAATCAAAGCATTCTTTCTTATATGCCATATGCAAAATCTATGTGTTGTTGTATGGAAGACCCAAGTAATAGCGTCACACATCGTAGGATCTTAGTCGGTGAGTATTGCATTAGGAAACTTCCCATGCATACACTGCAACCAAGTACGAAATAACCAAATAAAGGTTTTTGTACTCTCATCTACAAGCAAAGCACATCCAAATAATGTCGAATGTATATGATGGTTTATGCCTGTAAATGGTGCAAATGGCATCAGAAATTTGTTAGTTCTGTAAGTGGTGTCTAACACCAACACATCACCGAAATGAAAGCAGCCCATGATCGTCCATCAGCCCAGATGATACTTCGTACTGTCATATTTTCATCAACTTCAACTCTGAAAAAGAAATTGGTGTCCAATGTCATCTTCTCTTCAAAACATCTCACAAAGGACATACATTCATGACCAATATTGCTCCCTCAACTGAGTTTGATTTGGTCTTTGCATACTTGGCTCGTAATATTTTGCACACCAGAAGCACTCAAAACATTGGAGATTTTGGATGCACCTAACCCACAACAGTGCAAAGTGTCAATCAAGTCCCTGCAGCAATTTGAAATCTCTTTGTGGGATCGTAACCTTTGTACCTTGTATGGAGTTGTCAACAAATGGTTATGTGCTTCCTGAAAAGTTCGCACCACCCAAGTCCCTTCATCATCCACGGATACATAAATATGAGCTTCACGGTCTTCTCTAATGTCACGCCTACGCTTAACCTCACGTCCCTCGTATCTTTTATCTTTCAAATCTTTAAATCCTTCTTTGGAACAAATAATTTTTCTAGCAATAGGAAGATACGTTCGTTCCGACCGATGCACTTTGTTTTTGCATATGGAGAAACCTGATTTTCTTGCATATGAATTGTAAAAAGTAGTCAAATCTTCATCAGAGCAAAACTTCATGCCGATAAAAGATTTTCCAATAGTAGCATCCACCTCCTCTATTGATACTTCTACACCCAAATCATGGTCATTAGAACCAGAATTCAGAGGAACACATTCTTCATCGACATCATGACTCATTTCTTATAAGTCTTCAGCATCCATTTTACTTGAAAATACAAATCCGTAATTAAAATTCAACTTTAGAGATTAAAAATATGTCACAAAGTCCAACCAATAACTTATCAATGGAGTAATAACATAAGGAAATGATATGATAACACGAGGCTGACATTAGTAGAGATAAAACTGGGAGAGATAAAAAAATTTAAGGGTACAATGCATGGATAGTAAAACCATGAGCTAGACGCATAATCATTAATGCAAACCCAAACTTTGGCATCTCAAAAATAATATAATTGATGTGCGTCTCCAACCACTAAAAAAGGTGAAACAATTTGTATCAGCAGATGAGCGGTATAGCTAACAAACAATGTATAGCTACGCTCGGATGAATGAGAAACAAGCTACAAGCATCATGCTCAAATGCACATAAATAGCGGAGCAGAGCACCTGCTGAGTACAAGAGTTGGAAAGGGGTGAAGAGATCTTGTGCATAGTCACCTTGCATAGGTATGCTGGGAAAAATTGACATTAATTTTGACAACTACAATATTCTATAATCCAGAATCAATTATTATTGTGAACCCAAACTTTAGCTTTTGCAGAAAAAAAGGACAATATTCAAGTTGACATGAAACATATTTTTTACAGTTTTTTTATCAGATACATAATTGTAAAAGAAATATACTAAATGGGAACGATGAATATGAACCGAAAGAAGCATGAAAAATAAATGTGCATGTGAGTATATGTTGGACAATTTTCTTATTAAATACAGAACTTCAAAGGACTATTTTAATGGGAACAATGAACATGAATAGAAATAATCATAAAAAGTAATTGTGCAGAGATGTAAGCTCTACGTGGGATTAAGAATGGTGTGTTACCACAGGGGAGAGGGAGGAACTGCACCACAGTGGAGTGGGGCTTGCAGAAGAGGGAGCCGAGAGGAGGAATTCAACCTCGTTGGGATGGGTCTTGCGGGAGCCGGTGTTGCACGGAGGCAGACCCAACCTCGGTGAGATGGGTCTTGCGTATCCAGCCAAGAACGAGGGGAGAGGGGGAAGCACTCACGGGAGAGAGATTGAACACGAAAATCAGGAAACCTGGTTACTTTAGGTTCAGATTGTTATATAAATGAATCTAAATTTGTGTTCGAGTTCAATTTGTTATTTTTCTAATCGGATCATATTTAGTGTTTACCAAATACCACACTTGAAAATTGCTTGACAGGCCTAATCATTCATGGCTCTAGGAGCAAACATGAAGCTCCACTATTTGCATTGATACGATGATATCTCTCATGACACTTCCAATATTGTAAAGATTGATCTATGGATTTAAAAATATGTTTTCTAAAAATGCACTTTGATCGAGATGATAATGTTGCATAAGCAAAATCTCATGACACCACGTAATATTAGAATTAAGGTATACCAATTTAAAAAACGATGGAAAGGAGAAAACAATGTTTATACGGCATCATGAAAAGAGATATTATTCCTTGATCAATTAATGGAGGTTTCAATGCTCCTAAGAGGTATTCAATTCGGGTTTAAGCATGAATAAAGATGGAGAATAAGCATGAACAAAGGTCTATTTCTATTCGATGGGAAAGATAGGAATAAGAATAATAAAGTAGAATAAAGGTAGGCAAGTACTATTTTCCGTTTGATTGCAAACGAGAGTTATGGAATAAACTTTGTAAGTTAGGTAAAGTTGTTAATTGGAATTAGTATAGGTCTGTATGATATACTGTTAACCGGTTCACAAATCAGTACACGATGAAAAAGTGAATCCCTTTTATTATAAACTCAAATTCTAAAAGTTCATACACATTACAAAGGTGAATATACAAGACATATTACATCACCACATGCTTATCATATACAGGATCATCGACAACGTCATGTGTTGAAATTGATTCGTTGGTCAAGTGCACAATCAGTCTCTCTTTCTCTCGAAGCTATTACTTGGTTCCCTCCAGCTCATCGATATGGAATTACTCTAAAAATTCGATCATGTTTATTATATCCTCCAAGAACAACTTCTATGCAACCAAGGGTTCGAGCTCGCTTGCAGTGTTGACGCTTTGAGTTTATATTCACACGACCTCTATAAAGAAGAAAATCCAGTGATATCACCCAATATATGAATATTAATTTTAACTTAAATGTGAAAACTTAAATCCGGATCTTATGTCCCTGGGGCACGTGTACCACAAATGATTCTCGGCATCCTTGTGTTTGTGTGAGTCCTCAAAGATAAGTGGTGCATCCTTTAGGCAGTATCATCTATGTATGTGGATCCCTGTCCGATTGCACCGCAACATTGTCATCCCTGTCATTGTTACCCTGAAAAAATCGAATAACTTTATATTTTACAAAACAATTAAAAATTATTTGTTTATGTACTCATTCTATTTTAAAATTAAGAAAAATCAATCTTGGTGGAAAAATTTCGTTCAGTAGCAACTTCCTCATGCATCGATTGTTATCGCATCAGTCGGTTAAACCATGTCACCATAATAGATTTTCATCCATTTCCACGGTGGCATCATAGGTCGCTCTTTGAGAATGTGGGTATCATCATCGTGGTAGGTGTGTTGACATGTTGAAGGATAAAATCCATGGAGAATGAAAACATATGATATATAAATACATAATCGAAAACATGAGTTAAAAAAAGATGCTCAGAACACCCTTTTTTGAAGTTGCAAAGCGATAGATCCCCATCGGTGTTTCATCCGATTGATGTTCCTAGTATTAGCTATCGTGAATGGTACATTGCAGTCGTGTGTGTTGAAATGCACCAAACACATAGTTGTTCATCGAACAAGCAATAATGATGAAAATGGAGGGGGCATTAATCATCATGGAAAAAAATAAGAGCATTTGATATGAAATGCTAAAAAATACATTGGACATGGTTATTGTCCATCGGTACCATATGGAGAAATCATAAGTAGAGAGCCAGCGAGTTAGTGAAATATAGCAACACATCTATGACTACACTACTAATTCACCAAGCCAAGAAGTGTTGAATCCAAAAATATTTTTGATTGACAACGACCCTGCAAATCAGCTAAGTGTTTTCCCACATTACAATTGCTAGCGCATCGCTGATGAATCTCACATTCATCGTCATTATTTGAATAAATTATCCCTCTATCTTAAGCTAATCAATTGACTTAATAATTAATTAACTTGATATAATATGTAACATCTTGTAAATAATCAAGATTAATTAATGTATATAAATAAGTATATAATATATGTATTTATGGTTCATTTACTTATGTGGTTCTTAATAGTAAAAAACCAAATCAAAGTTAATTTAAATATATAAATAAATAAGTATTTTATTTATTAAAATACTTTCAAAAAAAGTGGGTATACATGATGATTTCGACTTTGAGTTCTACATGAAAGTTATAGATCTTGAAGATATACACAACTATCATATTGAATACTTTCTAATTTGACACCATATAATTTTATTTCCATCTACAAGTTTTAATTTATTTTCTAATTATCTAATTGGGCCATGTGACACAATCCCTTCATTCCACGTGGACCGACACCTGCACAAGTAAATACACCCATCCTGAGTCATCTAAACAGATGACACTGATCGTTCTTGTTGCGCCCTCATGGGCCCCGTCGGTAGTAGTTGGATGCCTTGATCCAATGGTTATTGTGCACCATCTACCATGAGCAGTTGGCTGGCGAAGAGATGTGTCTCTTCCTCGACCCAATTTCTCCCATTTTTTCATGCTGGTTGACATGCAACCATCGTATGATTCCGGTGGAATCCGTGTGCTCCCCTGACCCTCTCACTTTCCCTTCTCTCTGATCCTAACCTCCACCTCACGTGAGTCATCTATGAATAGTTGAAACTCTCATCATCAACCACCCCTTCACTAACAAAACCATCTTTTACGACCAACTTCTCTCATATCCACATGTACGCAAGGCCCTCCTAGTGCTTCCCTCCCTCTAATGACATCATGAGGGGAGTTTGAGGAGCCACGAGGGCGATGCATCCTCTGGTGTTGATATACATCTGATGGGACATGTACGCAACTCTGATTGGTGCTGCTCAAGCTTCAAGCCACACCGGGCTTGTCAAGCGATGACCTAGGAGCCACAATAGCTCCTAGTACTTGCAATTCCTCCATTTTGTGTTCTTCTTCAAGCTCCAGGGAACCATTTTTTTTATTTCCTTTATTTCTCTAATTTATCTATGTAATTTTACACCTCCTCACCATGACATGATCACCATTATCATCCATCCATGATCCTCACTGATCCTTTCGAGCTCACAGTCCTCTTCTCCAGAACCATCTACACCTCAGGAAAGCTCACCTTCTTATATAGGAGGTGCCCCATTCAGGTTTTCACCAACAGCGTCTCTATGATCCTCCCTTCACTCCCCAATGCAACCCAAACACCCTCGATTGCTTAGGTTTTGCTTCGCTAACCTTGTAGGTATCTAATTCCTTCAATGGTTGGAGATTCAAGCCAACCTCCATTCTAGAGATCTGCCTTCGGTGACACTCCATCGACTTAATGATTTAGCCATCTTTGTCCCTTCTCCCCTTGTCCAAGACCTTCGCCAGTCCTTGTAGAAGTATTCCAAAGCAAGGCGTGAGGGGGACAAAGGAGTAGGTGCAAGCCTACCATAGCTCAACTATTGTGCCATAACGTGCAGAGGATACATGTAGTCCATAAAGAATAGATATGGTCAGATCAAGTTGATTTGACGACCCATATGTTATCCAATCCTTTAGGGCTTGTTTGGTTGCTGGGTTGGGCTGGGTTGGGATGGGTGAATAGTAATCTGTGAGGAGAAAGTACCCTTGTGAATAGTAACCAGGGTTGGGCCAACCCTGCCCAACCCTGCAACCAAACAGGACTGAGCCAATCTCGAAGCACTTGGACCGCCCACGTGGCTCGAGCCACCTATGTCGATCGATCCTCACTCTAGGGCTGAGATGCAAGCATACGGTACATGTCGCTTGGAGCATTTGCAGTCGAAGACCTGCCAACTTCTCCAAATGGCATTTTGGTCTTGCCCTCACACACCTCACCTCACATGAGCATGTGATTTTTGCATAAATAGCCATCATGTTTTCTTATTTGCATTTTTACCCCCATTTATGGATTTTTTTACAGATAAGACCCTAGCGAGTATTAATTGCAATCTAGACCTTCTTGGACTGAAATGTGATGTTTTAGTATTTAAAATTCATGATTTTATTGCATTTAATCCCATGGATCAATCACTTGATAACTGGAGAAAAATAGATCCAATTTCAATGAAATTAGCCTTGATTAAAGCTTATGAAACTCTCTTTGATGTGATATGCATAGGTCTCTGAACTAATTGATAAGACTTATTTTCAAAATCAAAGCAGTATCACTTGTTTCATGGACTGAATTAATGTTCTTAAATTCATAGTATCACTATTAATTATTTTAGTTGAACCCATGTTTTGACACGATTTACTAGAATTTCATTGGATATTATCGTAATTGATCTTATTCATATCTTACCTAGTTGAATGATGAGATTCATGGAGTAAATAAATTGCTTCATCAATATATGCATTAATCAGTCTATCTTGATTCTGATACACTTGTATCACTTTATAGATAACTTCATTAATGGGATGTATTTAATTAAGACTTGATCTTGAGCTTAATTTGTTTATGTAATTATTGTGAGTCATGTGAGTGTATTACATTTTACATCATATATATTAACTCGTATTACAAAAATAATTAAAAAATGCATGCATGCATTTTTTGTTGCGCATTTGATCTAGATAGAATTGGATTCCAATTAACTAAGGTATTTAGGCTATAATTAAATAAACTAATTGCCCATGTTCTTGAATTTGGCCCTGAACTTATCCAGGATACATTTAAACCTCGATCTCTTCATTGAGATTCAATCATCGAGGTTCTGATAAGTTGTTAATTGACATATTTCAATGAGACCATATTAGATCAGCTAGTTTCGATTGCACAGTAACTCCCCCTCTCATTTTTTTCCGCAGAAACCTAGATATCATCATTGGCATCATTCTCGAATACCTCCTCATCGCCCTCTTTAGATGCCGCAGACACTCTACCCTCCGTTGATTCTCGGGTAAATGCACTGGAGATCAAGTCCTCTCCCTGCTCTAGCGGATGAAATTATTGATAATGCAACACACCATGGCAACCATAACCTACTTTGGGATAACATAGACATTGCTATCAAAGGATTATTAGCAAGAATGGTGCAACAAGAACATCGGAACAATTTGTTAGAAGTAGAACTTGAGATAAGGACCGAGCGTAGAAACCAAGTCAGAGGCTTACAACCATGGATTGAAATATCCTGACATATCCTTCATATATTCAAATCAATAAGTCAGTGATACAGATATTACCCTTGATATCGATATAGGTAGATATTAAGCGATATTTGTGACATGTCATCTAGTATTCATCGATATTGATGAAATTTTAAGTATTTAGTGCAAATTTTCCATCACTTCGAGTTGTATCATCGGTAAGATTGTCAATATCAATGCTTTATCAACAATATCAACTGTGTTAGTTGACTTTGCATATTGTTTTATAAGGAAAGAAGCTTGTGAAATATTTTTTATTCTTTAAATTTTAGAAGTTGATTTGTTGAGATTTTCTAACCAGTCCATATATTAATACATTTGAAAACAAATATGATATGGATAAATGATTAAATTTATTTATGATTTGTAGCATGGTTTGAAATATCATGATTTATCAATGATATATTCATATCTCTACATTAAATGTTTCAATATTTGTTTGTATATCGAATTCCAATATATCACAATATATCTAATGAGATATCGATGAAATATTGACAATTGCATGTATTGATAAAAAATGAAGATTTCAAAATAGTTTTTTCTAGATATCTGTCTTTATAGATCGATACCATTGATATGGTGCTGATATTTGGCAATATCACCGGTTTTATTTTTTGCTCTTAAGATTTTACATATGTATCTATACATGCATGTTAAAAACATCGTATGATTTATAAGTTTTTTGGGCTAGGGGTGTTGAATGGGGGCTTCCCCTCTTTTTCCATGTAGATGAAACAACTCTAGAGTCTATCAAGGAATGTTTGCATAGATATATGTTATTTTGCTCACTAACTTGTTCGTATAATACTTGATATAGCTAGGCATATTCTTTATATGTACTATGCAATGTGATGTGAGGTTAATGTGTTAGATACACCTCCTTGTTGTCACTAAGTTATTGTTTGATTTTCGTTGTTTCTTTAATAATATCCTTCCACAGTCAACAATTAACCGTCAACATTAACAACAATATGTGCTCTGTAATATGTATTGGTATCCTAAATACGCATCATTCTTGCATATATGTGTGTATTGTATGTTATTTATTGTTTTACATAGTATGACTTTAAATTTTTTTAAAAAAGATTTTTATGTCATTTTCGAGATTTCAACCGATATCGTCGATATACCGTGATATATGCATGATATATTACTTTTCAGGCTGACTAATACGATATCGATATTTCGAACCTTGCTTACAACCCAAGGGTAAGAGAGAACCATCATTGGATCCGACTATTTGTCATTAAGGAACCACTTGAGTTGAAACAACATTTCATTCAGTTGCTGCCTAAGTTATATGGTAACATTGTAAGAGAGCCCCTCTCCTTTTTGCAATAATTCGAGATGGTCTGTGTGAACCTAAACCACCCTTGGAGGAAGTCTTGTTCCTACGCAACAACGTGAGACATGACAGTATCGACAAAGTTACATGTATATCCAGTCTCGACAGCCACAACTACAGCATGATAAGTCACATTGGCGTCAAGGACCCCCAGCAACAGCAAAATCCCGGTACAACAGCAAAATCAGTCAAGGCTGTACCATCAGAAGCATCACCTTCCAATCACCCACCTCAGTTCCAGAGGCAGGAACACCAAGGGACATCTACATCTGGCCCCTCTGATTTCCAGCATCTTGAGACGATGATGGAGGCTGAGCAGCATGGGCAGAAAGAGATCTTGGGTAGAGTCGCACAGTAGCTTGCCGAGTTGACCAAGCTTAAGACAACCATTCCGGTACAAGTTCAGGTAAATCCCAACAACTTACGACCCGACCATGATTAGGCATACCTTGCATATGGCACCACGATGCTTAGCCATGCAATGGACAGTTGCCCACGAGCTTGAGGAAGAGGAGGGGTTAGATGAGGAGAACCATCATTACCATCATTCTCAGCAAGAAGAGGAATTGGATCCTCGAAAAAAATCGGCAAAAATTAAAACAAGGTCTCGGGACCCTTTAAATGAGAAAAAGCATGCAAGTGAGCGAGGAGCCAGTACCTGATCTTGCAATGATGAACAGTACCAGTAATAAAAGACTCACATTTTTTATTTCCGTATTTTTCTTTGAGTAGGAGGCATGTAAATTCATAATTAATTGTGATGATTTAAATGTGAATATTGGCTGGAAAGAAGGAAAATCTTAAAAATAATAGATGACTCTAAGATGAGAATCTTATGCAAGGGTAACATTATGGTCAAGATCCATCTCCACCCAGCGTTGGAACACATGCGTGAGGTGCATTCCCCTGTGTTCCGACGCATCCCCTGTGTTCCAGCAGGGGATGCTACAGACGTTCCACACCGTGGAACCAATTTGGATCGTCTGTTGTAGCCCCTACTGTCCCCAGCCTCAGATGTGCATCCCCAGCCTGGACATGCACACCTACTATCCCCAGCCTCCTCTGAGGGTCGTCGGATCCGCATCCAACGTTTCTTGTTCATTGCAGCAGATGCTGTGAAACCCGTTTACAGGCTCCCCCTGGAACACGTCTGCGATGAAGAGATAGTTAAAGTCTATATGAACGCCTTAAAGGATAACCAGGAGAAAAGATGGCAGAACCGAAACCCATGTGTTGTCCATTCACGTAGTGTGAAGAATATTCTCCCACCAAAGAAGAAAGATTTTGGGGGCTATAAAACCTCATGCCTTCTACTCCATATGAAGGTAATAAGATCTGATTAGATACAAGGGGATTGAAGGGAAAGATCACTGGAGGCGAGTTCACATTTGGTTGGAATGAGTTGAGATGGGGTTTTGATCAGAACGAGGTAGCATAACTGGAAGTTAATGAGAGAAGGAAGCAAGAAGAAGATGGAAGGAGGAAGAGGGAATCATATACATTGAGGTAGTTCGCCGCCTAAAGGAGAGAGCTCGAATAGCCCCCTTGATCTTCGTCTCAATGATGAAGGATTTGAGGAGACTGAACAGCAACGAGTTCGAGCCAGTAGAGGATATGGCTTCCTCTAGATCACGTTGACAGATTGGAGAACTAGTCGTCATCACCTTCTAAAGAACTCTGGCACTGTCACCGACGGGGTTCTATGAAGTTGGGCCTCGTCCCTTTTGATGCTGGTCGATGATTGGCGAAATGCTTGAGGGTTTCAGTTTTGTTGAGTGGGTGTTAGGGTTTACGACAATGTTGGGGAGGAGGTTAGGTGGTGGAATAGATCGTCTGATGTTTGGATCTTGGAGCAAAATTAGCGAGGGGTATTGATGGTTTATGTGATGAAGCCCGGTCCTAGGTGATGGCTAGTGGTACGGGAGTTACCATGATGAAGTCGGTGAATCGGATTGGCTGTGGGATTCAGGTGGAGTCGGGTGTGTAAGGAGGTTTCAGGTCTAACAACATGCATGCAATAAAGAGAGGGGAGAAGAAAATAAGGGGAAGGGAAAGAGGAGAGGGTGAGTTAACGAGGTGGTCAACCCCCTAATGGTTCCGATTGGCTGGAGGTTACCTCCAGCTCGTATGCAAGTTAACGAGGTCAGCTCGTGACTTAGTCCTTAAATTTTGAAAGTGAGTTTATTTAATTTGGAGTTCATATGGAGTGGGGATTCAACTGCGAAGTTGGAATTTACAGCCTTTTCAGTTCAAGATCAAAGAGCATTTTGGGATGGATATTATTTATACTTCATATTTTTTATACATGCTGGAAGAAGAATTAGGATAATATGAGCTAGCCCGAATTTATAAAAAAAATGCAGGAAGTTTATGCACATGTTTAGTTTTTTTGTGAATTTTGCAATTTTATATGCTTGTGTATGCTTCTTATTTACATATGCATAAATGCTAATGATGCAATATAAACACTATAATGTAAGATTTTGCTAAGAAATTGAGCTATATTTTCTAACTTTTAATTGGATGAATCTCATACTGATTAATAAGAAATCCATGTAGGTTTCAATTTTGGCTTAAGATGGGATTTATTAAAAAAATTGTATCAAACTAAGCGCATCTTGTTGAGTACAAAATCCATGTCATATCCAACGGTTGGTAGTATTAGTCAATATGATCGACACGGAACATTACCTTGATGCTCCTATTGATATCTATTATATTAATTTATCCGTGTCCTACTTATCATTATTTGACTTTCTACATATTAAGGTCCAACACACAAATTCCATCGCAACACTCAAATAGTGGACGATATCATAAGTGGCATAGTCGTCACCATTATTCAACTTAATTAGAGCTAAAATATGCATAAATACACGTTTATTTTGCACAAAAATAATTATTATAGAAACTCTCATAAATTTAATATGTAGGTATCAATAGATAAAAGCACAATTGAAAATAATCAAGTAAACACTTGTAAGATAATCATAAAAAAAACCCATGAAACCCCGTCTTGTATATATTGTAAAATATACACCATAAAAGCCTCAAACAAAAAAGGATAATCTAGATGATATTTTATGTAAATTACATTACAAACTTTGAATATAAATTAGAATAACTTATATAATAAAACAAAAAAGGAAATAAAATTAAATTCATATTAAGGAAGAAGCACTAGTATCACTATTTAAAACACCACCACACATTTTCATCACTATATCCTTATATCATGACATTCCAATTCATCAAAAATTGAGACTCATATACCGTTCATCTAGAATATGTTAATTTCAACAATTTTGAATCATTAAATTTCAACGGTATGGATGAGTAGCATAGCAGTTTTTGTTTCTGATGAAATTTGAGTGATATAATAAAGGGATATAGTGATGAAAATACGTGACGATATTTAAAAAAATAAAAAATTCATCGAAAAATAAAGAGGGGGCAACCGGTTCGCTGCCCTCAAATAGCAACCTCATTTTTCTCTTTTATATATCATAATAACTTAATTTTTATTTTATTCTTATATATGAGAGAAACTTCAAAAGAGGCGTTGTCTTTCCGTTGTGGTTGAAATCTTTCCATCACTTTATATTCAATGCAATTGTAAAGATTAATGACACATTAATGGTTATTATTTAATTGATGAGAAATCTATTTTAGTCATTAATGCATTCAAAATATATAGACTATAACTGTAACGGAACGGGTCGTGACGAGCGGCGGAAGCATGCAATATTAGGTTGCACGATCGATCCGTTACCGGAAATTTCATGGTATTCAATGAGCAAATAAAATAATCATTCTAAAAAAATCCATTACTTTATAGAGTTCCATTATTACATTCCAACAAGGAAAATACAAAATGAACTACGAAATAAAATAACATAACAATATTCCAGTGGGCATAATGACATCCCTCATAAACAATCCCTCCATAGTTCGTACCGGTTCAACTTCACAAAGATGGATAGTTGCCTTGAACTAGAAGGTAGATCACAGCTCGTGCTCTTCTGAAAAAAACAACAACACATGTCGTGAGCTAACGCTCAGTATGTGCCGAGTTGGGGTCAAGCCGGCTAGCGCGAAAAACAAGTCTCCCTATGCTACTTTAAACTATTATAACATAATCTCTTACCTGTACTATCTTAACAAAACAACGATACAATTTATACTATTATCTTATCGTAGGTAATATGTACCGTTCTCATCTATTATCACTATGAGACTCATAATTCAAGTAAACATGCATACAATGGGAATTCCTTCCGGATTCATCCATTAAAGCCATAATTTCATATATACTCTTAAAGTTTGCCATAATTGCATATATGCCCTAACATTTTCCTAATTTCCACTTGTACCCTTAGAGTTTTTCATAATTGCATATATGCCACAGTACAATCATAACACTTGCATAATGCCATTACTTGGCCATAGTTGCACACATGTGCCTTAGCAACTTCAGAAACTGTACACATACCATTGATTTGTTTAGTGGTTAAAGTTGTCTCAATTGTTAATCCTTAATGGTTTGGTGGCTTTGTTGGCTTTGGTAGCTTTACCGCTGGCACAAGCGGTCCATGAACATGACATACTTGACAGTGTAGCTACAACTGTAGAGGACTTATCTTTTGCCTAATTCGGTTCCTTGAACCGCACGCCCCTGGAAGGCGTTGGCCCCCTTTAGGCCTACGATAATTGGACTCTAGAGGTGGCTCCCACCAATTGGTGTAGCACTTAGCTCCGCTTATCCTCATCATACTATTATTCATCTTAAGGAAATTTCAATTTTTTATAGTATTTCCTTTCCATACAATATTCATATGCACATATACATATTCTTTCATTTAAACCCACCAATTGTTTCATTTAGTTCCACTAACAAGGGAGGTCTTCATTGTTAAACAAAAATACCTAACTAATTTTATAAGTATATACTTTCTACAATCGGTCTTTTCCCTAAATTCAAAAGTAATCTCTTCATTTATCAATGGCACTAGAGACTTTGATGACTTAATGGTCTTGATAATCATGATATGATGTATATATTTCTAAATACAACTTATCAGTGGAGTTCATTCAATACAAGATTTTTTCTTATTTTTTTTAACAAAAATGGCTTTGACAAGAATTGTACATTTGATAATTTCATAACTAAGTATCATCTGTTATCCGGAGTACATATATATATGTATATATATACCTTATACAGTCGGTTTACGATTATAAGATATGATAAGTAGGTCTTGTTTCTTGGAGTTGCATTGTGCCAACCAAATTGTTATTTGAAGAAATAGAGTATAATGTTAAATTCAATTTCAACGTAAAATATTCCTTAGTTTTAAACCATGAAAGGGCATTACCATAAAATACCTGATTTATACTATTGTAATATTGGTTTATCTAAGATGGAAGAACCAATCATGGGATATTTTTCTTTTCTTTTTCTTTCACGTAAGTGCCTAAATTCTGATCCAGATGTTTATGTATAACTTATATATACCTTACATGTTAACTCATAAGTTAGATCGAGAGCATGTCAAAACACTTATGACTTCTAGGTTATCGGAAATCTGAAAATTAAAGTTACGAAAATAATAAGATGGCATTTTGATTGATTCATTCACATAAATATATTATAATAACCAAAGGCCATGCCATTCAAATCTCTAGGCCACGAGTCAAAGAGACTGACAGCAACTACATGAGGGTAGTGATAATGATATAAAGAGGAACCAATTTAAGAAAAATGATCTAAATCTTATGTCTAAGAATATTCTATAGGATAATTAAAAAGGTTACAGTACACGACCAAGAATCATCATTACATAAAAAATATATGGTTGTTGACGGTAACATATCATGAAGGTTCTTCACGCATAGGGTTTAAATCGAAGGCAATGATCAACAACCGTTTTTTTAAAGCTATTTGGTCCGACACATACCATTGTAGATCATAATCTTAAATAGATATATATGTTTTGTGATTGTATTTTGTACAACTACGTAAATACTTATCATAGTTATGGATGGAAGGCATACGCCGATTCATCAAATAGTACTCCTAAGGGATCGACACATACCTCGAATCCGACGGATTGTGTCTAACGGATTGCTACACTCCTTCTCCCCGCTCCCGAGTCGACGTCCTCCACTGAATCGACGCCGACGTCCCCTGCGATGAGAATGATCCCCCGGTGAGCTCTCTCTCTAAATCTCCCTCTCTTCTCTCTCAAAATTGTCAATTGCAAGTGACGTGAGGGGTGGGGATGATGGGATTCTTATGCATCAAAGAGGGACAATTAATGGGCCAATAATGCCATTAATTTTGGAATAAAATCCAGGCCATTTATTGGGGAAAAAGGGAATCATGGCTGGAAAAAATCAGCCGTTACAATCTACCCTCCTTAAAAAAAATTTCGCCCTCGAAATTTCTTAGAAAAAGGGACATACCGAAAAGCTGCGGATGCTTCTCCCTTATTTCGCTTTCCAACTCCCATGTGGCTTCCTCCTTCTGGTGGTGCTGTTAGAGGACCTTGACCATTGGAACTATACGTCGACGAAGCTGATGGTCTCTACGATCGACTACGCGAACAGGTTTCTCCTCAAAGGTGAGATTAGGCTGAATATCAAGAACCTCATGCTCGATAACGTGCGAAGGATCAGGAGTGTACTTCCTTAGCATAGACACATGAAAAACATCATGTAGCTTTGAATATTGAGGTGGTAGTGCAACACGATACGCCACCTCTCCGATTCGCTGTAGAATCTCAAAAGGTCCTATATATCGAGGAGTAAGTTTCCCTTTCTTGCCGAATCGCAATACACCCTTGGTTGGGAAAATCTTTAAAAACACATGATCTCCAACTGCAAAACTCAACTCCCTTCTATGACGATCTGCATAAGACTTCTGCCTATTTTGAGCTGCCAACAATCTCTTCTTGATTATCTCAACACCTTACTTGCTGGTCTGGATTAGCTCCGGTCCCAAAATGTGCTTCTCACCCACATCACTCCAACATGAGGGTGATCTGCAAAGTTTCCCATACAATGCCTCGTAGGGAGCCATCTTGATGCTCGAATGATAACTGTTATTATAAGCAAACTCTAATAATGGAAGATGTCTGTCCCAGCTACCAGTAAAATCTAGAGCACAAGATGGGTGGTTGTCAACGAGTCCATCTGGGCCCATACCCAATAAGTTGTCAGGGCCAGTTTTCCTCGATAACGGACCGGGGAACTAAGCCTGAGACGTTACAAATTGTATCAGAGTCAAATTCTCTCTGATAGTGGAAAGGGCTACCTAAGAGGTGGAGCCGCCCCTACAAAGAGGTTGAAAGAAATGGCTACCCGGAGCGTGCAACCGCCACTATCACTGGGAATAAGTGATGGGCCATATCGTAACGAGAACGCTACGAATATAAGTGGGGGAAGTTGTAACACCCGAACCCCAAACATAGTACCACATGGAAAACTCACAAGGTGTGGGTGTGGTATATAAGTGATGGGGATTACTACTTGACAACTTGGGCTTAAGCATTTTAGGTAATTGTCAACGGGTCCATGTGGGCCCGAACCCAATAAGTTGTCAGGGTCAGTTTTCCTCGATAACGGATCGGGGACCTAAGCCCTGGACGTTAGAAATTGTATCAGAGCGGGTTCCCTCTGACAGTGGAAAGGGCTACCCGAAGGGAACTAAGCCGGGAGCGTGCAACCATCACTGTCACTGGGAATAAGTGAATGGGTCATGTCGCAACGAGGACGTTACGAATATAAGTGGGGGAGGTTGTAACACCCCAACCCCAAACATAGTGCCATACCTAAAACTCACAAGGTGTGGGTGTAGTATATAAGTGATAGGGATTACTACTTGACAACTTGGACTTAAGCATTTTGGGTGGTTGCCAACGGGTCCATGTGGGCCCGAACCCAACAAGTTGTCAGGGTCAATTTTCCTCGATAATGGACCGGGGACCTAAACCCAGGACATTACAATAACAATCCTACATCCCTAAAATCTCCACGATTCTCTCACATCTCTTTCTGTTTTCAAAATTCAAATACAATCATGTGACAGGTAGAGGATGACGAGGGACGGCACACAAAACCAGAGAAGATCAACAACATTTCCAAGAATAGACAAAGTATGAAGGTGGAGAATACCAAGCTACTGCCATCAACACACAATGATTTGTTGGTAGAGGGGCTACAGGGGTCGTTTGGGAGATTGAGACGAAGCGGGATGAGTTTTGGGTCGGATTAGACCCAAATCATAATATTTATTTCATTTTGAGTTGGGCAGTGAGTCTAATGTTATTCCATTCAACCCATCCAAATAACCTAAACTAAAAATCTACGCAAGTCATAATTTTATATTAATTCATAATCATATGACCCTACTTAGCACAAATGTTTAAAAAAATTAGTCCTACAAAAACTGAAGACTAAGGAATATATTTATCATATGACCTCGATTTTATATATGAACTCCTACCTATCAATATGTTTTAGACTTTTTTGCCATCATACATGCCATATGAAGTATGGTTTCGATCCAAACTGATCGGCCCAAACCTTCAACTCAAATAACTTTACCCAATTTAATTTGCTTGGGTCATGGGTGACCACTTTCTTAACCCAAACCGAATCCAATTTGATTATTCAACCCAAATCCACCCAAACCAATTTTTATTTCCACCCTTATCTCTCATGCGATCGATGAGATGCTTATTTTGATATGCATTGCTACTCCTCTAATTAGAACTGCTTCTCTTTATTCTTACTATCTCCCTCATTAACAGCATATATCCCTAGGGGTTCGTTTGGTTGCATGGTTGGGCAGGGTTGGGTTGGGGTATCCCTGTGAATAGTAAACTGTGAGGAGGATTGGGAGTTCTTATGCCTCACATTCTTTACAATTTCCTGATAACCTAACAGAAGGATCGCATGCGAGATGCGAACAAGAACTCCTCACTGCTTACACCACCATTTCACCTCAAAGTATTCCTAACCACTCCGTAAACACCGAAACTTTCTACTGTGTAATTCAAGTATAAAAGCATCAACACAACCCTCATACCTCCTCGCAACTCATACGATAGCGAGTATGGCTGACATGAAGATCTCGACTAGTCCCTTTTTAGTCTTGAATTCTTAGTTTCTTTCGTTTGTATCTTTCCCTTTCCTAGTCTAATTTGTAATATTATGGAACTTGGTGGTGCCGCAAAAACACTTCTGCCTATGCATGTTTAAGTGATGTTTCCTTTGATTTGCTAAGCACTTAATTGCTTTTTTACTTTGATTTCTTACCTTGTTTTTCTTGCTTGCTTCTTAATGACGATAAAAAGGGAGAGAACGAATTAAGTAATAATGGGTAAAGAAACCTACTAAAAGTTTTCACTTGTCTTACCTTTGGAAAGGTTGGATTTCACCCTCTTGTTGATAGGGGGAGCTTAGATTTTAAAATATTAAATCTTTGTTAAGAATCTTTCATTTCTCTTAAAAAATTGTAATTGGACTCAAGGTTTGTCTTCAAAAATTCTCTAATGAAATAATTTGTCACCATTAAAAAGAGGAGAATGTTAGCCTTTGTACCCTAAGCATGTTTTATAACTTGTTTAAGTGATTAACTTATTTTAATAAAGACATACACATCTATTGCCAAACCCTTCAGTGTCGTATTGTTATCCATTGCATGTATCATGTGATCATTTATACAGTTTGAACATCAAATTTATAGTGTATCCAATGATTCATTGCAATATATATCCGTGAAATCGTTTCACAATGATATATGCTTTGTGATATACTTGTATAAGTTCTTACATGATCATATGACCTCAACTCACCATTTCTTGAAATTTTGCCAAGCATGATCGGTCACTCAAGAAGGCTTGGTCAATTAATTTTGATCACTGGGAAAACACGATCGATAACTTAAAAGGCATAACCAAACACTTTTGACTACTGTCTGAAAATGATCTATGATTGTGACTTTCGTGATTGGTTATTTTCAGGTTCTACTTTGGACCCTATGGAAGACTCATGGTTGATCATCTTTTGAATTCAATTAAAATTGCCATCTAACATTTAGAATCGATAAATAACCTTGATGTTTCTGATTGACAATCAATGATCGATCACTCTGGTTATTATAATCGATCACTTGAACTTATTATTTTTGTTTTCTCCAACTCAAATTCTTACCATTTGTAACATCAACAAGTCTAAGATATTTTGGAAATTAGCTTGTTCTATTTATAAACTCTTATACCCTTTAAAAAGAGAACATCTCAACATTAGAATATGTACTTATTTTGTGCTCTCTCTCGCGCATACATCATTGATACAATTCATTTTGTGAGATTACTTTGAGCATTTGTATGGTATGAGAGATACGATTGTTCCATTGTGGAAACCATCACCCTTAATCAAGGCACAATCACCATCTACTTCTTAAATTTCTTTAGGACCAGTTAGAGATATTCTTTCCTCGACCAATTCCCATAGTGGTAAAATATTCTGATCTCTGACATTGATATATATTGCTATTGTGCTTATCATTTCATTATATGCATATCAAATATATACGTGGCTTGATATATATCAAGAATATGTATGTTCTGCATATCTCTTTCTACATACCTTCTGCACGAAGATTTGGTGTTTGAAGGAAAAATGGAGGGGAAGGAGATGCGAGTCGTCGGGATGAGGGCTTCCGTCAGCGCGCCGTTCTTATTTATAGGCCCATGCACACGCCCGTATGCCCTAAACCCTAACTGTTCATCCCTTATTTTCTCACTAACCGCTCCCGATTAGTGCGGGATTTACCGAGTCTAATGACTACTCGGTCACTGTCTTAGGTATAACTAATATTTCCCACTTGACCGATGTGGTCATACCACACTCCCACTATTCACGGGGTGCCTATATTCTAGAGATGTTAATTCTCAAGGCTTCAATTTTCTTGAATACCATCTGTTTGACTCATATATTCCTGAGTCCCATTAAACAAACATGTTTAATATATGTACTTGCTGGAATTCCTTTTGTAAAAGAATCGGCTAACATATCACTCGTGGGAATATATGTTACCTTAATCTCTTGTTTGGTTGTTATGTCCTGAATATAATAATATTGGATTTCAATGTGTTTTCCTCTTGAACTATTTGCCCCACTATTAATCAAGCTTATAGCGGCTTGATTATCACAATATATTTCAACTGGTCCTTTAACCAATTCGAGGCCTAAGTTTTCAAGAAAACGTCTAAACCAAACAGCATGAGTGGTAGCCATGCTGCATGCAATATATTCAGCTTCTTGTGTATGTCTAGATACACAACTTTGTTTCTTGCTTCCTTAAGAAACAGTTGCACCGCCAAACATGAAAAGGTAACCTGATGTGGATTTCCTATCATCAATATCCCCTCCGAAATCTGCATCGGAGTATCCCACAATTTCGAGTGATTCGGCTTGATAAACCAATTTCAATTGTACAATACCTTTTATATATCGAAGAATCCTCTTAATGGCTTCCCAATGAGCCTGTCCGGGATTACTTTGATATCTACTTACCAGGCTTACTGGATAGGTCAAATCAGGTCTCGTACATAACATTGCATACATTAAACTACCCACTGCTTGTGCATATGGAACATCAAGTGATTTTTGTCCCTTACCTAGACATTGACTTTTACTAAGTCTTTTTCTTATTACAAGTGGTGTAGGGGTTGGAGTACTATTCTGCATTCCAAACCTCTTTAATATTGTATGCAAGTACTTCTCTTGATTTAAACTCAATGTCCTTAAGCTTCTGTCTCTACTGATCTGGATTCCAAGAATATAGGATGCCTCTCCCATGTCCTTCATCTCAAATTCAGAACTTAATTTATTCTTTATATCATTTAACATCTCTATGTCATTTTCTGCAAACAAGATGTCATCTACATATAATGACAAAATCATAAACTTGCAAGCACTATGCATGACATATACACAATTATCCAATTTATTTGTCACAAAACCCAATTGAATAATTCTATCATGAAATTTGAGATACCACTGTCTCGATGACTGTTTCAATCCATATAGAGACTTTTTCAATTTATAAACCATATTCTCCTTACCATTTATCTGAAAACCATCAAGTTGTCGCATGTATATGTGATGAATCCCACTTCATCACTCTTTATTCCTTTATTTTAGCTAGAAACTTGAGCAAAATACCTTGTAAATAAGTGTAAATATCATAAATTACCAAAACACATCCATCTTGTAAATATGCATAATTAGCATGTTTTTGTGCCAAAATAAAGGAATAAAGAAACACAAGAAATAGAGAGAAATATTTAGAATAAATATTGAGTGACCTAATCCCAAGGGAGGGCTCAGCATGGGCCTGACCGCAAAAGAATTCAAGTAGAGAGAGATAGGGAAGCTCAATTGTGTGTACATATACCTATGTATATAAATAAAAATTATTTTCCTCTAAATAAAAATAAAAATGTGTGTTTATTAACTTGTACATATTTGTAAGATAAAACCAAAATAAAAATGGAAAAATATAAGCAAAACAAAAAGAAATAAAATTCCTTCATCAGTGTACATGTACCATATATATAAAATAACCTATCTATTTATTTTCCCCTTGTAAATAATTAATAAAAATCTAATAAAAATATTTTCACATTCTATATTTCATGGTGTAAATAAATAAAATAAAAATTAGAAAAATAAAAATAAAATAAAAAGAAATAAAATAAAAACCAAAATCCACCTTGTATATATACCATGTAAACATGTATATAAAAGTATTTATTTAATCTATGTAAATAAACAATAAAAATAAAATAAAAATCCCCTTTTATTCCAAATTTTATTCTATAAATAAATAAAATATAAAATTGGAATAAATATACAAAAAAACAATTAAAAATAAAAAAATACATATATGTATATACCTATATACAACAATAATATTTTGTAAATACATAATTTATATTTCAAAAAAATAAATAAAAATCACTAAAAATTAATTTGAAAATAAATAAACATTTTTAATGTTTTGAAGTTTTTTTAAAAAAATCATTTAATATATTTAATTGAATTTTCATATATTTAATAAAAGGTGAATTCTGATTGGTCCACGGGGGAATGTTGACCCCGATCAACTCTCCCCCGCGGACCTATTTCTAGCGGATCCGTGCGCCTGACCTGATTTCTTCCAATTTTCACGCCATGATCTGCCACCCACTTCCTCAATCCCCGGGCTTCGATCTTCCAGGAGAGATCCGCGATCCACGCCCGCCTATCATCTTAGGGATCCGCTCCTCGGATTGCGCGCTCCATGATCATCTTGTTGGACCCTTCACCATATAAAACCTCGCCTCCGGCCAACTTTCTCCGCCATCTTTGGCATTCCCCCTCGATGCCAGTGAACTCCTCTCCCTCGCCTGAGTGACAGCTGTGCGGAGGAGGGTAACAACGAGGCCCGGGCAGCCGGGAACCATCGATCCGGCGACTTCGTCGCCGTGCACCGCCGCGAGGTGCACTCAGCCTCAGGAAGCGACGAACCCTTGAGGCTATGACCCTCGGAGCTCCGCCAGCTCCAGCACAGTCGACTTCGCCCGCCAGTTAGCTTCGATAGCCTGTAGGTTAGCCTAGATTTCCTATTTTTTTGCTTTCAGTTCTTGTAGCTCCACCACTGTCGCCCGCCATATCCGACTACCCATTTGCCATCCCAACCACGCCACCACCTTCGCCATACTCCTCTCCACCTGCTGCGCCCCTTCACTCCCCTTGTCTCGCCCCGGAGCAGGGTTATCGTCCTCCTCCGCCACCGCTTCGCCGGAGGACGCCACACCGCCTCATCCTTCACCTTCCGCGTGCTCTAACGGGTTGAGGCAGTTTGCCCTCGACCCCGTGTTTCACTTGTGCAGGTCAAAACGTCAGAAGGACCTTATCTAGAGGTCCAAGGCTCGAGCACAACAGCTCCACGTCTTCCTCGCCGCCGGGAGTCTCCACGATCTCTCGGCCATATCGGAGCTTACAAACAGCTGCGGACCATCGAGGCGAAGCTTTTCCGCACCTCAGCAGCTCCAGAGGACGTCTCCAGCGTGCGCATTAGGCTGGCAAACTTCGTCGGCGAGCTGTTCTTGGAGGTTGTCCAGACGCCGTCCGATCAAGCCTCCCGCGCCAGATTTGATCAGAGCCATCCATTCGCGAGGATCCTTTACCGTTCTATTCTTTGGGGACTTGATCCGGATTGCACATCCAGCGAGGGTTTTTCCAATGAGCCAGCACCGTCAGATCTTCCATGTGGAGGACCCTCGAGCGTCGATCGTGCTGAGAGGCGACACTACTTCCCATGGCCCGATCATCCACGTGGCGTTGTCTCCGCCGTCCTTTTTAATAAGGGGTAATTTACTCTTAGGCCCCTCCTGTTTTTGCATTTCATACTTAGTCCTGTAAATATTTTAATCAGTTGTTTTTATTTTGGTAATTTTGCATTGTGGACCTTTATGTTTTTCCTATTTGCATTTTAGTCCTTATATATGTGGGCGACGTGCATCGACACGTGAGGACTTGGTCTTTTTGCACTTTCTATCCTATATTCTTTGTGTGTTATTGTTTGATCTTATAGAAATAGGAATTAAAAGTAGGTCCCTCTATGCCTGATACACGTGTATCGCGCGTGATTTCTTGGATATTTTACACGAGGGCCCCTGTATTTTCTTGCCTTGTTACTATTTGGCCCTTGGAACATGTTTTGTTTGCATTTAGGTCCCTGACACTGTGAGCCTCTATTTTATTTAAATAAAATAGCAAATTAACTCCAAATTTCGTGAAATTTGGATATGTGGCTCCTGCTACTGTGTAAAAATTCCCCTAAAAATTTGGTACATTTTTTAGGCTTTTTGATATTTTTAATAATTCAAAAACCGTGATTTTTCTTACTGTCTGATTTAGAAAATCAAAGAAAAATATAAAAACTCTTTTAAAAATTACAAAAAATTAGTGTAAGTTAATTTTAGTGTCTTTGAATTTCTGTCCCTTTTCATGATTTTTAGATATATAAAAACCCTAAAAATTGAAAAACCCTAAAAATCTTATAAAAATTCTAAAAAATTCTAGAAAATCCAAAAAAATATAAACTCTTTTTCTGAATTTTCTTTGTTGTTTATAGTTGTGATAAAAATTACCTCCAGGCTTTTATAGGTCAATTTCCTTTTTTAAATTGATCTTTCAAGCCTGGCTGGACAGATTGCTCCTATTTTTGGCTTTCTTGATTTTTAGAAAATCATATAAAACTTAGAAAATTCTGAAAAATTCACCAAAAACATTAAAAAATCTAAAAAATATAAAAACATTTTTGTTTGAATTTTTGGAGTGTTTTGGAGTGATTAAATAACTTTTTGAGTTGTGCTTGTGTGCCTTTTTCTTATTTTTCCCTTATTACTAAAAGTCCAAAAAAATATAAAAACAATTAAAAACCCACCAAAAAATAAATTTTTCTTCTCATTTTTGATCTTGACTACTTCGTAGACTGCAAGGCCAATTCGTGCTCCCTGAGTCCGACCCTGGATGCTACACCAGGCTAATCTCATAGCCAAGACCGCTATTTTGTGTGTTGATTGTTTTTATCCTTCTATTTGGTGGTCTGATCTCATATTTTTCTTGATTGAGCTGAGATCTCGAGTGACTGAGGTCGCAACAACCTTAGTTATCTATTTGCCTTAGTTGTTCGGGATTTTTCGGTTCATCAGAATGGCGCCGTTGCCGGGGAGCACGGCTTTGTAGTCATTTTCGAGTTTCTGCGATTTTTCTTTTTCGCAGCTTTTTGTAGATATTTTGTAGATACATTTTATTTGATTGATTTATTATATTTTTTGGACTGACACACTTCTGTTTCTATTTCTTGCGAGGGCCCGAGGATCGAGGCAGCTCTTCTCGAAGAGCTGATACAACTGCGGGAATCGGAGGCGGCTCCCTTCTGCACGGAGCCGTAGGAGAGCGCGAGGAGACTAGCAGGAGTGCGGGAGTAGCTAGCTTAGGATAGTTTACTTTTCAGCAGACTATTTTTTATTGTAATAATACAGGTACCCAGACTCTCAGACTTGTGGATTTGTGGGGTCTGTTTCGTCGAGCACCGATGTGCTCGGGGGACCCCACCGTTGTTTTGATTTTCTCGCCTTTTCTTTTTCTTTGATTTCACATGGATTTCTGTGCTTGAGCCCCTAGACTTAGGTTTTTATTTCGTTGAGCCAGGTAGCCTTAGGTCCACAGTCATAATAAGAATATTTGTTCCTATAGATTATGTGGACTTAGGCAAATAAATCAGTGCTTCACGATAATAGGAGCTTGTGTTTAGGACGGTTCTCGCATTTGCATCCATACAGATTAGTTTTACATTTATGCGCGGATCATAATTGCATGTAGACTGCTGGAGTCAGATACGCCTTCTATCTCGTGCATGCATCATTGATTTGTCGCACATCGGCTTTTCCGCTTTCCTCCCCCGATTTTTCTGGACTTAGGAATAATAGGAAATCGGAAAATTCGTTAGACAATTTGTGAAAAAAATACATAAAAAAAGAAAAACAATAAAATCGGGATTGCTAAGCACACTTGATCTAAAAGACACATCATTGAAAAATCTGTCTTGGGGAGAGTAACCCCCTCCTTGTTTGGTTTGGATGAGCAAGAGAGTGACCCGCATCCTAGGCTAGAGCCATATCCGATTTCTTGACTGACTACTGGCCTTTTATTCGGGATAATCGGTTGAGAATATTGGATTCCTATCAGCTCACGTAATCGCTCTGAAAGACTGACTTGATCACTGAAAATAAAATTGACAAGATAATTGATCGATCTCTTACGGTCTTCAGCTCGGTGTGCGTAGGTGAATTGGGGGTTTGCTTTCTCATCTTGTATGTTTCCAGATCCCTGCTACCTTCCCCCTTCTATCTTCTCCATCTATTCATCTGTCTCCCACCCACCCTCCCTTCAGTTTCCCCTTCTCTTCTTTATCCCTGGATGATGGATCCCCCTCACTTCTGGACGACTCTTACGACTTCTTCTTCACCTTCTGACCATCAGTCCAGTCCACCTTCGAGGGAGGTCGGATCCCCGACCAACCTCCCGCTCCCTCCCTCCCATTCCTCTCTTTACTCTGGGCATGCTGCGCTTGACGTCCGCGGATATCATATCAAGCAGATACGAGACCCGGATGATGACATTGCTGAGTTGAGAGTGCACTCCGTTCGTGATCAGAGAAAGCAGAGGAGATCATCAGATAGATCCTATGCCATATTGATGTAAGAGCAGATAGGACATGGAGCTCAGTCAGCTTCTACACTAGGCTCATTCATTCTGGATATGGAGCTTATCCAGAGACTGCCGACATTTTCAGGGGAGGCGCACGAGGAGCCTTATCTTCACTTGTCCGAGTTTGAGGAGTTTTGCAGGACACATCCGTATTCAGACATTACTGCAGAGGAGATGATGTTGAAGACCTTCCCATTCACACTTCAGGACAGAGCCATGAGATGGCATAGACGATTGGGGAGGAGATTCGCTACATGGGGAGAGCTACGCCGAGAGTTTCTACAGAGATACTTCCCCTAGCGTAGAGCAGAGATGATGCGGTCTTTGATCACCGAGTTTTCAGTTGACCCCCAGGAGCCATTGCAGGAGGCATGGCTGAGGTTTCTTGACCTCCTGAGGAGATTTCCCGAGCACGGACTCTCATTGACTGACCTGATTGAGATCTCCATGCGGGGGATGACCGCCGATCAGATAGCACTGGTGATTACCACACGTGGCGGTTTACACCGCAGTTCCGACATTCACTTACTGGATATCATCTCGAGATTACTTTCACAGAGATCATCTTCACGAGATGTCGTAGTCGGGACAACACATGAGGATGTTGCACTACCAGTGGGGTGTGTCACCCTACATGACGATACAGTTTCTACACACCAGCCCGAGGACTTAGATTCTGTAGCACCACAGAGTATAGAGGAGATGACTGCGACAGTAGAGGTTCTGACCTAGAGTCTACTCGAGTTCCCGTTGGCTTTCCAGCTAGAGTTTGAGTCAGCCACAGAGTTTTCAGTCGACGATTCTTGGATATCAGATCTTCTGATACTTCAGGAGATGGAGGAGCCCCCGCTTTTACAGCCATTGATTCAGCCACTTTAGATTTCAGTTCCAGATGATTCAACATTTTTTCTGCAGAGACACTTCTCGGAGTCCGACAGACACCATGACTCAGCTCAGCAGTCACAACTCGATATGGGATACCACTCTGAGAGACCAGACATAGATAGTCCCATATTCGAGCCTTTTGTCCTCCACTTTGACGAGACAGATACCTTTGTTGAGGATCAGTTGGCAGCCAGCATTGCAGCAGAGCGAGGATCAACTGCAGACACATTGCCAGCCTCCGCAGTGTTGACCGGTACCTTCTCCTGCTTCAGATTACCGAAAGCCACACTTCAGATGATGGTGCAGCCTGGTGCACCGTGTGGATACTTAACAACAGTGCAGATGCCCTTATAGATCCTGATCCTCTACTCCTCGCTGATTATCTTGCATTCCTCCCCGAGGGTTATCTAAGGGAGAATGCCGTACATAATGAATACTCGGTTTCACCTTCTGAGAGTGTATCCGATCTGGCTGATCACGAAATCGAGTCTTCCGATCATTCTGATTCTGAGTTATCTCACTTCGACGACCCTCATGAGGATGAGTCGATCCTTGAGATATTCGATGATCTGTCTGATTGCTCTTCATTATATGCATCGGATATCAGTTTCCTTAGAAAGTCTCCTGATCTTCACCTTCCACACCTCTTCGAAACACTGATTGACGTGGAGGATTCCATAACTGATCCATCCTTCTCCACGTTTGATTTCTTCGGCTCTACACTTCTCCTCCAGTATGATCCTGAGCCGACGATTTCTTTTGTGCTACCGGATCCCGATCGCATATTCCCATATCATTGGCCGGTAGCATACACCTGCCTGATTGCCTACCTGGGTGTCATTCTTTCCACTATTGACTTCGTCGTTGATCTCATACCGAGACTGCGACGACAGTACGACATTCGCCTTACAGATGTCGTCCTGAACCTTGACACAACGTTATCCTAGCCTTTGCGCCCAGCTAGGGGCGCAAAACCTAGCGCTTGTTGAGAGGCACCTCAACATTGTACCCTTTTGTATATACGTGTTTCGTCTTAGTTTGATCTTTCTCTCTTCCGTGTTTGTTTTCACCCCAGGTCTCGTATAGGATTATCTTTTCTATACTTAGGATATACCTCATCCTAAGTATAGGGGGGTGGAAACACCGGGTTGTTCCTTTCGTTCTGTTTCATCACTTCTGTTGTTGCCTGTACTTAAGGATTCTTCACCTTAAGTATAGGGGGAGTGATGCCCCTCCATCTTGTTTATATTTGTTGATTTTCTTTGTGTCTTTCTACCTCTGTTTTGCTGCCTATACTTAGGGATATTTTACCCTAAGTATATGGGGGGTAGACCCTGTACATTCTCACTCAGATTTCCCTTTGTGTACAGCCTGCTATACTTAGGATTATTTGATCCTAAGTATAGGGGGGAACCCGAGATCCTCTTGTATTTCTATTCTTTCATTCGTCTTTGTATATAGCCTTCCTTTTCACTTCCATATACTAAGCACAAGTTATGTCTTCTTCATCGCTCTTGACTTTGAGGACATCGTTCGAGCTAAGTATAAGGGGGTGTGTATAAATTTCATATATACTTTAGCCATAACTTGTACTTTGTGTGAGTGTGTTAATATATAAATGACTAAAAACTTAAAAATCCATAAAAATTTAAAATTTTCCCTTGTATATAAAATTCATCTTACACATACCTATTTATTTATAAATTTTTTTTTGCACAAATGATTGTAAAATCTTTTTGTGTAAATAGCTTGTAAATATTTTCATATCAAAATTATGTATATAATACAAACTTTTTGTAAAATGTTTTGAAAACAAAAAGTTTGCAAAAACCTTGTGTAAATCTTTGTAAATATTTTGCAAAACTTCGCATTCATGCATACATCCATATTTTCAAACATTTTTCAAAAAAATTTGCACATTTGTAAATATTTGTAAATTGCATCTTTGTAAAATAACATCTTTGTAAATACTTGCACAGTTTTTCCAAATCATAAGTTGACATTTAAACTGGCCTGGAATTAAATTGACAAATGGAGCTCGGTTAAGACCTTAATCCACCTAATAATAAGAGGAACCTTATAGAGCTTAGGATTGAGACTTTTCAGGTCCATTGGGACTTAATTCTTTGAGTCCACTAGGCTATGAGCATATGTCATCTTAATGAGCCTAAGTAGAGCACTTAACAACACACACATGACTCTCAGAGACAATGACTTTACTTGCACCAGCACCTTACACATAGCTCTCTACGGATGAGGTGGTGAGGAGGCAGTTTCCTTTGACTTGGGGTAGCATATGAGGGTAGTACTTCTAGGCGGAACCTCTCTTCTTCTTATAGTGAAGGAAGTGCGTCTCAACTTGGTCTGGTGGTTATGAAGTCTAAAGACAGAAGCTGTGGGTTGCAATAAAGCTTCAAAAGAGGGATAGTCCACTGTCTCAAGAGGAAAAACTCCTTGTATATATGCTGCACCATGTAGATATGTCGTACATATGCACAAAAAAATATAATAATAAAAAAATGTGCAAAAAGAAAAGAACTCCAAAAAAGTGGTGGGTCGGATTGAAAATTTAATAATCCCACCGGAGTGTATATAGTCAAATAAAGAAAAAGCTTATGGTATACATGTTCCATCTCATGAAGCTTGCAGCGGGAGACTCAGCTACACTGGTTAGAGCTCCCAAGGATACATGGCTACACTGGCCATGGTCCATTCTCTTCTTCCCCTTCTTCTTGAGCCGGTTGCACTTGAACTTAGAAGGGAATACCCCGCTTCTCGAGGAAAGAGTTGCTAGACCGAGGCATTAGAGTTACCGGGTTGAGGGAGGTTGTTTCTTTGTTACTTCTGAGGTGGGGAGCTACATATCACTTACACCGTACAAGGAAAGATTCATGGTCATTAGAGTTTGTGTATGTAGACTTGTTATGATCTGGTTTATTGAGGAGTCTTGACCATAGATTGGTGGAACTTAGAGGCTGTTAAGTTTTAAGCTTAAGTCCAAATAAGGTTCCGACAAATTAATAATCCAAAGGTCTGACTGAGCTCCATATTTCAATTTAATGAAGGAAAGTTTAATAATCAACCTTGATTTCGCCTCTTTTTCTTTTTCTTTCTCTTTCGCACTTCTTTTTTCAAATAAGTGTTTGCTAAAGGACTAGCAAAAGTAAAGTACAGAGGGGTGATGAATCCCACTTCATTACTCTTTATTCCTTTATTTTAGCTAGAAACTTGAGCAAAATACCTTGTAAATAAGTGTAAATATCATAAATTACCAAAACACATGCATCTTGTAAATATGCATAATTAGCATGTTTTTGTGCCAAAATAAAGGAATAAAGAAACACAAGAAAAAGAGGGAAATATTTAGAATAAATATTGAGTGACCTAATCCCAAGGGAGGGCTCAGCATGGCCCTGACCGCAAAAGAATTCAAGTAGAGAGAGATAGGGAAGCTCAATTGTGTGTACATATACCTATGTATATAAATAAAAAATATTTTCCTCTAAATAAAAATAAAAATGTGTGTTTATTAACTTGTACATATTTGTAAAGATAAAACCAAAATAAAAATGGAAAAATATAAGCAAAACAAAAAGAAATAAAATTCCTTCATCAGTGTACATGTACCATGTATATAGAATAACCTATCTATTTATTTTCTCCTTGTAAATAATTAATAAAAATCTAATAAAATATTTCCACATTCCATATTTCATGGTATAAATAAATAAAATAAAAATTAGAAAAATAAAAATAAAATAAAAAGAAATAAAATAAAAACCAAAATCCACCTTGTATATATACCATGTAAACATGTATATAAAAGTATTTATTTAATCTATTTAAATAAACAATAAAAATAAAATAAAAATCCCCTTTTATTCCAAATTTTATTCTATAAATAAATAAAATATAAAATTGGAATAAATGTACAAAAATAAACAATTTAAAATAAAAAATACATATATGTATATACCAATATATAATAATATTTTATAAATACATAATTTATATTTCAAAAAAATAAATAAAAATCACTAAAAATCAATTTGAAAATAAATAAACATTTTTTATGTTTTAAATTTATCGAAATAAAATCTTTTAATATTTTTAATTGAATTTTCAAATATTTAATAAAAGGTGAATTCTGATTGGTCCACGGGGGAATGTTGACCCTCGGTCAACTCTCCCCCGCGGACCTATTTCTAGCGGATCCGTGCGCCTGACCCGATTTCTTCCAATTTTCGTGCCATGATCCGCCACCCACTTCCTCAAACCCCGGGCTCTGATCTTCCAGGAGAGATCCGCGATCCACACCCGCCTATCATATTAGGGTTTCGCTCCTCGGATTGCGCGCTCCATGATCATCTTGTCGGACACTTCACCATATAAAACCTCACCTCCGACCAACTTTCCCCGTCATCTTTGGTATTCCCCCTCGACGCCAGTGAACTCCTCTCCCCCGCCTGAGTGACAACCGCACGGAGGAGGGTAGCAGCGAGGCCCGGGCAGCCGGGAACCATCGATCCGGCGACTTCGTCGGCGTGCGCCGTCGAGAGGTGCGCTCAGCCTCGAGAAGCGACGAACCCTTGAGGCTATGACCCTCGGAGCTCCTCCAGCTCCAGCACAGTCGACTTTGCCCGCCATGTAGCTTCTATAGCCTGTAGGTTAGCCTAGATTTCCTTTTTTTACTTTCAGTTCTTGTAGCTCCGCCATTGTCGCCCGCCATCTCCGACTACCCATTTGCCTTCCCGACCACGCCACCACCTTCGCCATACTCCTCTCCACCTGTTGCACCCCTTCACTCCCCCTGTCTCGCCCCGGAGCAGGGTTATCGTCCTCCTCCGCCACCGCTTCGCCGGAGGATGCCACACCGCCTCATCCTTCACCTTCCGTGTGCACTAACGGGTCGAGGCAGTTTGCCCTCGACCCCGTGTTTCGCTTGTGCATGTCAAAACGTCAGAAGGACCTTATCTGGAGGTCCAAGGCTCGAGCACAGCAGCTCCACGTCTTCCTCGTCGCCGGGAGTTTCCAAGATCTATCGGCCATATCAGAGCTTACCAGCAGCTGCGGACCATCGAGGCGAAGCTTTTCCGTACCTCAACAACTCCAGAGGAGGTCTCCACCACGCGCATTAGACCGGCGAACTTCGTCGGCGAGCTGTTCTTGGAGGTTGTCCAGACGCCGTCCAATCAAGCCTTCCGCGCTAGATTTGATCAGAGCCATCCATTCACGAGGATCCTCCACCGTTCGATTCTTTGGGGACCTGATCCGGATCGCACATCCAGCGAGGGTTTTTCCAACGAGCCAGCACTGTCAGATCTTCCACGTGGAGGACCCTCGAGCATCGATCGTGCTGAGAGGCGCCAACTACTTCCCACGACCCGATCATCCACGTGGCGTTGTCTCCGCCGTCCTTTTTAATAAGGGGTAATTTACTCTTAGGCCCCTCCTATTTTTGCATTTCATACTTAGTCCTGTAAATATTTTAATCAGTTGTTTTTATTTTGGTAGTTTTGCATTGTGGACCTTTAAGTTTTCCCTATTTGCATTTTAGTCCTTATATATGTGGGCCACGTGCATCGACACGTGAGGACTTGGTCTTTTTGCACTTTCTATCCTATATTCCATGTGTGTTATTGTTTGATCTTATAGAAATAGGAATTACAAGTAGGTTCCTCTGTGCCTGATACACGTGCATCGCGCGTGATTTCTTGGACATTTTGCATGAGGGCCCCTGCATTTTCTTGCCTTGTTACTGTTTGGCCCTTGGAACATGTTTTGTTTGCATTTAGGTCCCTAACACTGTGAGCCTCTATTTTATTTAAATAAAATAGAAAATTAATTCTAAATTTCATGAAATTTGGACATGTGGCTCCTGCCACTGTGTAAAAATTTTTCTAAAAATTTGGTATATTTTTTAGGATTTTTGATATTTTTAATAATTCAAAAATCGTGATTTTTCTTACTGTCTGATTTAGAAAATCAAAGAAAGATATAAAAACTCTTTTAAAAATTACAAAAAAATAATGTAAGTTAGTTTTAGTTTCTTTGAATTTCTATCCATTTTTCGTGATTTTTGGATATATAAAAACCCTAAAAATTGAAAAACCCTCAAAATATTATTAAAATTCTAAAAAATTCTATAAAATCCAAAAAATATAAACTCTTTTTTTGAATTTTCTTTGTTGTTTATACTTGTCATAAAAATTACCTCCAGGCTTTTACAGGTCAATTTGCTATTTTAAATTGATCTTTCAAGCCTAGCTGGACAGATTGCTCCTATTTTTGGCTTTCTTGATTTTTAGAAAATCATATAAAAGTTAGAAAATTCTTAAAAATTCACCAAAAACAATAAAAAACTTAAAAAATATAAAAACTTTTTTGTTTGAATTTTTGGAGTGTTTTGGAGTGATTAAATAATTTTTTGAGTTGTGCTTGTGTGCCTTTTTCTTATTTTTCCCTTATTACTAAAAATCTAAAAAATATAAAAACAATTAAAAACCCACCAAAAATACATTTTTCTTCTCATTTTTGATCTTGACTACTTCGTAGGCCACAATGCCAATTCGTGCTCCCTGAGTCCGACCCTGGGTGCTACACCAGGCTAATTTCATAGCCTGGACCGCTATTTTGTGTGTTGATTATTTTTATCCTTCTGTTTGGTGGTCTGATCTCATATTTTTCTTGATTGAACTGAGATCTCGAGTGACTGAGGTCGCAACAACCTTATTTATCTATTTGCCTTAGTTGTTCGGGATTTTTCGGTTCATCAATATGTCTTCTCTCAATTCCTCATTGAGAAAAGCAGTCTTGACATCCATTTGGAATAGTTCCAAATCCATATATGTGACCAGTGCTAAAATCATCCTAATTGATGCAAATTTAGCAACTGAAGAATATGTTTGCCAGAAATCAATTCCAGCTTCTGAGTATAACCTTTAGCAACTAGCCTTGCTTTGTATTTATCAATTGTACCGTCATCTCGGTATTTTTTCCTAAAGACCCATTTACATCCTATGGACTTCCTGGCTGTCGGTAAGTCACATAGTTCCCGGACATCATTTTTGTCTATCGAGTCAAGTTCATGCTTCATGGCGATCATCCATGATTATGTCTCAGATGAAGCCATTGCTTCATCAAAGGACACTGGATCCGTACAATCCACAATGTCTTCATCAATAGCAAAACACGAAACCTCGCAAGAATACAGATGGTAGTCGCCCATCCATGCAAGTTGCGTTCTGGGTCTTTTGTTTCCAGCTAAACCAGTGGGTTGACTAGGCTCACCCACAACCTCGAAAGGAATATCGATATTCAGAGGTTCATCCTCTACATATGGAAGAAATTCCCTTCCTAATAGGTCTGTTTCTGAGTCAGTATCATTATCATGCAAATCAACTAGAGGTTCCAAATCCTCAGATTCCACCTCCTTATCCTCTTTGTTCTCGAGAAAGGTAGCATCACGACTCTCAATTAGACCTCTTTCTTGATGTAGGAACCTATATCCTTTGGATTTCTCTGAATAATGCACTTTAGTGTCTTGAAATCAAACTTATCTCTAAGCTGATAAGGGACTAAGACATTTGCTTCACATCCCCATCTACAAAGATGATTTAATTGTGGCTTTCTTCCATTCCATATCTCATATGGTGTGGATTCAACGGATTTTGTGGTAATTCTATTTTGTATATAATTTGCAGTCAATACCGCTTCACCCCACAAATTCTTTGGGAGTCTCGAATGTGAGAGCATGCACCTAACTGCATTCATCAATGTTTGATTGTTCCTCTCCGGCACACCATTTTGTTGTGGCACATATGGCATTGTTGTATGTCGAACAATGCCTGCATGAATGCAAAAGTCATTAAACTCTCTCGAGTTAAATTCCCCACCTCTATTCGTCCTAAGTACTTTGATTGATCTACCCAATTTAGTTTCTACCTTAACCTTATACCTCTTAAAGCATTCAAAAGCTTCGGCTTTTCTTTCCAAGAGATATACAAAGGTAAACTTTGAATAATCATCAATAAAGATAATAAAATATTCCTTATTTCCATATATGTTGGCACTTAGGGGACCACAAATATCTGAATGAATCAATTCTAGCAATTCCTTTGACCTTTGACCACTAGAAAATGGTTCTCTAAACATTTTGTCGGTCAAACAATGCTCACAAGGCAATGTTCTTGCTCCTATTATGTTAGACAATAGATCTAACTTTATTATTTGATTCATTTTATTATTTTCTGGGTTCCCTAATCTCATATGCCGTAAATCAAAATCGGACAATAAACACAAAGAATAATTTAAAACACCCTTTATTGATTCAGCAAAAACAGAGATACAAAATAAGTCATGTTCAAGTACAAATTTGCCGACTACAAAGACTTTTCTATATCGACCTATAGAGACACGATTATTATAGAATCTAACTTCCAGATTCTTATTCAGGAGAGCTGCCACTGAGATCAGATTCCTTCGAATCCCTGGAGCATAGAATACATCTTGGAGGGTCATGACACTCTCCCCAAGATCCAGCCTATAAATTCCAATACCTTCCACATCTAGGTAGGTGTTATTGTCCATGTAAATCCTCTGCTCGCCCTTTTTGAGTTCTTTGAATTCCACGAGTCCCTCTTTATTCTTCGCAATATGTCGGGTGGCACCAGAGTCCGCCCACTAGCCTTCGCAGTCGGTTGTGGTAGAGTTACACTTAACCACACCAACAAATTCGTGCTTCTTGCCCTCATTTTCTGGGATCTTAGCCTGGCCCAATTTCACCCCTTTATTGGGACAGCTGGCCTTAAAATGACCAAATTTTTCGCAAGAATAGCACGATCCTCGTGGTCCTTTTCCACGTTGTTGCTGGTTTCCCTTGAATTTTGCTTTTGTGGGACCCATATACTTCTTGTGATGAACAACGTGTGCCTCTTCCTGTTCAACTTCGAAGACATCAGTCTTCTTCCTTCTGGCAGTCAAGTCCTGCTCAATCGCAAGTTGAGCGGGAAAATCGGTCACACTTTTATGGCTCCATATAGCCTCAAGGTGGTGGCAGCCATGTCGAATGAAGATGGCAGATTATTTAATATAGTTGCCACCTGCAAATTCTCAAGAATTGTAGTTCCTGCTGTCTGTAGATCTTTTGTCATCACTATCATCCGATTGACGTGTTCGATAACACTATCGGATTCCTTCATTTTGCACGTGTTATATTTGTGAAACAAGAGCTGCACGTTCTCCTCCGTTTTGGAGTCATAGTTCCCCTTGATCGCTCTCCATAACTCGTATGTGGGTTTATGGGCTTCAAAAACCCTAATCAAATCATCCTCCATATGTATGAGGATGAAACTACGGGCTTTCTTATCCGTTTTCTCCCACTATTCAAATAATTTCTTGTGGGTAGCTTTCTCAACATCAATGGATTCTTTGGAGAGTTCAGGAGCAGGGGTGTCTATTATACTATCTAGGTTATCATGCATTAGACTATACAATATTTTACGACTTCACATGTCATAATTGACACCATTTAGCTTTTCTAGCTTAGCCAATTCAGATGCAATAAGTTTGATTGCCATCTAGATTTGTTCTCGTACGTCGGTCGCTGGCAGAGATTAAAAAAATGGGTTTCTCGACACGATGCAAGCTTTGGCGATGGCGGATGCAACAAACGAAGCTCTCTACTGCGAACGAGGATCACTCAGAACCAGTTGCTCTGATACCAGTGAAGGAAAAATGGAGGGGAAGGAGATGCGAGTCACCGGGATGAGGGCTTCCGTCAGCGCGACGTTCTTATTTATAGGCTCATGCACGCGCCCGTACACCCTAAACCCTAACCACTCATCCCTTATTTTCTCACTAACCGCCCTCGATTAGTGCAGGATTTACCGAGTCTAATGACTACTCGGTCACTATCTTAGGTATAACTAACAGTGTTTGACACCAATTTGCATGTTCCCTTGGCGTTTGAGGTAAGAAGGTCGTTAGCTTCGGTGTTAAATCCAACCTTGATGGTTCCCTTGGGGTTTTATCCAAAAAGGTCTGAGCATTGGATGCTTGATCAATGACGCTTTGACATCATTGATGTTCGTGATCCGAAGGAGAAGATTTCTATGTTTGTTCCAAATTGTAGTAAACTTCGGTGTATGATGAAAGATTATAAAGTATTTTGGTATTTGATATTGAAGCTTGCAATCAGTTGAGTTATCCATGGCAAATAACTTTGATAGTGAAAAGTTGATCGACAAGGCTTGCAATCAGTCGTAGTTTTCTCCTTAATATTGTAGTTTTCTTTCTCTACTTGTAATTGCTGCATTTAATAATTTTATTTCGTCATAACTTTTCATAACTACTATTGACCCCCTCTAGTAGTAGTTCGCAGGAGCGGACCCACTCTTTGGTGAGGCCGGGCACGTGCCCCGCTCCCTTTTCAAATTCTCATTACATATTAATTAGGATCCATTATAATTATGGTAAATCAAGTGCAATGCCCCCCTGTGCCCCTCCCTTTACAAATTCCCATTACATATTAATTAGATCCATTAAACACTTCTCAAGGAGTGTTTACCTGTCTTCATTTAATGCTCTTGGCCTAGGGCTTCAGCGGGTGGCCCCGTTGTGCGAGCTCCTGCCCAATGCTACTAATATCAAAGATCCCACGCTCAGGGAGAGAACGTCCATAATTTTGGTTGTGGTGGTTGCACTAATATGGGAGGAAAGGAATATTAGGTGGAGCTCAGGATCCCAGTGTACCCCCGAGGCAATCGTCGCAAGCATCCTACATACATGCGGCCTGATACTTTGAGCGTCTACGACTGAGAATTTTGGCTCTCTCAGTCTATTATGTGTTAATGGTTTGCAATTATACATTTCTCTTTTTTGGGTTGAAACAAGGCCAGTAAGTGCCTCCTATAAAGGTCCTTTACAAGCAATAGATTTCTTTACTTAGCAAAAAAAATTGCAATGCCCCCTTAATTGCCAATTTTTCAATCATTCCATGATTAATGACTCCCATGTCCATTGATTCTCCCCTCCTATTAATACTCATGCAATTAATTTCACACCTACAATAAATACCATCCATTAATATCCATGCGAGTTGAGTCTCTTAGCCTAATTAAATCATTTGTTTTAGCCGTTCATTCGTCGTCAAATTAGTTTCCACATTCCATACCCAGTCATTTTCGAAAAATCATACCCTCTCAACAACTAATATCTTTCAAATTCGTTTCAATCTTCTCATATACTCAAATGTATATATAATGTTTCTCATAGGTATAGATGATGATTTTCAATCACACTCCATCTATCAAGTTCTTGTATAATTAAATGGTTGTGAATTTCACTTATCTCAATTTTATGTAATTTTCAATTAGTTTTTGATTGTAAATTTAATTATTCCTATTATATATGTTCATAATTATTATGCGTAGTCAAAGATGTTATTTGACTCTATTAGTGATGAAAGCGACATGAATTGTTCTCAATATATTGTTAATAAGGTATGAATTGTTTTTATTGTATTCTTGATCAGTTTTATATTTATAGTGAAAAAATATATTGAACTTTGAATTTTTCTTTAAAAGTATTTTGTTAATAAAAAATACCATATAAAATTTAACAAATACAATAAAATGGGTGCCCCATGTTGTGAAATCCTGAATCCGCCACTGGTAGTTCGGTACTACATGTACATCGTTGCAATACACATTTTACTAGGGTTTATGCATAATCAGTTAGCATTTTACATATTTGATTAGTATATTACATATTTATATAATTAATTTACAAAATGTTTAAATTTGTTCTTTTATTTTTACATGTCCCATTCTTGAAAATAATCAATAAAATACTAGTCGACTTTTCTTTTTGTCGAACACCATACAAAATTTCTAGAATGTGCATATCACTTAAAATTGTTGACTGAGAACGCACAAATTAATGAAATATTAGTAATTGACTTTTCGTTTTACAAAGCAGCATATAAATTTATAAAGAGAATACGAACTTCACAAAGAGTAATTTCATTTCGAAAGGCATGAAATTGCTCCAATATTGACTGAAAATCCTATTGAATATTAATGGAAAACCCTACAAATATCAATAAACAATGGCAAAATCAAGTAACCTTGTGATATTATGTTGTGATCGAAATACTTTTTTTGGATGAAATGTTCGATTGAGATCTAAAAAGGGTATTCTTCGTTCTCAAATCAGAGTCTTCTAATAGGATATGATAAAGAACAATTATATCCCACATCATGGATGAGTAAATCATGTGAAGGACTTCCTTAGGGCGTTCCATAGGTATAATAGATCATGTTTTACATATTTGAACACAAATTCGTCAATGCTCTAGTTTTCCACACCAACATATAATGTTAATCGATTTTCTTCTTCTCATGCTAAGCATAATTGTAGCGTCTCGGGTTTAGGTCTCTGGTTCGTTATCGAGAAAAACTGGACCTGACAACTTATTGGGTTCAGACCCAAATGGATCCATCTAAAATACTTAAGCTCAAGTTGTCAAGTAGTAAACTCCACCACTTATAGCCTACTCTCAAACTTTGTGAGTCTTAGATGTGGGACTAATTTGGGGATATGGGTGTTACAATAATATATCAAAGAATGAAAGCTTCTACTAAATAAAGAGTCCAAGTTAGATTTCCCTACATTTGTCTACCTAATCAGCATTTTAGACCGTGCTTCTTCTCCTGTACTTTTAGGCAATTCTCTGTTTGTGCTTCCTCCTTACATCTTGCTCCCTCCTCTTGGCTTCTTAAAGTTAGATCAAAGGTGTAGCATACTAATGGATGCTTTGCAATGGAGGGCATGAGAAGTATTTTTTGGCAATTACCCTCACAAATGGCAGCCTAGTCATTAGCTGAGTCATCGTGACATATGATTCCCAAAGAGCAGATTATATAGTATGATAACATGCCATTCTTGTCAGCAACCATACCAGGATATACAATTATTCATGATTTTGTTCTATATTATCCAACGCCCATGATTATATCCAAGCATATCTAGCACCCATGATTTTGTTGACGAAGATTAATTAATATCAATCATGATTAGTTGTCTTTAACTTCAGTTAAGTTATAGTAACCGTGATTAGTTTAAATAATTTTCATCTTAATCCTTAATTTTGATTAATAAATCTTAACAATGAATTTTAGCAGTAATGCTCTTCTAACTCAAATCTTTCTTTTTCGAATTTACCAAAAATTGTAAAGGTCTTCGATCGATAAAAAAATTAGTTCAAGTGGAGTCAAAGTAGATTCAACCATTATATGTGAGATAGGATCCTGAAAAGTTAGAATTCAGTGCCTCACAACGGAAGGACTCAATGCATCCATGCAAGATGTCATTGACACCATAAAAGTTGAATTCGGTGCATGCAGAAAAAGCCTCCATGGCAAAAGCCATCCTCGATGAAACAAGTTATGATACCATGTAGAAAAGCAAACACCAAAATAGCACACAAATATAATGTGGATAACCTCTAACGAGGAGGGCAAAACCAATTTACACAAATCCCTAAACTTTTTAAGAGGCTAGGGTTGTTCCTTTAAGGAGGCATTCGGTTCGGGGTTGCCCCCACTTTGAGTGGGTTACCTCCAAAACCCATATTTCTAACCCAATAGTGGGACCCACTCTCTTTCCATCAAAAAAATATACATTATACCATCATATCATCTAAAAATCATAAAATACTCAACTTTTACTCACTATTCCAAACTTCAATACAATCACATCAATACAATCACATCACAATAACTACCCACTATTTCAAATTTCAATACAACGATATTATAATAACTTCCCACTTTTTCAAATTTCAATACAATTACATCACACAAATCTTCCCAACTCTAAACCCACCAACCAAACACAAAACGGGTTATCCTCCAGATAACCCACGAACCAAACGCACCCTTAGTTGTGTTAGAAAAGACACGAGATGTGGGACACATTACCCAAGATTATAAGAGCCCTTGCCCAAGACTTGTTAAACCAGTAATACAAACTGCATTGGGAATATCTATTGCAACAACATGAAAGCTGCAAAATTTGTCATGGATGAGGATGGAATGCGTTGGCAAGATGTTGAACTGCTCCTGAGGTGGAAGATGATATGCGAACAAAGACGATGGAGTAGTGCTTGATGCATACTCGAGGCATTTTCAGATATGCATTCGACTTTCAGATGTTGTAATTGGTCAAAAAACAGAGGGATAGTGTTCTTATCCTCCCCGTGCAGATTGAAAAGAGAAGAAAAGCCAAGAACTCATTTTCATTTTAACGTATCATCTAAGAGAGTTAACCCACCAGTACTGTTTTGTGGATCCTTTTATGTGCATTCTCATGGTAAGTGCTCGACGACCAAGCCAGATATGATGGATCTTTCTTACTTCAATGAATGGCCACGCAGATCAAGAATATTTCCCTACCAAGAAGAAGACTAGAAGAAAGGCCTTTTATCTTGTTTTTTTTTGTAAATGGAAGGAAACTCGTGTTCTAGATTTTGGAAAAACCGAAATTAGTGTCTGCTCGAAATTGCAGATAAACCATCCGAAAATGTTCAGCTATTACCACAAAAATAGTAATGTATATAAGCCACTCATTGTCATAGATACAAACCTTTTGATAACGCTATATACAGCTTCCAAAGCTACATAGAACAACGCTGCCAGTGCCACAGCACTTTCCAGATTTATTTATAGTCACAACACTCCCAAACCAGTAGATATATTATGAAGAAGCATACGGCAGAGGTTCCTCGCTAGCTTCTTTGGATGGTTCCGCAGGAAAGGCTACCTGGACATCCAGTTGGTTGCAGTCTACTCCCTCCGAAAAAGCCACAACGAGCATCGGGAAGAGTTTTGCAAGCATCATCTTGAAGCCCGTAGATGTGCCTCTCTCATATTCACCTGCATTTTCTCCAAGCCCAAGATCGTTGGAATTGTTGGTTCCCTCTATGTAGTTTTTGCAGGTTTCCAGAATGGCCTGAGACCGTGACGAAAAGTGCTGCTGCACCAATTCCTCGAAATGCTGTGCAAATAGATCACACAAAAATATTCAGACAAGCACTTGTCGCTCGGTTTAAGGATTTGAACTTAAATGCATGCAACATCAGATCCCTTGAAGGGAGGTATAAGCATGATAGCCTATACTTAGTTGTTCCCTCAGATGCCACTTAGATTATAGGTTAGGAAAGATAGGAGTTGTCAATGCATGCGAGTTAGTTGTTCCCTCAGATCCCAAATAGATAATAGGTTAGGAAAGAGAGGGTAGCTAAGCATGATAAATGAATTATAGTGATTTGACTCCAAAAATTAGTTAGTCAAGAACATCAAGCTAGCATGATTCTACCCTAATATCAGGTTCTATAATCCTGAAAGTTAATATATGTGCCAACAAAGAAGCTGTGGAGTAACCTTCGGAGGCCTATGCAGCTGGTACAGCATTGACTTGCGGGAGAGGAGGAAAGCATTTTCATTGTAGACTGTGGAGTTCCGCTCGCCCTCAACTTTGCCTATCTGTTTGTCATACCCAGCCTCGTTGAAGTAAGGCTTGGCATTAAGGACAAGTGCCTGTAGCGACAAGAGAACCTGAAGAAGCGTTGAGTGCTCAGGATCCCATACTTCAGTGCCAGTGCCTGTCCAGGTCCTGAGCAGGCTCAGGCAGACCTTTCCAGACTCATATAAATTTGGATTTAAGCGAAGACCGTTGGATATGTAGTGCACTGCCTGAGGTATATCAATAAAAAACATTGTCCTGTTAAAATACAGATTTTACTTGACATCTTCTATTTTTCACTATGAAACCTTAATAGAAAAGTCTTTCTTTATATATATTGTCAAACGAAATTCAATTAAACTGAATCACATATATAACAATAACCATTATTAACAATTTTGTTGAGTTCATGATTCAGAATACATTTGCATAGCACCCAGGAATTGTGCTGAAGGAGGAGAAGGTGGTGGGAGTGGGTTGACGGAGTCCTCCCGAGGAGGAAGAGGGAGGATAGAAATGTAAGAAAGGAGGGAAATTGAGGGATGTTTGTACATTACTTTCCCCTTTTTTTGGTCAGTATAAGTTGGTTTTTCAACACTTATATTAACATAAATCTAACAGGAGCAATTTTGTTAGACAGACAAGTTTACAAGGGCATTTTTATTTATACTGAATTTGCGTACATTTTTTAGTAATTCCTAAAATTTCCAAGGGTATTTATGTAAGAACCCCTTTAAAATATAAGTCAATTCGAAACATCTCATGCTCGATCAAGGCATAATCAACCTGCAACGCTTTAAATAAACTCGCTAAATTCCCAGGTACTTCCAAACTCTTTCTTTAATGATGGTTTCCATGGATAACCATTAACCTACAATGGTCATCCTTTTTCTTTCAAAAATGAATAAAAGGCTTCATGTCACGTGATAAAGCAATGCAAAGAGATCAAACCACTATGCACAGGGAGCATACCATTTTCAAAAGAGTTTTGCAAACATTATCGTGTGACTTAGCTCTAATTGCAAGTCTGATAAGGGATAGATTTAGAGGCAGGGAAACTTTGAAGCCAAACCCGCTTAATGTGGGAAAAGACACGGCTTTTGTGATATTGAACAATTATAGAGAGATGCACATAACAAACAGCTTTTATATCCAATATATGGATAAATGCCATGCATTGCAATATCAAACATTAAAAGAGGTGGGTTGATTTACTGCCCCTTAGCTATCTCGTGGTAGTTGAGGTAAATATTGTGCGTTTTTTATACAAAGAATAAATTATGAGACCAACAATACTTTGTACTTCCACAAAAGATATGGAGCAAAATGAACTTACAGGAGGCTCGTGGGGATAGTCTGGAGGGAAGCAGATATCAAAGAAGAACAGGGCATCGTGATAAGGAGTTCCAGCTGCCCCAATGATGCATGCCCTTAAAAGATCCATCCTATCCTCATAAACTCTGATGCTTATACTATCTGCCAGGTAACAAGGGAGTTTTAGATAATATAATAAAATACACAAGAATAGACTTACAGAATGAATCTCTATATTAGCATCTTTGACCAATGAATGACTCAGGTATTCTCCAATAGACAACAAACTCTGTAGGCAAGCATTTGATTATGTTCAGCATACGGCAAACAAACAATTCTACAACCTAAATTACATTTATAAACACTGGTCTAATGTAAAGGTCGTCGCAATGTTATCAAAGAAAACATGCTACAAAGAGAAATGTAGCCGTTTGGTATTGTTGGGGATCACTTCACGTGATCAAGCAATGAAAATCTCACAATCCACAAAGCAAGAGGATTTATGTTGACAACCTTGCAAGAGCGGAGGGGAAAATCCGCATGCAAAGTGAAAGAAACCCCACTTATAAAGGAGGGGAATTACAATTCAATGTCAAATAATCCATGGAGAAACGACCTTGCTTAACCTTGTTGTTGATATGCATTGAATCCTTACCATTTCTATCGGATGCTCCTCCCGTGCCACCATACCCTATCGATATGGGGATTCGTCTGACTTTGGGATCGTTTTTGTTGATATGCCTTGAATCCTAATCATCTAATCCAGTTTGAAGAATCGGCCTATGCATCCCCTCCTGTCGCACCACATCCCAATAAGAAGGGAGTCTCACTACTCGGTCAGCAAGCCCGTGGGGGAGGAGGAAGGTCTAGGGGGGAAGCATGTGCGCTTCCCCCCCGAGGGTGTGAGGGCAATGCCCGTAGAGGAATTAGTTATTAACGGTTCGATTTGTATTCGGGTAGTCAGATCCTTTTGTTTAAGAGATCCATCTGTACGGGAGTAGTATATAAACTCCCCTAGGGTCAGGGCTCTCGGTATCCTCTGTAATTTCTTCTTTCTCCACATAGTGAAAACCGATCGTCACCGCCAAAGGACGTAGAATGGTTATAATGAACTTTATAGACCCATGTGTTTCGTGCTTACTTGATTGATTGTTTGTGTGTGTTCCACTTCCATGATTCACAACAATTTTGTACAAGAATAGTATATTGTTGGAATATATGTGTCACATGTAATGATGGGTAATTCGATCCTTCTTCATGGTCCAATTACCACAGGATCCGTGATTCAAATGGGTATTCTTGCCAAGCTTGACAATTTCTTTGATATTATAGCTAAGGCTATTTCCCTAAGCGCTTCCAGAGGGTGCTGGAGTTCGAAGCAATCTGCATCAAGTAGTTTAGTCCCACATCTAATATTTGTGGGACTTGGAGACTCGGTAGGGGCTATATAAGAAGCCTCACACACATTGTATAAGATGCGAAAAGTGATTAAAAAACACAAGTCCTTTGAAGCGTTCTCCCATGATTTCATCCCGCTTCTCACGGAGTAGGGTTCCACGTAAAATTTTCGTGTTTTTCATGTTTACTCCATTTCTCAGATATCATGCTTCCGCATTCTCGATTTCTAACATGGTATTAGAGCATATTCGATTCTCAAGAATTTTATGTTTTTTTATTTATGTTCGAGATTCAATTCTGGACTTTTTGTTGAAATCCTAATTCACAATTTGTTAAGATTTGATTCTTCAATGTTCTTGAAGATTATTTTGTTTGTTGCCATGATTATTGAGATCTGTTCGAAGTTCAGTTATTGGTCGGTGCATATGCGCAAGGTCTGAAGAGTATGATGGCACAGAGATCCGGGCAAGTAGGGTTTGTTGAAACCCTAATTCTGCAAGCTATCGCAGTCAACAACTGCCACAGCATCTAACAGCAGCAACAACAACATGAGTTTAACAGTTTTGGAAACCCTAATGGCGGCAACCCTAAGCGCTGTGCACAGTATACCAATCAACATATAACGCCTATCATCTCTCCCACGTTCTATGCATCAACCAGCACCGTACGAAGGTCCTGATTGACGGTGGCAGATGCATGAATCGAAGAAGAAGGTGCAACTGTAGACCCAACGCAAGCATCGACACCTCATACTCCATATCCAAATCTCGCATGAAGACGAAAACTGAGATGATGGCTATGGGTTTCAGATACGAAGCAGGTTCCAGATCTGAAACAGAAGGCACACGTGATGACACAAGCCCCATTGTAGCCCTTCATTGGATCCAGGCCAAGGGTCCGACCCCGCAGCAGCAGCTTGATTCCTCCGCGTAGAGATCTCGAAGCCCCTCGTGTGAGAGCCACAGGCTCTAGTTCCAGGAGGTTTGCACCGCACCTCCCTCTAGATATTGAGGTGCCGACTCCCTCTTCTAGATCATAAACTCCAGGCACATCTCAAAGCGGTGGGGACGGTACGCCCCGGAAACCTAGTTTCCGTGAGACAACAGGAGGGTCGATCCCTCTTCCTAAACAGGCAAGCAGTGATTTTTAGGTTCTTCCAATGGAAATCCATCGCAGGTATAGTTCTTCCAACTGTACAAAGCTCATGTTCTCCAACGAGAAGACCCAGTTTAGCTCACATTCCATCCCTTTAGTTCCTCCTCACCAGCACAACATGAGAAGAACCGTCCTCGACAGCAACCGACAGTAGAGTATGCGTTGAGTTTATATTATCTTTAGTACCTTGTATTGTGAGTTTGAGATTTGTTTCTATTTGTCCAAGCTAAGCATTACATGCTCCAGCTTGAGGGGGAGTATTGGAGTATACGCGTCACATGTAGTGATGGGTAATTGGATCCCTCTAGGGTCTAATTACCACATCCAATGGTTTAGTTACGCATCTACTATTTGTGGGACTTGGAGACTCGCTAGGGGCTATGTAAGAAGACCCACACCCATTGTATCATATGAGAAAAGTGAAAAGAAAACACAAGCCCTTTGAGGCATTCTCCCATGATTTTATCCCGCTCCTCACGAAGTAAGGTTCCATGTAAAATTCCAGTGTTCTTCATGTTTATTCTATTTCTCTGATATTACGCTTCCGCATTCTCAATTTTTAACATATATAAACTCCCTAGGGTTAGGGTTCTCAACATCCTCTATAATTTTCTTCTTCTCCATAGTGAAAATCGATCATCGCCGCTCAAGGATGTAGCCTAGTTACATAACCTTGTAAATATGTATGTCTCCGTGCTTGCTTGATTGATCGTGTTCGTGCATACTTCCACGATTCGCAAAACTTGTCATATAAATATATAACCTCCATTCTTAACTACATTTAGGATCGAATCTAGAACCCAGCTACAGTGTTCTTCCCCTGCAACACCAACAATTGGGTCACTAAGATGTATTGAAATTGCATGTTGGATCCAAACCTATTTCAGAGGTCTTCTAAATATTACTCTACCTTGACTTAAACTCCATTGACTAAACTAAAAACATTCTCTTTTCTATGTGTTTGCTTCGAATGGCCTCAACAAGTCAATCAAGTTATGCAAGCTGTGAATTGCCACTATTATGGGGTTTCTAAGTTTATTACCTATTTTCCCCTAGTTTCTAATATAAATTAGAAAACATAGGTCTTGAGGAATCACACATGATCATTGCTTTCTCTCCTCCTTTCTTAATGTGCAAGTCAAGGTTGCAGAAGTCGGCAGTCGGTACTCGGTCGGCAGGGTCACTGACTAAGGATTAATCGGCAGTCGGGAGAGTAATCGGATTTAGTCGGACAATAGTCGGTTTGGAATTTTTTATTATTTTAAATATATAAATCAATTTTTATAGCATATAATCTCATTTATATTCATATATTTAGCAGTTTTAATATTTTTAAGAACATAAAAAAATAGCAAGAGATTGAAAAAAGAAGCAAGTTAAGAAAAAAATGTTTGGCACATAGTACAACATAATCATAATTTGTTTGCATACAACCTAAAATTTGCATACAACACAAATATTTGCAAACAACATTATACTAGAACAAACCCTAAACATCAAACATACAACATAATTATAATTTCATACAACCTAACAAAAATATAATTGGACATGTTTAGCAATATAACAATATAACAAGATGTAAACATCTAGCATACAACATAATGAAAAAAATATAACAATGAGCCATTTCTACAACAACCATAATGTAAACATTAAGCTATCAACATAATGTTACATTATGAGCCATTAAGAGCTAACAAAAAATATTACATTATGAGCCATTCCACATACAACATAATGTAAACATCTAGCATAGCAATATAACAATATAACATTATAAGCTATCAAGAATGGCATGCTATGATCATATAATAAAATACAAATAATGAAAAAATGAAAACAAAAAAAACCCTAACCTGAGGTCCTGTGCGGCGAGAGACGAGGGGCGAGATGGAGCTTCTCAGGCGGCGCGGCGAGAGAGGAGTGGAGAGATGGCTACCGAAGAGGTGCTGGAGGAGCGGCGGCGGCCAGGAGCTCGCGAGCGGGAAGCAGGAGCACCGGCGGCGGGGAGCAAGGGTCTAGGGCGCGGGGGGTCGAGAGGCGTGGGGATGTTTCGAACCGATGGGGGACTTACTGTGCGACAGTAAGTTCCCAAATGTAACTCGCGGTCTAAAAAAAATGGGACCCGAATTTACGTGTTGCAAAAGTCGGCCGAGTAAGCGCCCGCCTACACCAAGTAATCGGCCGACTAATCGGCAAGGTCCGACTATTGCCCGATTTGGGTAAGTCGACTCGGCTACCCTGCCGAGTCGTTTAATCGGACCGACTAATCGGATTAGTCGACCGATTTTTACAACACTGGTGCAAGTACATACATAAATAGACTCGTCGATATCAAATGATGATGGTTAGGAAACGAGGAATGCGGGTGTGAATTGATAAACAAAGCAAAGAAAAATAGAAAGAATAAAACATTGACACATCGATTTTGTGGAACCCTACTCCCTAAAGACCGGATGAAACCATGAACAAACAATAACAATCATCTTCAAGAATAAAGAATCAAAAATCGAATATCGAAATAAATATAAAATACATCCTCGAGAATCGAAGCCGCTCTGATACCATGTTAGGAAATGAGGAATGCGGAAATGAATTGATAAATAGAGCAGAGAAAACTAGAAAGAATAAAACATTGGTACGTGGATTTTACGTGGAACCCTTCTCCCTAAGGAGCGGGATGAAACTATGGGAGAACGCCTCAAATGGCTGATTATTCTATTGAACTTTCTCATTGTTACAAGAGGATAAGGGGTTTGTTATAAAGCCCTCACAGAATCTCCACATCCTACAGACGATCGATGTGGGACTAAACAACTGGATCTGCCCATCTACCACATAAGTGATGCATAACACATATACTTCAACAGTCCCATTCAAGCTGAAGCATGCAATGCTCAGCTTGGACAAACAGAAAGAAATCTTAAACTCACGCTACAGGACATTATGGACAATAACAACTCAACACATGCATAACTGTCGGTTGTTGTCAAGGACGTTACTTCTCATGCCACGCATGTGAGGAGGAATAAACGGGCTGGAGTGTGAGTTAAACTGAATCTCCTCATCAGAGAGCATGTGCTTTGTACTACGCATGTCAGAGTCACTGCAACTGGAAATGAGTCTCCACTTGGAGAACTCTGGCGCACCACATCATGTGGAAACTGCTCCATCTCCGAAAGGGCCGAACTGAAGAGGTTGTGAAGACATCCTCATCGGAGTCAACGATCGCTGGAGAATGGAGTCTGAAAAGTCTATCCGTCAGAGGGTTGGGCCTCTCTCGTAATGGCTCAAATAATGGGATCTCTACTATGGAGTCACTATGGATCACATGAAAACCCTGACACCAAAAACCAAAAGATGGGGACCACAAAACTGATTGCATATATGTGGAATCAAAATGAAGACTCGGAACCAATCTGATGTTGAGTCTGAATTTGAACTGTATAGTCTGACAATCTGGCCTGGAGAATCTGAATCTGAAATAGACCTGTAACTCCACACAATACTCCATATTTCTCCCATACTTGTCGGAAAACAACGACATCAATCAATTTGAGAGAAGACAAGAAAATGGGGAGAACAAAAATCCAATAAATCGATCTCAATTTTTCTCGGCTTTTTTCTCGCAAAATTTTTAAATCATTTTTTGTAAGGATTCTTTTTGTACGATTCCCTTGTTTCCAGCTATTTCTCTTATTTTTAATAGCCGATCAACATCTTTTTTTAAGTTATCTCATCATCATTTTTTTCAGTTTTTTCACAACCACACACATTTTTTAGTTGAGCCCAACTTGGGTCCAAAATACAAAGCAGTCCCCCTCCATTTTTTCTTGACCCAACTTTGGGCCCAAAATACCGTGCTGCTCTTTTCTTTAATTGCAGCAAATTTCTCACCCTTTTTTAATCGAACCACAATTGGGCCCTCTGCCTTATTTTCCCCCTTTTTTTAAACAAGAAAGGGCCCATTTGGGCCCCTTTTTTCTTATTTAGGGTTCCCAATTGGGAATGCCCCATCAGGCAGCGGGCTTCGAGAGAAGGGGTTTCCATTTGGACCCCTTTTTTCTTAATTAGGGTTCCCAATTGGGAACCCCTTCTCTCGAAGCTCGTTGCCCGACGGGGCACTTGCTCCTACCACCGCCTGGAGATGGAGGAGCGGCATCACCGGGGAGGTGCCTCCGCCCAGAGGCGCGACGGGTGGATCGTCGTCATTTGGAGTCGGGAAGGCACAGAGGGGGGTGCTTGGAAGAAGCGCCGCCTGAAGGAGATTGAGAGCTCGCGCGACATGTGCGAGGGTTGCTATGACTGGAGATAGAGGTACACGAGGGAGAGCTCACCACCTGAAGCCGCTCCTCAATGGGGCTCTGTTGTTGAGGGTTTCGCTGCTGCCGCCTAGGGGAAGGGCGACACCACATGGGAGGAGAAGCAGCATCACCATCGCCCGAGTTGGGGCCGCGTATGTTACGGCTTGGAGGGCCACCGCCTCGAGCTCGACCAAGGCTTGGCGGTGCCAATTGCGGTGAGGTAGGCCTGAGAATAGGGCTTCGAAGCCATTTGATTACACGCTAGGATTCTTGCGATGCACGGAGCAGGCTCCGCCTGAATGTCTGGAGCCACTAGAGGGACTCGCACCGCCTATGCGTAGAGGGGATCACTTAGGAGGTATGGAATCACGACCATCACCGCCGTTCAAAAGGATCTTGCCGTCGACCATGCTTGGATTGGCAGATGGAGGTCGGAGAGATGCCGCGTGAAGTTAGATTTAGGGTTCCAGAGATGGAACCCTAATTATTTTTCTGGAATCGATGATGACTCGAGATGCTTGCTGCTGAGCAAAATTTAGGGTTTCAATAAAAACTCTATAACTTGGACAGAACTTGAACAAACAATAATAATCTTCAAGAACAAAGAACCAAAAATCGAATCTCAAACAAAAATATAAAATACATCACCGAGAATCGAACCCGCTCTGATACCATGTTAGGAAATGAGGAATGCGGAAGTGAATTGATAAACAAAGCAGAGAAAACTAGAAAGAATAAAACATTGACACACGTGGAACCCTACTCCCTAAGGAGCGCGATGAAACCATGGGGAATGCCTCAAAGGTTGATTGTTCTATTGAACTTTCTTATTATTACAAGAGAGTGAAGGGCTTCTTATATAGTTCTTACCGAGTCTCCACATCCCACAGACGGTCGATGTGGGACTAAACAATTGGATGTGGTAAATGGATTCTAGAGGGATCCATTTACCCATCTACCACATAAGTGACGCATAAAACATATACTCCAACAATGATGAATCTATTATATTAGAAATAGTCAACACAAGTTCCTCAAGAATGAAATTGGTTTACTCCTGGAAAGCAATCCATTTTTCTGATAATAAAACTTGGATTCCCAAATAAGTTGAATATATTTTCGTCGGATAAACAGAGGACAAACCTGGAAGATCCTTTTGTAAGATTCTCCATTCTTCTAATACCTTTCTCTGCCATGCCCTTTTAGCCTAAAGGCCATAAAATGAAATGAGAACTAATGGAAAAAAATCTGAAGCAAGCGAAAAAGAAATTGAATGTGGAAAATGAATACTAACCAGGCGGTTACCACCGATTCCACTGACAAAATGGTGGTCAGAGCAATTGATAACTACATCGAATTGCTTGAATTGTAATTTTTCCGCTTTAGGTTCCATATCAGACATTGATGTTACTTGCTTTAGGTTGTGATAATTTTGCACAGCAGAGAACTGGCCCACCGCATTTTTTGATACTTCATCTCCAAAGATTTCATTGCATCGATCAAATATAAATGTTGTTTCTAGTGAGGTTGGTTGTAGCTGACCAGACCAATTTTCACCATCACTGGAACTACCATTGTCATCACCACATTTGGATCCGGAACCACTCCAAACAAACAAACTTGAAGCCATATTTGTGAGGAAACCAATGGCCTTGCAAGGATATAAAAAGGTGCTGGAACATGTGAGATTTAAATTCTCATTTGAATTCAGCTCCACCTCAGCTAAATCCTGTAAATGAATAAAACCATTAAACTATTCCATAAGTGGAATATCAAGTGCGTAAGCAGCATGAACGAAGATGACACTTACCTTCTCATTCTTCTGGCGGAGATCGATATCCAGCACAGAGACCTTCTTGCAAGGGGTTCCTTCAGTTGCTTCTCCATGAAGCACTGAAATTGTAGATGGAATATTAAATTTGTCGATCCCAAAAATTTCAGTGGGTTCAACCTGAAACACACAACAGATGAATGAATCACTGGGTTAAAAATATTTCTATATAGTAAATGATATAAATGATTGCCTACTGTAATAGAAAGTGCCATGGAAACTGACAAGTCGTTTTAAAATTTATACTTGAGAAAATCTTGCATTGAATGAATACCCCTTTAGATATGGTTTCAATGCACTCATGTTGATCGGATACTATAAATTCTTTTCAATAGATTAAGCTACTGGATGCCAGAGATGTAAGGGAAAAGTGTAACATCTCAACATAGTCTCATATCGAAACTCACGAAATGTGAGATTGGATTATAAGTAATGGGGATTTCTACTTTACAATTTGGGCTTACGCATTTTGGGTCAACGGGTCCATTCGGGCCCGACTCCAACAAGTTGTCAAGGCCAGTGTTCCTCGATAACGGAGCGGGGATCTAAGCTCGGGATGTACAAATGATATCAGAACAGGTTCCCTCTGATAGTAAAAATGGTTACCCAAGAGATGGAGTCACCCCTACAAAGAGATATATGAGGAAATGGATATCCTGAGCATGCAAGCACCACCGTCACCGGGAATAATTGATGGGTCATGTCACAACGAGAATGTTGCTAGTATAAGCGAAAGAGGTTGTAACACCCCAACATAGTTGCATATCAGAAACTCACAGAATGTGAGAGTGTGTTATAAGTGGTAGGGATTACTATTTGATAACCAGGGATTAATCATTTTAAGCGGTTGTCAATGGATCCATTTGGACTCGAACCCAATAAATTATCAGGGTCAATATTCCTCGATAACGAACCAAGGACCAGGACATTACTATAAAATCTTGCACCGAATGAATACCCCTTCAGACATGGTTTCAATGCACTCATTGATAGGATACTATAAATTCTTTTTCTATAGATTAAGCTATTGGATGCCAGAGGTGTAAGGGAAAAGTATGACTAAGCAAGTTATAATAGTTTCTTTAATGACTATAAATAATGTTAAATGTTACAAGATAAATGTTTGGGGCCTTAAGTTATGAAACACATATATCAAAGACTTCTTTACAATGAGGTATGATCTCATATAAATCAATAGTCACCTCAGCCATTATTTTGATAACATACTTGGAAACATGATAGGCAAATTTTGTAACATGTTGCATTGTGTTTAACTTAGCCATGAACAGCCCCAAGCCCAAGTGAATGAGGAGGGTTCCGCGTTAAGTAGCCGACAACCAATGCAAGAGAGACAAATTCATAAATAATGTTTCTTTAAGAACACTATTTAGGAATTTGTCTCAAAATACATAGGATCTTTTCAGCATGGATTTAAGTAAACATTTAGATTTCATTGAGGTGTTCCCTACTAGAAACATGTTGCATCGCCTGAATGCAATGAGAAGTTGGCAAAGGCCGCTACATTGTTGCACGTATATAATTCAAAATTTGCAAGAGCCCTCGCATGAGGAACGCATGCGGGTAAATAAGCTAATTCTGTTGTGTCGTCATTCGGATGCAGTCCAAAATTTGCAAGGGTTCTTGTACGATGAACGCATACAAGTAAAGAAGTTAGTCCAAAAGAGGCTGCAAAGGAAGTTGCTGATATGTAGTTGGAATATTGGCACTTTGTCTGGAAATCGATAGAGATTGTAGATACCATGGAAAGAAGGGAGATTCATATACTATGTCTCCAATAGACAAAATGGATTGGAGAGAAAGCAAGGGAGATCGAGAAGACATGCTTTAAACTTTGATTTTCGGATAAAGATAAGGGCGAAAATGGTATTGGAGTGATTGTTCACAAGGAATTGAAGGATAGTGTAGTTGAGGTGCAAAGATTCAGGGATCGGATTATTTTGGTAAAATTGGTGCTTGAAGAAGAAATTCTAAATATCATCTCAGCTTATGCACCGCAAATTGGTTTAGATGAAAAGATTAAAGAAGTTTTTTAGAGGATTTGGATAAGACTCTGCAAGGAATCCCACAAAGAGAGATGATTTTCCTAGGTGGAGATCTTAATGGACATACGGAAAAGGATACTTCAGAGTATGCTAGTGTTCATGGAGGTCATGGTTTCAGGGATAAAAATAATTATGGAGACAAGAGAAAGTGAATCATAATCCATAATGCTTATCATGAGGCACTTTGAGATGGGTGCATCATTATTTGACTTGAAGAGAATTAGAAGAACAATTCAACCCTTCCCACTTTTCCTTGGCCCATAATTTTTGTTATGGAAAAAGTAGGGATAATGGGAGTGATTACATATGATAGTCAAGAAACATAGCCATAAAATGCATTAATTTGTTCAATGTTGGCTCCTTATCATTATAAAAAAGGAAACATTGTGTAGCTATGTGCCAATTATGTTGATATCAGATCCTATACACATTTTAGATAAAATATAGAATATAATTTTGAAACCAATAGTGTGCTACATGGATGTGTGTAGGCATATGGTTTGTGTGTTTTGGTATGGACTGTCATCGATTTGCATGATATTCAAGGAGAGAAACTTCTCCTAGCATTTTCTCTGTGATGTACTCATTTCTTCTACATAGTGGAATCTTTCCATTCCATGCATGTTATTTATTTTCCTTTACGTGGAAATGTTTTTTACGTAATATTAGTGTACCTCATGATTGACTATTTTTTTGCTTGCTTGACTGCTTCATTTGTAAGGGATGATACCCAACATGTTTTTTTTCTGATAAAGAAAAGGGTGGAGCTCTGAGATGGAACTCACCGCAAAGAATTGTATTAATTACAAAGCAACATTACAAAATTTAGATGCAGGAACATGATGAGACCGTGGCCCTATGTCGACCCAGTACATTTGCTACACAGAAATGTTGATCATGGAAAATGTACTCATTTCTAGCAAACCCAGATCAAGGCATAAGCGGACACAACATCATCATGAGAGTTGCCCTCCCCCCATCTGTACTACACCCCAGAAAGATGGGAAGTCATTGGTTCTAATCTAGGGAAAGTTCGTCTCCAACCAAACCTGGCCTGAGGAGATACAATAAAAAATGTGATCTATATCTTCATTTTCCTCCATACATCTCAGACAAAGAACATCACCCGTAGAGAAAAGCATGTTTCTTTGAACCTTGCTCATCAAGGGCCATACCGGGCTAGCCATAGAAAAACCTTCACACGTTGCGGGATCTTGCTGCTCCAAATAATGCAATAGTCCTGGTTTAGATATTCTTGGGATGAACTAGTATCTTTAGCAAACATTTGGTATGCTTTTTTTATCGTAAGACGTTCATTTGACCAACGGAAATGATCTTTTCCCCAGCAAGCCCCCTGACATCTGCAAGATCTTTTAAGAGAGACAAAAATTCATTCAGACATTGGTCCAAGAAGACATACATAAAATAGGGAGACCATGAGTCATCTGACCAAGCATGATGCACCAAAAGATTCTTGTCGACAGCAAGGGCAAAGAGACGAGGGTACTGTGTATCCAAAGAACCAGTACCTAACCAGTTCTCTTTCCAGAATCTAAAGGTTTGACCATTTCCAAGAATAAGCTGCAGGAGTTCTTGTTGGACATGTGAGCCCACGGCGAGCCATTATGCAATAAATGTTATTGCGAATATCATTCCCTGATCTGAAATGAAGAATAAATAATTTGCATAATAGGTCCCTCTGTACAATTAGGGTTATGTACCATGGCTATCTTAATGATCATACAGATGTTGATTCAATTATTGAATCATAAAGGCTGGTGCTTGGATGAATATCTAAAGGGTTAGATTGAGGACTCATCAAGCACTGTCAAATGATTGTTAAGATGTGATCTCCAGCCTAAGTAGGAGATGGCAATCCTTTCTCACATAGGCTGATATCTGACCGACCTCTTGATGTAGGTCCTCTGCATAGGAATAGAGATTCGGAGGTGTCAGATTAGTTAGGTCAAAGAGTTGACTTAACGAGATCGAGATAACCTAAGTCCTGTGTTGAATGCTGTCACAGCATAGGCATGCATCCTCTGACCGGAGACAGATGTATTGCTATATGTCTGAGTATGTACATTTGACAGACCAATAGGTTGATGACCTAACCAAGGTCTATACACCGGCGCGTTGGTGTGCATATAAGGGCATATGAGTAATACGATCTCTCAAAGGGATCATACAGGTTCACTACTGAACCGGAAGACATGAGCTCACTCATGAGATATTGGGAAGAATCAAATTCCGTGCACGGTCGTCTTGCTTTGGAAGCTTGACTGAATTTGTAGGTTTGATATATACTTTTGGAAAGTATATGATCAAGACCTAGGTATGATATATGCTTTTGGAAAGTATATGATCGATACCAAATCCCAATGATCAAATGAGAAACTTAGTGATCAAACCCTGAAGAAGACAGTGTAAAATTGATCTTGATCTTCGGGTTGACCATGGGTCTTCCAGTATGCAGGATGTACAGGTATTGGGAATACCTGAGGGTGATGTGATCATAAACGATTGTATATCCATGACGCTTCCATTCCGAGGGAGTGATGAAACAGGTCTGGATTTTAGTGACTCCTTCCAGTAGAGAAGCAATCTGATCTTAGTCCAAGTGTTGGACATTGATCTGAATAAGATTCAGATTCAATGAGAAGATTGGATTTGCGGTCTTGATTTAATCAAGCATCCGTGGGAGGTTCATACGATCTGGATTTGAGATGAGATCTCAACATCCAAGTCACTATACGTGGAACAATACAATCGCCCTGTCCTTATCTCCAAGTATCTGCGGAGAAAGCACATTATTCTTGAAGGAGTTCAAGAATAATTCATTTGATGAATTCCATATCCAAGCAAGAAGAACTTGATGATTAAATGAGATTTAATTATCAAGCTTAATATGAATATGATTCATATTGTGAGAATGATTATCCAAGATAATTAAATAGGATTTAATTATCATGGATTAGAGAATATGGATAATACTATCCATGATATATGTGTATTATAAATATGATTTATAATACATATATATTGAAAAGAGAATTTATGTAAATAACATTTGTTAATTAATAATGTGGATTGGATTCACATTAAGTAATTAATTGGAAATGTAATTTACAAATTAGTTTGGGTTGTGAATGTGATTCACATATCTTCAATGGCATGATTGAAATATTCACAAATTAATTTGGAATTAATTTGGTGGATATTATTGCAATAATAGTTATTGCAATTTTTTAAGAAATAATAAGATAAAATAAAAGGAGACAAAATAACCCCCTATAATTTAGGGTGATTGTTGACTCCATTTTTATTTATCACATTATCTCTTAATTAGTTAATGTTAAATTAAATTATGTTGATAATGTTGCAACATTTTTTTAATTTAAATTAATGTTGTTGGTTTTAACCAACAACAATCATAGCCATTGATTTAGCATGGACCAAGCATAGCCCTTGGATCCATGTGTCCCATGGATTGAGATCCATTGGATCCTAAACTAGTATAAAAGGAGGGCTAGGGTAGCCTTTCCAAGTTACAACATTCTTGAGTTGAAGAACTCTACTCTCTCTCTCTCTCTCATTCTCGTAGGGTCTCCCTAATATTCAAGTGGTCGTCCACTTTGTGTATTAGGAAGGAGATCATTTTTGCTACGCCTCGACGCTTGGATCTTCGTCAAAGGATTGCGGGAAGGACGCGACTCATCATCGTGCCCGCAAGCGCATTCTCCGTGAGTCGGACTTAAGATAGGAGGATCTCTACTATGGGATCTCGCGATCACAACCACGCTTCAAGAGGTATTCCTTGTACTTTGTGGTTTGATGAAACGATCCGAGAAGTGTTCTCGTGATCATGTGGTTTCATCTTTAAAGTTAAAAAAATTTAATTTCCGCTGCATCTAGCGACTAGTGCGACTAGTTGCCCCGATTGCATACGATGCGATCGACACGCTTCCGTGATGCGCTTAAGGATACTCAATATCCTTCAGTTCTCCCATGTCCGAGAAGATTTGACACATACCTTGCCAATGTGATGACGAGTATCGTATAGCCTTTCCACTAAAAGAGCCCTGGATGTCGTAAATTCTTCTGACTAGGCGGCATACAAGATTCAGAGTCCCCCCCGCAATCTAAGAATCCACTTGGTTAGCAATGCCTTATTCATATGTTCTAATCTTAAGATCCCCAATCCACCATTCTTCTTAGCTCGAGTAACTTCATCCCAACTTATGTGGTGAACCCCTCCGTTAACCTACCCATTGTCAGCCCAAAAAAAGTGCCTCATATTGGATTCAATTTGCACGCGTACTCCTTTCAGAAGTATCCTGGTTGAGCAAAAGAAGATAGTGATAGCAGACAAGACCTGCTTTAGCAACACCAATTTTCCTCCCTTTGATAGGATCTGTGCCTTCCAACCATCAAATTTATTCTCCATCTTATCCTAGATATGTCTCCAATCACGTGCACACAACGAAACATGTTTTTTGCATAAGTGTTTACTGATACTCAAGTGTGATGATAGAATCAAGTTATTTCTCATAGCTAATTATTTGTGTGATAATAGAATCAAGTTATTCATCATAGCTAATTATCAAATAATTCAAACGAATGGTGTTGCCAAGATCAGCTCTGGGGAGCTTGTAGATTTTCCTACAAGGACTCTGCTTATTGTTGATGGATTTTAAAGGAATAAGGTAGGGAGGGCTTTGAAAATGTGAAATGTGGGAAAGCGGGATTGAATGACATTTTTGTAGATATTAGAAGATGATGAGGAATAAGGTATTATTTACCTTAAGAAGTTATTCTTATTTAACGAAGTAAGAAGATATCAAACAAATGGAGAAAGGATATTGTGATTTCTTGAATGCAAGAACATAGAAGAAATCAATAATTGTGCAAAATATACAGATGTCAACTTGATGGATCATACAATGATGTTGTAAGCGAGGATAATTGAAAAGAGTTGAGATAAATTTCAAAGTATAAGATAGTCCATTTGGATTTATGCATGGTAGATCTACAATACAAGTTATACACCTTCTCATGCATTTGAGGAAAGTTTTTGAGAAAGACCTTCATATGACATTCATTGATTTGGAGCAGTCTTATGATATTGTCTCTAAAGAAATCATGTAGAAAATTTTAGACATAGAGATTCCTATTTTGTTTATCGATACGATAATATATATAGGGGACCCTTCCAATGAGGTGGACCTTTCTTGGATGTATGAAAAGCCAACCATCTCATCCGTTATATCTCAATCTAACGGTTCTTTATCCGAAAGGGTATTTTAGTCCATGCATTTTCATTTTGAATTTGAATTTCATTTTGAATTTGAATTTCATTTAATCATTTTATTTTTCATTTTTTAGCCCGCTTGAATTGGCTTTTTTCGTTGTTATTTATGTGATGAGGTTTCGCCAACTTGGTAGCATCTTCATGTTATGCAGAAAGGCGGAACTCTTTGTAAAATACTCATTGCCATTATAAGATTGTAACCAGCTTTGTAAAATAAAATCAAAGCTAGTAATACGTTTATTGTTATAATTGTAATTTAGGTAATGCTTCTGTAAAACTTCGTACTTGTTTGTAATATTTGTTTGAAGATCTGCAAAAAAATAGATAGTTAGTAATTCAACAATTATTAATCAGAAAGAGAAAAATGTAAAGAAATTTGAGGTTTGTAAAAAATATATTGTGTTCTATAACAAAAATATATTGTTCGAAATACAAAGAAACGATAAATGTAAAAAGACATTCTGAAATTGCAAGAAACGACCCGAGATTGTAAAAAATGATATGGGATTGTAAAAAATGATCTGACATTGTAAAAAAAACATTCTGAGATTGCTAGAAATTGATAAAAGAAATGATAAATGTAAAAAATAATTTGATATTGTAAAAATGAATTGAGATCTGTAAGAAATGATCTGATATTGTAAAAAATACCTGAGATAGTAAAAAAACTTCGAACATTGTTAGAAAATTATAAAAGAAATAGTAAATGTAAAAAATACGAGATTGTAAAAATGATTTTTGATTTGTAAAAAAAGATCTAATATTGTAAAAAAAAAAAGATCAAAGATTGTAAAAAAAACGATCACATATTGTAAAAAAACTGATCATGCCCTCTTTCGCCTTCATTCCTCCTCCCCCTGCACCCTCCTCCGCCTTTTCCTCCATGATCCACCTCCTCCATCTACACCCCCCTCCACCCATACCCTCTTTCACGCTTCTACTCCACGATCCACATCCTCCATGTGCCGCTACCGCCTCCATGGGATGCCGCCTCCATTGCCGGCGAGAGAAAAACCTTCGAGAACACATCTTCTTTCCCCCTGATATGAAGGTCAAAGGAAGACCACATCGACGCAAGAAGCAATCGTTGTACATCCACGAAGCAGAGCATGCCATGACCAACCACCATCTACCGTTCTCCCTCCGTTGTCATCGAACACTATCACTGGCGTGCATCCACGTCCTCAACGTGCGTCGCCATCATCGAGAGAGAGAGAGATATGAGATTGTTGGGGTGATTATTTAGGAGATATTTATTGCATTATAAATATAGAATATGCCAAAATGACTATAATGAGTTTTTCAACATTAAAAAAATAAAGATAACGGGTCATTAATGGTAACCATCAGATTGATTATGAATGGATAAGATGGTTGGCTTTCCATGCATCCAGGAAAGGACTGTATTATCTGAAGTTTTCCTTATATATATAACCAAGAAACAACTTGTGTGAGAATTCCAACTAGGTTTACAGATCATTCGATATAAGCATCATTCTACACCAAGGATCAACCCTAAGACCTAACCTTTTTATCTTAGGTATAAACAGATTAACAAGGTATATATAAGGGGACACTTTTCTGCAGTTGTTTATAGATGATATCATTTTAGAATACAAGAGAAAGGACAACTTCGACAAAAGCTTTAGAATGTAAAGGTTTTGATTACCTGCCTTTAGCATAAAAAATGATGATCAAACAAGCAAACATGAAATAACCACATACATGGGATGTTGAAGGTTCACATTTACTCGACTGCCCCTAAATGGCAACAATGAACTTTCTCTTGTATGATGGTAAATGGTGGTACATAGGATCAAGAAAAGACCTGACCCTCGAGCGCTTTGTATGATACCCATGTACAAACTGATCACCTTAAAAAGCGGATCTCTCAACAAGATCTCCATTTTAAAACAGTAGGCTTCACCCGACAACGATACAGGGGGAGGACATATGTGTGCATACATGTATAGATTAAAATTAAATTATAGTCAACACTAAATAACCAAATGACCTATTCAAACCTTAATTGAAGTGTGATTGAAGTAAAAAAGAGCATACTTGTTGAATTCTTCTCAAACACGCTTTTGATCAAAATGAAAATGAGTAAGAATGAAATATTTATGATTTCTTATCAATCGAAAGGAATTGAACCTTCTCGAACCTGACTAAACGAAGCCGAACATGAATACCATCTTCATCTTGTCAAACCAAAACCGAACATTTAAATATGCAACGAACTGGATCGAACCTAAGTAGATTCAGTTATGTTCTGTCTGATTACACCCTACTTAACACCAATTACTCTCAATAATTGTTGCATATGTAATCGTAAAGCCTGAAAATTTTAAAATTAATGTGGAGAGAGATGAATGGTAGAGAATTGTTTGGTAATTAAATTATGTGCAGAACCATTTACCCAAGTCAACCCTCAGTCTTTCTCAAGTTCTCAACAATTAATAATAGCATTCATCCTCTTATCAAGCAATAGAAATTTATGTAATTGATAAGTAACTAAATAAGAGTGCAAAACTGATGAATTAAAATATTACTAAATGCATTCATTCAAGACTTTGAAGCTTAAGTTCCATGTACTACTCCACGATCCTCAAATGAAGCAAATAATAACATCTACTGAGAATTGTCTATTTGAGAAATCTTTAAACAAATCAATCCTTGCCAGAAGGGAAAAAGTTTCATTCACAGAATAGGAGAATACCTCAGATGTGGTGCCATTTGCCCATTTAACTTCAAAATATCCTTCTTTTCGACCAACAACATTGCCGATACATGACAAATAATCACCAGAAACAAAGAAACCAGACACTACGTCAGCATGGAAAGTCGAGTTCTTCATTGGTGATCGATATACAATATCACCTAAACAGTATGAATAATCAGGATGCTCCATCAGCTCGTAAGCACTATGACTCTCCTGTGAGAATTTTCTAGAATAATCATTTGATTGATTAAGCTCCTGTAGGGACCATTTAACAGTAACAATGTTTTCCTTTGCATCCATGCTTTTCACTATTCCAAGGTGTCTGGCACTTGAAACTGGTGGACAATCAGATGGTGCTTTCTCCAGGACAAATTGCCCTGGCCAAAAATCATGATCACCGATGGTACCAACTGGAGCTAAGGTTTGTGAATCTAAACCAAATGATAGAGTCCCATCCTGCCACAACACATCCAAATTTGTCTTGGTCCGGGTGATGCAATATAGAAGCTCCGGCTTATTGGTTTTCCTTTCTGTTCTCATCATCTGGGAAGCATCATGACAGTAAATATTTGGAAGACCATGATCCACTGCATTCATCTCAGGATACTGACAAGCACTCTTATCACTAAAAGGAAGCTTACACCAGTCTCCAAGTTGCCAGTTGACATGACGAAAGCATGACAACAACGATAGGTCCTTCGCATCTACAAGGTCAGAAGGAGCAATGCCTGAACCAAGAACCACAGAACTTATCCAACTCACAAGAACTGGACCTGATTCTACTGAACAAATAGTACCCTCAGAATGCCCATCATCCCACATGCCACACCACCATGAATCAAAACAAGAAGAACGATTGATTTTCAGACGTTGTCCAGGGATATACAAGTAAGGCCCATCTTCGAGAAATCCTGGAGAGATAGGTACCAAGTTCTGGGTGTCCCTAGTCGATATCATATACTTTGTTCCATCATCAAGCAGCACTGTGACCAGATCATAAACCTTAACCACTTTCCCAATCCATGGACCATAAATAACATAGTCGTCCTCAGTGAAGGACCGCATCCTAATGAGCTGCTTGCTATTGAGTTTTTCTATGATTTCACCACAACTGCTCTCCAAGTCAACCACCATCTCTATATTTACAACTTGACCAATCTGTCCAAATGGATCAGTGGCCAACCGAACAGCATCTCCGTAAGAAAACCCTCTTTCAAATGCAAGGTAGCCATCAATTTTATCTATGCTTTGGTCCAAATTTGACAATAAGCTTTGAGCATGACAATCATATATAGATTCAGTATCATCACGTTCATCACTATCGCTTGTATCCGTGTAGAACTCAAAATCCATGTCATTCTCTGTCATATCCATATCTAAAATATCTGTGCCACAAACCAGGGAATTGTAAGTCATGAAAAAGTATCATAATACCTATAATTGGGTTTACTTCGTAACAGTAGCTGTAAATTGATTGAATACCCTAAAAGTGCACCTGGTTTTTTCAACAACTTGAAAATCAAGAAAAGGTGATTGCTACTTCTCAACAGGAAACTGATATGGAACCCAGGCCCCAGATGACAAGTATATCTGCATACAAAAGATCAACAGTAAGAACACAAAAATTTGCATCTAAGAGGGCATTAGAAATGAGAGAAGAAAGGTAGACATAAAATATGACAGAAATGGGGGATGAATTCTAACCTCGTTGAGAAAACTTGCCTTCTAATAGTGAAAGCTTCGCTGCATCAGATGTGAACAAAGAAGCAAGCAAGATACTGCAGGCAAAAGGAATTCGAGAAGTTTCCCGTGGAAAACTGACGGAGAGAAGGATAATATCGTGAGTCGTATAGGACCGTAGTCCCGATAACAAAACCAGAAGGTTTTGATGCCAAAGGAGAGTTGCCCAGAGGAAAACCACAAAGGTTGCCTCAGGAGAAAAGGTAGTTGCTGAAATGAGCAGACTACCTTCCAAATGCCAAAGGAGATTTGCCCTGAAAAGCAACTAAGGTAATTTCCTCGAGATTGAGAAATATTACCAAAATCATCCAAAAACAGATGTAGAACAAATTCCCAAAATTTGCCCTGCTTGCCAAATCAGAAATTCCAGGAAAGATAGACATCGGTTCATGGAAGTCACTTCCGCATTCAAAAGGATTTCCTCTAATAAATCAGGATCAATCCGGGCAGGAAATATGGAAACACTGAACAGCACCTCGCTTTTCATGAATTCAGAAAGCAGCAGCCTCTCCTTCCAATACAACCAGCTTCTTTCGGGTATCCAACAAAACCTGCAGTTATCTCAAGACTGTAAGTTAAATTCATATTTAAAGGCTATAAAAGGCCACATTTTAGACCAATATTCGATAAGCCAAAACAGGGGAGGATTGATGTCAAAGAAACCAAGCCCAATGGAATAAGTTCGTTAACCACAATCAAGAAGAATCATCATCAAAGATTCCAACTTTTATGCAGAAACCGACTATGTTCAGAAGAAGAAAAAAACCCAAAATCCAAAATCGTCAAAAAAACCTGAAATCAACGCCAAATTCGAAATATCCACAAATTCCAACAATGAATTATCCCCACCTTCAGCCATCAGAGGCTCCAAATCCCCAGCAATATGCAAAGCTCGTCCCTTCGGAAAACATCATGGCTGCGCACTCAATCCTATACACAGAAAGAGGGCAACGAAAAAGCAGAAATGTGGGTTCAGTGCTCAATCCGGCACCTGTGATCAGCGGTACTTGAAATAGGGAGCAATGAGAAGATACTGTAGCAGTGGAGACTTGAGTGCGGGACTTTCACGATTATATTAATTTTGGGTCAAGAAGAAACCGATGTGCTATGAGTGAGTGCGGAGAATATGCGGCGGAGTATATGCGTTATTGTTGCCGCTATTTCCTCCCCCACCGGACACAACAACCCTGAGCTTTCCACCTTCCCCGGATCTCTTCTATCTGGCGGCAATGCTGCAGGCCGTCCTTTTTCATTTTTTATTACTATTTTGAATTTACTATTACAAAATATCAATACTTTTTTCGAACGTTTTTATAAATAATTACTAAAATAATCGTCATTAATTAAATAGGCAAGATGTTTTGTTATTTGAAAAAAATACTATCTATCGACACTTGAGGTATCGATTTGGGGTGTCATGCTCAAATTCCCGATTTTCTTCATAATTTATCTTATATAATCGATATTTGTGCTGCTCTTAGTCAAGTAAGAGCGAATCGAACACATTCTTTTTTTCATAACATTTTTTTGCAGGTTTTTGCTCTATAGGGAACATATTTTTCGGTGGATTTCTGTTTATTATCTTTGTGGATCTATTCGTTCACTTTGAAGACATTCTTTATTCTAGATAACTTTAATTTTGTACATATTAAAATTCAATTCTAATTATCAATGACATGGGTCGGTTTAATTAAATAATTTTAGATGTCATTTGAATATTTATTAAATTTTATGCCTTTAAATATTCTGATTGTATAAATATTGCACTCTTATGTACAGTAATTTAATTAATCATCTCTTAATATCTACATAATCATATTATAATAATAACTCAAATTTATATTTTTTTATTAACACTAGAAAATTTAAAATAGTTATTTATTATAAAAAAAATTAATTTCATAAATTAAATTGATATTGAATTAATTGTTCATCTTTGTGAACAAATGTATTACAAATATTTGAAATTTTAAATATAGTTATTTATCTTTAAAATAAAATTTGATTTCATTAATTAAATTACCTAATATATTATATTTATGAATTGAAAAATAAAAATATTTACCTATCTTAAGTTTAATTGTAGATTATAATTAAATTACATAATAGATTAAATTGATAAATTAGAAAATTAATAATAGTTGTGTACTTTTAAAAAATAAAATTAATTTCTTAAATTAAATTACATAATAAATTGAATTGATTATTGAAATATTTATAATAATTGATATTTTAAGAATAATTTTATTTCTATAAATTAAATTACATATTAAATGAATTATTCATCTATGTGTGAATGTCTTACACACAGTTGAAAAGTTACGTACTTTTAAATATTAAATTTAATTTTCTTAAATAAATTATATATTAGAATTAATTAATAATTAGAAAATTGAGAATACTTATGTATTATAAGATTAATTTTAATTTAATAAATTAAATTACGTATTAAATTAATTATTCTTTCAAATGTATTGATCATGTTTTTCTATTCATGAAACATATCTAATCATCAATCTATATAATTTATCTTTAGATATGGCATCCAACAATGTTCATGTTTTATTATATTGGTATGGAACGGTATGTGACCGACGATCACGTAGATTATATCAGAAGATAAAAAACATATGGTTATGTTCCCACATCTGATAACCTATTTTGATATGCTGGGTCGAGTTCCTAAATCCATTGATATTTCACTCGATTGATATATCATTACATTAACTTGTAAATGGTTGTATGAAGGATCAATAATTTATCTAGTACCAATTCATGACGACGAATCCACTTTGTCGATGATGGATTCAATCGACAAAGTGAGATTCATTCACCTTTTCGTAGAAGCTGTCCCTTTTGGTCAGGAAAACATGTTGTCCTCGTCAAGGTAATATGGTTAAATTTAAATTAAGTAATAATCATATTTTTACAATGTTTAAACTAACAAATATATAATTTAATCATGTTAACAAATGATCCCGCGGTTGACAATATCGATGAACCCTCACAATTTAAACAAGATATTGATTTATCGACGCGAATATTCAAAAAAGGTATCGGTGAAATTGAAGTTGAATCGGATTCATCTGATGAGGAAAAACATGAATACTTACACATGTCATGATTTCGGATTCAGTTCGTTAGCATTAGCCTTAGACATCGAAGATAGGGGTCACTCCTATTGTGCCAATAATGAGGATGAAGATGAAGTGCCGATGGAAGAGTTGTCTAATATTTTTGACCATGAAATTGCAGAGGCGGAAGATGTTACTTTTGTAGATAGACAAGGTGCTCCTACTACCGATGATTCTGGACTATATTATTTATTTGATAGGAGCTATAAGTCGAAAAAAGATTTGCAATATGACCTTCAAAAATGGAGTATGAAAAATTATGCCCAATATAAGCTAAAAGCCTCAAACAAGAAAATCCTTACCGTTGTACATATTTATGACGATTGTGGATAGTTTTACATGTATTTAAGAGGAAATCTCGTGGAGATTGGTATGTTTCAGGATAAAGAGGAAAACACACATGCTGGAACCATGTTCCCTTACTCAAACACTGCTAATGCACATTGATGTTTGTAGCATAATACATACTATCCTCATTTATAGCACAAGTTAGTATGACTCCGGGTGCAAATAAATATAAAATGAAAGATGAGCTGGAGATGGAAATTAAATGCATACAACTTGGAATGCAAGAGGATATGTAATAGATATTATTTATGGGAATGCGAATGTATCTTATTGTAAGATTCAGAGATTGATTCGTGCTTTAAACGACACAATCTTGGAATGTATACATGATTTCAAACAGAAACATGTGAAACCACGACCAAGGTATATTTCAAGAGATTGTTTGTTTCATTTGGTCCATGTCATAGAGCATTTAGATTTTGTCATCCAGTTTTTAAATATTGATGGAACACATTTTATACGGGAGATATAATGGTCATATGTACATTGCCACTGCCATCGATGCGAATCAAAGTTTAAGTTCTCTCGTTTTTGCTATTGCAGAGAAGAATGAGAATATTACTCCATGGAGATGATTTTTGAATTTGGTTAGGCAAAATCATCGATCGGAGGGATATATGCTTCATTAGTGATCGTTTTCCTGATTTGAAGGATGTTGTAAGTGGTTTATTTTCATAAGAAGAGGGATTCAGTCACCGTCATCGCCTTCATCATATGTGTGCAAATATGCATAGGGACGAACACATGACTCGCTCAATTCAAAATCGATTCTATGACGATGGGGATGAGCCATGCGAAAATAAGTTCATTAGCAAGATTCGAGATATTAACATTCTCGATAAATACGCCTTTGAGTGGATCGTGTCATAGGATAATGTTGATCAAAGTTACTGGGCGCTAAGTCAACACAATGGACATCGATATGGACACATGACCACAAATTTGTCAGAAAGTTTCAATGGAGTCATGAGAGGAGCTCGCGGTCTACCTGTTATATCGTTGATCTTAACATTTTTTCTCAGAAGTAATGGATACTTGACGATCAATATGATGACTTAGGGGGAATAACAACACACTTAACCAAGAAATGTGAGGAGTTACTTGAGGTAAATACTAGAGAAGCCAGATCATGTCATGTTCACAGATTTACTCTAACGTAATTCCAAGTGTTGGAGCAAGAAGGTTATGCATATGAGGTTAACTTAAATGACGACAAAAGTGATTACATGCGCGAATTTATGCAAATGAATCACTTCACTTTTCCAAACGTAATAATTGCAGCCACCCATACACAGACTCATCTGGGCAACTATAACTTATGTTCACAATATTATTCAAGTGAGTATTATCATCATAAATGTAGATTCTTTTTTTCATACGATTCAATATCAACCTATTGGGGAGAAGAATGAAACCACTATGTTGCTCGTATAAGGGAAAATTTGAAATGCAATGGATGAAATGTGTGTGAGATCGAAGTTGTGTAAAATCTGCAAGCAAACGGGTCATAACAAATTAAGTTGTCAGCGGAGAAATTAAAGAACCGTAGCATATGATAGGTAACATATAAGTTAATATTTTATTTTTTAATAAATAACTTCTTTTAAAAAAATTGTTGTTATTTATTTATTAATCTAACACATTGTTAACAGTAGATTGCACGCATGGATAGAGTGTCTGGTCCAGTAGATGTATCTGCATTGTACTTGCAGAGTGAGCATCGATTTTCACAACCTACCAACTCGGTTAGTATTTAAATTTGTTCTACTATTTGTATTATTAACATAATAGCTTCTCATGTGAGAATGTTATAAATGTTGTGTTGGTAATTCTGTGTAGATTTGATTCGTTGAACAAAATGAGATGTTAAATGAAATTATTCAGAAGAAGAGTACAGTAATAGAGAAATGTCCATAATGATGTTAAGGAGGACATATACATGACATAAGCATAGGAATTTGTGGTCAAAGACAAACAAGGCTAAGCATGTATATTGAGGAAAAGCATGTCTAGACTAAAGTAGTCTCTTAGATAGTGATATAGAAAATTTGAGTCATTTACGAAGAACCACAACTACATAAAGACCACTTAGATCACAATGGCTTCATCAAGAAAATCTCATGCAATCAGTTTTTCATTGTAATGATTACATTGATGATATACTCATTATTAGTAGTAATTCATTGAGAATCACAAATTTAAATGAAGAATTGAGCAAGTTCTTTACTATGAAGATATTGATATTGCAAATCATATTTTGGTCTGCTTCATGGTAATCAACGTCAAACAAATGTGTATCATTGTTTTTTATAGATCATTGCTACTATATAAGAAAGTAAAAAATTATTGTTGATGAAAAAAATTCATGTGGGAGCTAATTTTTTTCCTAGACAAGTATATCTTTCATTGTAATGGTTAGAGTGCGATTCACCTTAACGGAACTTTCTCTTCATGCAAGATCAAAAAACATCAATGTAATCCATCACTTGATATGAAATGTGCTAGAATGGAAACATTTGCACTTAATAAGATCCATAAAAATGATAATGGTACTAATATGACGATAAAGACTTTGTCGTCGGGGAAGTTTGAGAGATGTTGTTCCATCGCAGGGTCGGGATAGTTTCCAATATCGTCTATGAAGGGGAGATTGATTGGATAAGTTTTGTATAGAAACTTATCCCAAGTGGGATTAATCAGAATGGATATTTGAACAACATTGAAATTTTCAATGTGTATTTACTAAAATAGAGATTGATTAACGCATCTCATGATTCCTTTAATACATTGATGATGTTCTAGTGATTCTTGATTAATTGATGACATTCTCATGATTCATTTATTCTCTCCTTAATTGATTGAAGAAATTTTCCTAATACTTTTGGGAGATTTTTTTATATATGCATAAAGCTCTCCATCGATTATGAATAGAGAGGAGGCAGTGCACACTAAAAAACTTCTCGCAAGCTTTAAGAGAAAATGAAATAAATCAAAATGAGAGAGAAGAAAGAAAGTACGTGAATAGTGCAACAAAGTTTAAATTGAATGGTCTTTGGAGTTGTTACTTTTCAACATAATCCCATACATTTTGAAAGAAAAGTTATTGACATGGTGAAATTTCTGTCTTTACTTTTCTCCATTGTTTGATGAGTTATAACATCATATAAAGGCTTGGCTCTACATATACCACTCACGAAAGATTGATTTAATTATACTATTTGATTTTGACTTGCGATCAATCTCATGTTTTATTGTAGTGTCCATGTACTTCAAAAGCCCTTTCTTTGCTGGACGTTATCTCTCAAGTTAATAATCTTGAATTGTTTTATTATCCCATATGGTTATGTGAAATGCATATCATTTTGGTAGATAAAGTCCAAGGTGGGAGTAGCTTAGTGGTGAATTTGGGAAGAACAATGTAGAGGGACGTCTGAAGGTAGTTGTTATCCATCTCTTAAGTTTTCGAACATACATTTTATTTTTTCCATGCACCTTATGGGAGATTAACTTTGCATGATGAAACCCTTTTCGCATCTCCTTATTTCTCACACTTGATATCATTTTTGCATGTTGCTATTGTAAAGTTGCTCACTTTTTTTTTCGTTCTTTCATATTGTTCCTGTAACTCTTGGTTCGGAGCAAGTTGGATTCCTAGGATATGTATCTTGTTCGATTCTAGGTTACCTTCGGTTCCCCCTTGCACTTCTGCGTTGCGTTATGGATCCCATATTTTCTTTATTATAACATTTTTTAACCACGTACAAATAAAAGATGTTTCTCGAAACAATTATATATTCGAATTATTCATCGTCATATGCTAATTTTGTTATAGCTTGTGATGTCAAACAATCATACTATATGTATGGCATCTGTCACACCCCCGAATTCTGTGATCGAGAATGATCGTGCAGACACAATAGATGGATGCTCGAGAATGATTGATAGAGTTAGACTTCCAGAGAAGTCCGAAAATATGTGGGTATTACAGGGGTTATCCACGGGAGTCTTGGAGGCTCAACCGTACGTGAGGAGCATCACAAAAGATACTGGCTAGGTAGCAGAGTGTCGTGAATCTTGTAGCGGTGCGAGCACAATGAGTACATGCAGCAGTGCAAGATATGATGGTGGATGTACGCAGCGGGTACGTACGCGAACGTAGAAGAGAGGTATGCAGTGAAATAGTATGCATGAGGAGCAATGTGGTACGATCACATAGGCATACGCACAAAGACGCATGGTATCAGTATTGATGCATGGCGATCCACAAAGGAATTGAACGTTGTAGGTGTTGAATGCGAGCATTGTCAAGCATGCTCGGTAGTACGCGTACGAGAGTGGTCAGGAGACCACAATAGAGAAGTTCTAGAGGACTCCCCCTTAGCATGCAGAACGCTAAGGAAGGGTTTACCGCACGAGAGTCTGGAGGCTGCGGGTTCCCTTTAGCACAAGACTGAGTGTTCGATAGCACTCGATGAATTATGGAAAAGCTGCATCAACAAGCATTAGAGTGCGAGTGTGTTGGTGACTAGGCAATTGACGTAGCGTCAAGCGTGCAGGAAGGTGAAAGGACAACAAGGGAGTTGAATAGATAAAAAGAGAAAGAGTTGCTGCGGAACGCGAAGAGTTGTCGAAGAACTCGAAGGGAATCTTGTATCTTTATATGTCATTATTGTAAATGTAACAATGAGTTCTCCTTGGGTTGCCTTGAGTATTGTATAAAAGGAGAGGTGGTGGCTAATTTATAAACATACAAGTGTAGAGTGCCATATGATGACACGAAAATATCTGGATCGGTTAAGATATAAAAATAATCACAGGTCGTTGTTCTTAACTAATCAATTTGGTCACCGAGAAAAATATATAAACCACTCGAGAATAATCAATCAATGGAATGTAAGCGGTCTTTGCTATTCAATTTATCTAGTATAGTGACCAGGGTCAAACACAAGGAGAACGATTAACGAACTCAATAGTAAAATTTTGGGGATAAAATGTTTAGTGGTTTTTGGTTTTTAAAATTTTTTATTTTCAAATAAGGTACAAGTCATACTATGCACAAATGGTAAAAAAATGCTCCGAAAACTGCAAAAAAAATATTTTTGTGTTTTAAACCTTTTTTAATGTCTTTGGTAATTTTTCTAATTTTTTATGATATTTTTGTGATTTTATAAAAAATCAAATAGTGGCAAAAATAGCAAACAATGCTCAGCCTGAAGTAATTTGCAACTTAAAATTAATTTAAGTACCCAAAACTCCTGGAAATGATTTTTAACAGAAATATATACAAATATCTATATATAGGAACTGAAATCACTATTTTTGAATTTTTTTCTACAATTTTGTATGATTTTTATAAGTTTTTTTATATTTTGTAATTTTTTTGATTTTTTATGAATGATTAATGCATGAAAATTGGAGAGAAAATAAAAGACAATAAAATACATCTAATCTATTTTTTTTGGAATTTTACAAGCAATATTTGAATTTTTATGAATTTTTGAATTTCAAACAGGGAAAAATGACATGTTTTTTTATTTTTAAATAATATCAACTGAATTTAAAATGCAATGAAAATTTCATGCTATAAAGAAATACACCTTAGGAGCATAACATGAATTTTCATGAATTTATTGATCATGTAGAACATTTATTTCAATATAAACGACATGCAATTTAATGATCATGATAATAAGGATTAAAATGCAATTATTTAGAGTTTTTGAATGAAAACTTAACAGGAAATAAGAGCGGGAAAGAAAATGCAGTTTACCCACTAAAAACATGCTCTACACGTGACTTAGCTCTGGCAGGGATGTTTCTGAAAATTTAAAACTTTTACGGGGCCAAATGCAATTTCTGAATATTTTAAATCCCTAGGGTTCTTCTCGTCTCTTCAAACAATGGGGAAGGAGGCCAAAGGGGGTTGTCTCCCTTGCTTTCCTTCTCCTCCAAGTCGCAGGCAGCGGCTTTGCAACAGGCAGATCACGCGGTGCGTGGGGGCGGTGGATGGTGATGGAGGATATCGGTCCTACGCGGTGCTGGGGCTCGCGGCTACGGTGGCAGGGGCTGGCACGGGTAACAGTTGAGCAGCCCGTGCAGGAGCTGCTACGGTGGGGCTGATGGTCGATGGTTGTTGATCTGGTGGCGAAGGGCGTTGGCAGTTGAGCAGCCCGCGCAGGAGCTGTTGCGACTGGTGTTCGACGATGGAGGGTCTAGGAGGTGCGTGTGGTGATCTGGAATGGCGCGGGAGGCGCTATCGCGGCAGTTGCGCTGGCGGAGCTGCCGTGTGGGTGGCAGGCCTTCGATATGGCGAATCCACAACGGAGGACGACATCCATTGATGGAGGCGGCTCCTAGAGGCGCGGGTGCGGGCCTTTAGGCGCTGCGGAGGATCGGTGCAGCCGCTCTACCCGCGACTCTCTTTTTTATTTTTTTATTTTTGTGAAAAAATAGATATAATTTTTTATTTTTTTATATTTTTAACAGAACTGTAAATGATTTTTTGTTATTTTTTGTTATTTTATCCTGCAAAACAAATGTTAGAGAAAAAGAAGTACATTTTTTTAATTTTAATTTTTTTAATTATTATTTCTTTATACACAAATGAGGATGCAAGTAATCAAAGGAAATTCAAATGCGGAAGAACGTGAGTGGATGCAAATCCGACGAAATGGTAGATAGATCCGAGGATCCAACCACCGTGCGTGATCGGATGTGAAAGGTTGTGAGAGATAGAACATGAAACGTAAGGATTTTTATGTGAGATGAATAATCGGATTCGGATCGTATGACAAATGTGATATCAGATAAAAAAAGTGATGAAAACTATAGATCTAAAAATTTAACAACTAAATGACTATGAAATTAAATCTAAAATTAATCTAAAAGAATGATAGAAATAAAAATGGATCTCACCTTGGGATCGGATACACCACGATTACCTCGACGAGGACCGATTCACTGTCACCAGACGACTTGAAAGCTGGGCAACCTTCTGCGACAAGATTACTCTCGGAGAACGAGCTCCTCTCCACCAAAGATTGATTAAGAGAAAATAACGGAGGAGGAGCCCAAAAAAAGAGAAAAAAATAAAAAGGAAAGCATGTACAAATAAAGAACGTGTTTAGTGGTTGATTAAATTAATTAATTAATTAAAAATAAATTTCAGAATTAAATAAAATAACTAAAATAATTAATTTATAAAAATTAATTAGCCACCTTATTGGTTGGTTATTTAAGGTAAAAAATCAAATCTTTAAGTACAAGGTAGGTTTTCAAATCAAATAAATGAATAAATTAATAATTAAATCTAAATTTCATAATAATATTAATTTAATTAATTAATGTTAGATATTAAATTTTTTGGTGATTTTTATGTAAGGAAATTAGTTGTATACAAGTATTATATATATAGTACATTATACACATGTACAAATAAGGAAATAATTTTTTAAATTTTATTTTTAAAATTTTTATTTTTATTTTTAGTAATGAAGAAAATATTTATAATTATTTACATTATATATAAAAATAAATATGAATAAATATATATAATAAGTAGTCAAATTACACAAACCATCCCAGAAAATCAAATTTCAATCATAATTCCAAAATTATGAAAATACATCCATTTGAAAGATAATTTAGTTTAGAGTATAATGGAAGTAAGTTTGTTCAATTTGAGTTCGCATAGAGTCGGAATTGATCGTTTAATTGTCATTTTAAGGCTTTTTCTTAGTATGATTAATTTTAATCTATACATTATTTTATTTTGAAATTATTTTTATTAATTACAAAATATTTTTATTTACAACTTTTATTTATAACATTATTTAATTTGAGGTCAATTTATGGAAAAATAAAATGGTATAAGTTTTGTACAAATATATATGGAAAAATATTTACAAATTATTTTAGAATTTTTAGATTAAAGACCCTATCTCCCCCTACTTTATTCCTGGTCGATCAGGTCAAGTCTTGACCTTCTCTTAGGGTTCGGGTCAATATGCATTTATTTCACAAATACATCCTTTGTTTTACTTTTCTTTTTATTTTCTTCTTTATTCTTTTATTTGAGTATAAAAAGTGTTAAAAATGCATATTTAACAAATGCATGCAACATGGTAATTTCATGAAATTAGTAGGTATTTACAGGTATTTGACTAAGAAAATAAAGCTAAAATAAAATAATACAGATAAAGAATCGTGGATTCATAATTCCCCCATACTTACCTTTGCTAATCCCTTAGCAAACACTTATTTGGAAAATAAGTGAAAATAAAAATAAAGAAAAGAAAAAAGAAAGAACTTAGAATAATGTTGACTTTCAAACTTATCTTCATAAAATTGCAGTATGGAGCTCTGTGGGATCTTTGGATTATTAGTGTGGCGGAACCTTAATGGTAAATATATTTAAAACCTAACAGCCTCTAAGTTCCACAAGACTCCTATTCAGGTCTCCTCAATAGTCAGGTTAGAACAAGTCTACATACACAAAATCTTATGACTATTAATCTTTATCTCTACGGTGTAAGTGAAATATAACTCCTCATCTCAAAAGTAGCAAAGAACAGTCTCTCTCAAAAATGTAACTCTAATCACCCAGTCTAGCAATCTTTCCTCGAGGAGCGTGGATATTCCCTTCTAAGTTCAAATACAACCAGCTCAAGAAGAGGGAATGGAGAAGAGAATGGACGGTAACCAATGTAGCTACCTATCCCTGGATGCATGACCAGTGTAGCCAAGTCATCCACTGCAAGCTTACAAATATTTGACTTTGAAGCTCTTATTCTTTTTCTTCTTTTTTCACTTGTATATACACTCTGGCAGGTATTTTACTTTTCAATCAAGCTTGTCCACTTTTGGAGATTCTACATTTTTTTTAAAATATTGACAAGGTGCAGTATGTACATAAGGAGTTTTCCTCTTGAGCCAGTAGACTATCCCTCTTTTGAAGCATTATTGCAACCCCACAACATCCAGCCTTTAGACCTCAACATCGCCAAATCAGGTTGATACGCACTTCCCTCCCTAGAGGAGGACAAGAGGTTCTGCCTAAATGTACTACCCTCATATGCTACTCCAAGTTAAACACTACCTCCTCTATGAAGAGCTACATATAGATTACTTGTCCAAGGTAAGCCACGGTCTGAAAGAATCATGTGTGTGTTGTTAAATATTCTACTTATACTTATCAAGATGACATGTGAACATAGTCTTATGGACTCAAAGAATTAAGTCACTAGGACCTGAAAGTCTTAACTCCACTTCTTATAAGGTTCCTCTGAAATTAAGTGGATTAAGGCCCACTAAGCTCCATTCTTCAATTTTATCCCAGATTTAGTTTAAATGGAAATATTATCCTGAAAAATGCGCATGCAAATGCAAGAAATATGTACAAAAAGAAAGCAAAATCTTTTTGTGAAATAATTTTCTAATTTTGAACTTTTTATGAATTTTTGAAAAATGATGCACATGCAAAAAGAGTTTTTTATGCAAATTTTTATAAACTTTTGAGTTTTGTAGTTTTTTATAAACAAATGGTTAGTAAGTATATATAATTTTTTTTTGTTTTTTTTTTATTTTTTTAATAAGATACATGGTTAGAAGATATGATACACATATTTACACGGGAGTGAGTTAATTATTTCCAGGAATTAGGTAGATAAGTAATTTATACAAGTACATATACAGTTGAAAATTTTTTTATTTTATATTTTTTTGTGATGCATATATTCCTCAAACTTATTTGAAAAAAATTTACAAATAATTTTGAAAACTATAGTCCAAATAATTTTCGAACAATTTTACAAACATTTGAAAACTATTTTGCAAACATTTTTCAAATAGTATATTTAGATTTTCAAAATAATTTTTCAACCATTTTCAAAATATTTGCAAATAGTTTTACAAAATAATTTTATTTCGCACAAAGAAAAGAAAAAGTTTTACAGGACAAAATATTTTTACAAAGGTTGAAAATATTTTTCAAATAGTTTTCAAAAGATTTTTCAAATAGGTTTTCAAATTACTTTCAAAATATTTTAATCTGAATTATTAATCAGTATATACCAACAAGAAATTTGAGAAAATATCTACATCTTTTTATTAGTTGGTTTTTACTGAATATTTTACAAGTATTTATACATTATTTTAGCCCTACTAAAAATATGAAAGTACGAATTATGGCTAATATATATATATATATGTATATATAATATATGACACCCCCTATACTTAGCTCGAACTATGTCCTCATAGTGATCAAAGAGCTACAAAGGAATACAGAACTCATACTGAGTATTGGGAAGTGAAACGAGTACTATACTGCAATGGCGAACAAAACAATAAAAATAATGGAGATAGGCGATCCCCTTATACTTAGGATCAAGTAATCCTAAGTATAGAAGATTATACACAAGGGAAAAACCGAGGATTAGAATGTACAGGGTCTACCCCCCCCCCCCCATACTTAGGAGGTAAAATATCCCTATGTATAGGCAGCAAAATGGAGGTAAAAAGGAATCCAAAGAATAATCATAAGTCTGACACCCCCTATACTTAGGGTAAAGTGCACCCTAAGTGTAGCATAATCATGAGATGAAGATGGGGTGTTAGGCAGAAAGAATGTACAATATGGACAAATGGATCTATACAACTGTAAACAATGTTGAGGTGCCTCTCAACAAGCGCTAGAGCTTATGCCCCTAGTTGGGCTCAAAGTCTAAGATAATGTTGTATCAAGGTTTAGGACGGTATCTATAATGTGAATACTGTATTCTCGTTGTCATCTCAGTGGGAGGACGACAACGAACTCAACAGTGTAGATGATGACATCCATGTAAACAATCAAGCAAGTGTCTGCTACCAGGTAAAGATATGGGAAGATGAAATCGGGTTTCAGTAGCACAAAAGAAATCATCGGCTCAAGGTCTGAATGGAGTGAATGGATGGAGCTGAAGAAATCGAACGTAGAGAAGGAAGGATCTATCAGGGAATCCTACATGTTAATCAGCGTCTCAAAAAGATACGGAAGGTCATGATCAGGAGACTCACTATAAAGGTTGATATTCGATGTATGTAATGTAGAGAAATCAGTAAAATCATCGACTACCTCAAAGATCGGGTCATCCTTATGAGGGTCATCGAGGTGAGAAGACTCAAACTCGTGATAAAAAAATCAGAAGACTTGGTATCGTGATCCGACAGATCGGATACACTCCTAGAAAGTGAAATCGAGTACGTAGGGTACATGGCATCCTCCCGCAGATAAGTCTTGGGGAATAATGCAGAATCAGAATCGAACTGGAGATCTCTACTGCCAAATATCAGGTCCTCCCAAAATGTATCGACCTCATCAAATGGGAGGACACAAGGCTCAAAGGCGAGACTATCTAGGTCTGTCAAATCAAAAGGGTGTCCATCATCAAGCTCTCTATGCTGAGATGGATCCAAATGTGTATTTAAATCTGAGAAAATCTTCTGAAAAAAGGACACTAAATCAACTGGACATGGACACTGAAATGACTGAAAGGACAGTTGAGATGTGGGCTCCTTCTCTATTTATTGGGAATCTAATAGATCTAGAATCCAAAAATCTTTGAAGTAAAAGTACGGGACTGGCTTAAAATCTGATTGTAATGGCAACGGGAACTCGACCAATGTCCAACTCTGGGAACTCACAATGGTGGTCAACACATACATCACATGAAATGTAGTAGCATCCATATCCTCTGACTGGTGTGTGCTATCTGAAATGGCATGAAGTGCCACACACTCAACTGGTATCATATCTCCCCCTTGTGTTGTCCCGAATGAATCATCTGGTGAATAAGGAATGTCTGAAATTGCTCTCAAGATGGTCTCAAATAAATCCATGTCGGGATTGTGATGTGAACCACCACACGAGGTAATGACTAATGCAATCTTCTCTGCGGTCATCCCCTCATGGAGATCTGAATAAGGTCAGTCACCGAAAATCCATGATCTGAAAATTGCCTCAAAAGGTCAAGTAACCTCAGCCACAAATCTCTCAATGGCTCCTGTGGGTTAACTGAAAAATCTCGAATACAAGACCGCACCAACTCTGCTCTACATGGGGGTAAACTTTCTGCAAAAACAACATCCGAAGGTCACCCCATGTAGTAATCTTACTCCCCAACTCTCTCTGCCATATCAAGGCTCTAGTTTGAAGTGTAAATGGGAAGGTCATCAACATCAGGTCCTCAGAAGTGATATCTAGGTAAATGCTTGTGATTCACAAAAATTCTCAAACTCAGATATATGAATATATGGATCCTCATGCATTCCCCCCTGAAAACTTCGACAATAGATTAATGAACTCTAAATCCAGAATGAAGGGGCTCAATGTAGAAGCGGACTGCACTTCCTGATCTTGCTGCTCATCCGTCTTCCCAGGATAGAAGTCATCTAAAACTCACAACTGCTCCATGTGATCGCCTATGGAATGCACTCTCATCTCTACAAGGCTCGAGTCTCGTATCTTGTCAATGTCATCTTCGTGGGTGTCAAGCACAACATGCCCAGTAGAAAGAGGCAATGGAGAGGGAGAAGATGGGATGTCAGTCGGAGTTCCGACCTCCCAAGAGAATGGGCGGGAATGATGGGAATGAAATGAAGTAATCGTAAAATCCGGCTGAAATAGAGTATGGCCCATCATGACGAGAGGAAAGAATGATGATGAAGGGAGGGATGGAGGGATAAGAGAATGAGAGAGAAGGAAACAGAAGGTAACTGTTAATGATCTAGAGAAGATGAAGTAACCAATTTACACCAAAGACATCTAAACACAAAGCAAACCCTCAGTTCACCAACTCAACACAAATCTGACCGTAAGAGTTCGGTCTTTATCTTTTTGATTTTAGAGTATAGTGATCGGGCAAAAGTTAGACAAACACTTAGGAGGCTTAATGGGATTTGGACATTACTCCTTAGTGTGTACCGAACAATTAAAAGTGCAAACAATGAGGATGATGCTCTCCCAACACAATGATGAATCACTTATATTTAATTTTAAGAGTCAAGCTCAATTAGCAATCCCAATTTTTTTATTTTTTATTTTCTCTTTTTTTTTGGATTTTTTCAATAACATGTTTAATGACTTTTCCAATTTCTGTTTGAATTATGTGAGTGAAATCAATGGAGGAAATCAGAAAAGCTGATGCGCGGTCAAATACTATGATATATGCAGATATAGAAATGTGTACCTTGCTTCAGTACTCTACATGCAATATGATCCACGCATAAAATTAAATAATGAAAGAAACTAACTATATGATGCACAAGGAAATCGGCCTTAGACGAGCAACTTCTATTGATCGTGAAGAACAATAGCTAGCCAATCGAATCGAGTTCGGAGTCCGATCTTGGGAGTCACTCAGTACCCGCCACAACGGGTCCTGCTAGCATTGTATGTGACTCCTTATGACGCGTGATCTCAAATCCAATTAAGCTAACTTTTCAATTTATTTTTAGCAAGGTCCAATTATGATCTATACGTACAGACAAACAATTAAGTGTTGGGCCTTAGTTAATTACGTCACAAAGTCAAATCCATAAGAATCAAATAGAAAGTAAGACGGTGAAATCAAGAAAACATGAAAAATAGTGGTGAGTCCCTCAAGTGCACCTCCACTCGGCGAAACAAATCCCAAATAATGTCTAAGTCGAACAAGAGTCCAAGTATCTAAATTATTATAATACAGTTTAAATGTTCTCTAAAATAAAATAAATGTCTTCTTCTCTTCCATGCTCAACCTCCTGTGCAGGTCCTCCAAAAAGACCCCAAGTCATCCTCCAAGCAATCCCTCGTATAAAAAGCAAACAAAGATGGCCATAAAACAATTATAATATAAAGAGACAAGTAAAGCTGAAAAATGACTACTAAGTCATGCTCCCCGGCAACGGTGCCATTCTGATGACGCGAAATGTCCGGATCGGTTAAGATGGAAAAATAATCACAGGTCGTTGTTCTCAACCAATCAATTCGATCAACGAGAAAAATATATAAACCACTCGAGAAGAATCAATCAATGGAATGTAAGCGGTCTTTGCTATTTAATTTACCTGGTATAGCGACGAGGGTTGAACATAAGGAGCATGATTAAAGAACTCAGTAGTAAAATGTCAAGGATAAGATGTTTAGTGGTTTTTTATTTTTGATTTTTTTTATTTCAAATAAGGCACAAGTCACAACACACACACACACAATCTTTTTGTATTTTTAAAATGGTAAAAAATAATCAGAAAATTGCAAAGAAAATATTTTTGTGTTTTAAACCTTTTTAATGTTTTTGGTAATTTTTTCAAATTTTCTTGATGTTTTTGTGATTTTATTTGGCAAAAATAGTAAAGAGTGCTCAGTCTAGAGTAATTTGCAACTTAAAATTAATTTAATGCCTAAAACTTCTAGGAATGATTTTTAGACAGAAATATATACAAATATATACACACAGGGACTAAAATCACTATTTTTGATTTTTTCTAGAATTTTTTATGATTTTTATAATATTTTTGGTGTTTTGATTTTTTTTATTTTTATAAATGATTAATGCACAAAAATTGGACAGAAAATAAAAGACAATAAAATACACCTAATCTTGGAATTTTTCAAGCAATATTCGAATTTTTATGAATTTGTGATTTTCAAACCGGGAAAAATGACATGTTTTTTTCATAATACCAACTAAATTTAAAATGCAATGAAAATTTCTTGCTATAAAGTAATACACATCATGAGCATAACATGAATTTTTAGGAATTTATTGACCATGTAGAACATTTATTTCAATATAAAAGACATGCAATTTAATGGTTTGGATAACAGGGACTAAAATGTAATTATTCAGAGTTTGTGAATGAAAACTTAACAGGAAATAAGAGCGGGAAAGAAAATGCAATGTACCCACTAAAAACATGCTCTACGCGTGACTTGGCTCTGGTAGGGATGTTTCTGAAATTTTGAAAACTTTCAGGGGGTCAAATGTAATTTTCTGAGTATTTTATCCCTCCTAGGGTTCTACTCTTCAAACAATGGAAAAGGAGGCCAAAGGGAGCCGCCACCCTTGCTTTCCTTCTCCTCCAAGTTGTAGGCAGCGACTTTGCAGCGCGTGAATCTCGCGACGCGTACGGGGGCAGTGGATGGCGATGGAGGATACCGGTCCTACGCGGTGTTGGGGCTTGCATCTGCAGTAGTGTGGGCTGGCGCGGGTGACGCTTGAGCAGCCCGCACAGGAGCTGCTGCAGCGGGGCTAATGGTCGATGGTTGCTGATTTGGTGGCGAAAGGCATCGATGATTAAGCAACCCGCACAAGAGCTGTTGCGGCCGGTGTTCAGCGACGGAGTGTCTCGGAGGTGCACGCGGTAATCTCGAATAATGCGGGAGGTTCTACCGCAGTGGTGGCGCTGGTGGATCCGTCGTGTGGGCGGGCAGGCCTTCGGTTCGGTGAATCCACGGCAGAAGACGACGACCGTTGATGGAGGCGGCTCCTAGAGGCGCAGGGTACGGGCCTTGAGGCGCCGCAGAGGGCCGATGCAACCGCTCTATCCGCAGCTCTCTTTTATTGTAAACAGAAACATAAATAATTTCTTATTATTTTATATATTTTTAACAGAAACTGTAAATGATTTTTTTATTTTTTATTTTATCCTGCAAAAAAATGTTAGAGAAAAAGAAATACATTTTTGTTTTTTATTTAAATTTTATTATTATTATTTATTTATACACAAATTAGGATATGAGCAATCAAATAAAATTCAAACGCGGAAGAACGTGAGTTGATGCTGATTCGGCAAAATTGTAGATAGATCCGAGGATCCAACCATTGTGTGTGATCCGATGTGAGAGATTGTGTGAGGTAGAACGTGAAACATAGGGATTTTGATGTGAGATGAAAAATCAGATTCGGATCGGATGACAAATGTGAGATCGGATAGAAAAAAAGTGATGAAAACTATAAATCTAAAAATTTAACAATTAAATGACTATGAAATTAAATCTAAAATTAATCAAGAAGAATGACAGAAAATAAAATGGATCTCACCTTGGGATCGAGAACGATGTGATGGCCTCAATGAGGACTGACTCGCTGCCACAGAACGGCTTGGAGGCTGGTCACCCTTCTGTGATAAGATTGCTCTCGGAGATCGAGCTTCTCTCAATCAAATATTGATCACGAGCAAATGAGGGAGGAGGAACCCAATAAAAAGAGAAGAAAAATAAAAAAGGAAAGTATGTATAGATGAAGAATGTGTTTAGTGGTTAATTTAATAAATAAATAAATTAGTTAAAAATGAAATTTGGAATTAAATAAAATAATCAAAATAATAATTAATAAAAATTAATTAGCCAACTAATAGTGGTTATTTAAGGCAAAAAATCAAATCTTTATATAAAAGGTAGGTTTTCAAATAAAATAAATGAATAAATTAAATAATTAAGTCCAAATTTCGTAATTATAGTAATTTAATTAATTAATGTTAGTTATTAATTTTTCGGTGATTTTATGTAAGGAAATTAAGTTATATGTAAGTATTATATACATATAATACAATATACACATGCACAAATAAGGAAATAAATTTTAAATAATATTTTTAAATTTTTTTAATTTATTTTAATTTTTAATGATGAAGAGAATATTTACAATTATTTATATTATGTGTAAAAAATAAATACGAATAAATATATATAATAAGTAAGTGATAAAAATTACACAAAGCACCCCAGAAAATCGATTTTTCAATCGTAACACCAAAAATTATGAAACCACAATCATTTGAAAGATAATTTAGTTTAAAGTATAATGGAAGTGAGTTTGATTCATTTTGAGTTCATATGGAGCTGGAATTTGATTGTTTAATCATCACTTTACGGCTTTTTCTAAGTATGATTATTTGTAACATGTACATTATTTTATTTTACAATTATTTTTATTATTTACAAAACACTTATTTTTACAAATTTTGTTAAAATATTTATTTGAGATAAATTTATGCATAATTAAAATAATATAAGTTTTGTACAAATATATAGGGAAAATATTTACAAATTATTTTTGACTTTTTTGGATTAAAAGACCCTATCTCCCCTACTTTATTCCTGATCGATCAGGTCAAGTCTTGACCTTCTCTCGGGTTCGGGTCAGTCTGCATTTATTTCATAAACTCATCCTTTTATTTTTCTTTGATTTTTTCTTTTATTCTTTATTCTTTTATTTGAGTATAAAAGCGTTAAAAATGCATATTTAACAAGTGTATGCAACATGGTAATTTCATGAAATTAGTGGGTATTTACATGTATTTGACTAAGGGAAATAAAGCTAAAAATAAAAGAATAAAGACAATGAATCATGGATTCATCATCATACACCCCATCCAGAGAGAGTTCCCCCTCTAATAAGGAGAGGTGGTGGTCCATTCGTGCATGTGCTGTTGATTGCTTGTGTGAGTTCTTGAGCGAGTTCCTGAGAGTGTTTTTAAGTGATCCATAGTTCATGCTCATGCTTGTGTTGGAGGCGTCGGATGTTAGCAAGTGGGAGTACGAGAAGAGTGGAACGCGTGGATCATTTTGCTCAAGAAAGCTAGTTAGCTAGGGTTAGCTAACGCCGCCCAGGTCGAAATTAATAGTAGGATTTTGACCCTGTGATAGTTGGTATCAGATCTTGAAAACGATATCATTCATTGACACGAGTTGGTATCATAGCAAAGGAGTAAATCATAGAGCTTGATTAGTGCCGAGAAAGCGAACAAAGCTAGGAGTGACTATTGGTGCAGTTGATCGTGGGAGCAAAGGAACTTGTCGGTGCAAGTTCATCTTCAATCAACAGAACGAAGATGGTGGGTATCACCGAGCGCGTGGCAACACTGGAGCAAGCGATGGCATAAGTGGATTCCACCATTGGGACTCATTCCCATCGCATCACCATCTTGGAGGATCGTTCTTTAAAGGGACCAGATGATGGGGACGAGATCCAATGCTCAACGGAGTAGATCAAGTATTTGGAGGACAAAATAGAGGCGTTCAAAACAATGATGGAGTATCTACATAGTGAGATCTCCCTCATCAAGAAGGATATGGCGAATATCAATAGCTCTACGGAGGTGCAACAATGCAAGGTACCCGAACCCAAACCCTTCACTAGTACGCAGAATGCCAAGGATTTGGAGAACGTCATATGGGATATGGAAGTTTACTTCGAGGCGACCAAGATGAAGGAAGCCAAGAAGTTTGACTTGGCATCGATGTACATGTCGAGCGATGCCAAGCTATGTGGAGGAGTCGTATATCAGACGTGGCGAACTCAAGGATCTCCTGGTGGGAAGATCTAGTCACAAAACTGAAGGAGCAGTTCCTGCCGAAGAACACAACGTGCATCGCATGGGAAGCTCTTCGACAGCCTAAAGTAAACATGCACTGTTCGTGAATATGTGAAGCAATTCATGTCTTTGTTGCTGGACATCAAGGGGATGTCAGAGTAGGACAAGCTATTCAACTTTATGATCGAGTTGCAAAGCTGGGTGCAATGTTGAACTGCGGAGGCATGACATGAAGGACCTTAATTCAACAATCGTGGTGGCAAACGCGTTGGTCAACTACGATGCCCAACCAAGGCACAAAATTGAAGAGGAGTTCACCAGTAAGCTGAAGGCATGGTCGAAGGACAAGGACAAAGGCATTACCCAAGATCCACCAATGGAGGAACGAGAGTACTCCAAGAAGAGGGAACAACCCAAGAGCAATGGGTACTTCATATGCGACGGACAACAACGGGCGCGAGAGTGTCCAAAGAAGGAGAAGCTCAACATTCCTGATGCGGACGAGGAGGAAGAAGAAGAAGGCGAGGTATACTTGGAAGCAATCAGTGCTATACACAAGGTACACCTCACAACACTTCGAGACGGAGCTTCGAACTTGGTGGAGGGAAGGAACTCCACAACAAAGAGCTTTGGAGGCACCAAGGCTCGATCGAGAATGCACAAGAGTGCGAAGATGCATGATGAGCACACTGTGTGCGACGGAGACATACAATCGAAATCGCGGTTAGGAAAACATCAGTGCACGAGAAGATGATATAGAACTCTGGAGGGCGGTGCAACATGGATAAGAGGCTACACATCCATGGGGGTAGAGTGGTGATGAATCACACCGCCAATGATCTTGCAGGAGGAAAGATACCAAATATGTTCAGAGCACAGGATGTGCTCATTCCCCATGATACAGATATGTCCACAGGGAATGATCGAGATCGCCAATGAGCAAGCGTGGAGTCGAGCACTCCACATGTAGAGCTGGAGCTGCCACATACCAAGGATGGGAGACGGTGTATCCAGAAGGGATATACTGAGAACATGAGCTGACAAGGAATCTCCATTTCTCACGCCGAAGGCCAAGTCATGAAGGAATGCAGTGGCTCGTGAGAAGAACATATGCAGGACGGGAGGTAGTGCAAGCATGCACCATCCTTCCAATTGAGCAGCATCGGAAGATGCATAGCAGATGGAGGATTGTGATGGGATGCCAGATGAAGAGGAATGCTCTGTTTGAGGACAACCGATTCTTTAGGTGGAGGAGGCTTCTCAACATCCTCAAATTCCATGATCAAGAATGATTGTGCAGATATGGTAGATGGATGCTCGAGAATGATCGATGGAGCTAGACTTCCAGAGAAATCCGAAAATACATTGGGTATTACGGAGGTTATCCTCGAGAGTCTTGGAGGCTCAACCGTACACGAGGAGCATCACAGAAGACACTAGCTCAGTAGTAGAGTGTTGTGAACCTTGTAGCAGTGCAAGCACAACGAGTACATGTAGCAGTGCAAGATATGAAGGTGGACGCACGCAACGGGTACGTAAGCGAGCGCAGAAGGGCGGTATGTAGTGAAGAAATATGCATTGGAGATCAATGTGGTACGATCACATAGGCATACACATGAAGGCACACAGTATCATTATCGATGCATGGCGATCTACAAAGGCATGGAGCGCTGTAGGTGCTGAGTGCAAGCATGCTCGGTAGTACGCGTACGAGAGTGGTCTGGAGACCACAATAGCAAAGTTCTGGAGGACTTCCCTTTAGCACACAAAACACTAAGGAAGGGTTTACCACACGAGGGTCTGGATGCTGCAGGTTCCCTTTGGTTACAAGACCGAGTATTCAATGGCACTCGATGAAATACGGCAAAGCTGCATCAGCAAGCGTTAAAGCACGAGTGTGCTGATGACTAGGCGGTTGATGTAGCGTCAACCATGCGTGAAGGCAAAAGGACGACAAGGGAGTCGGAGAGATAGAAAGATAAAGAGTTATTGCGGAATGCGAAGGGTTACCGAAAAACTCGAAGGGTCTCTTATATCTTTATGTGTCATTATTGTAAATATAATAACGAGTGTCCGTTGGGTTGCCTTGAGTCTTGTCTTGTATAAAAGGAGGGGTGGTGGCTCATTTGTAAACACGCAAGTGCAGAGTGTCATACATTCCACTTCAGAGCGAGTTCCCCCTCTAATAAAGAGAATAGCATTGTGCCCGTGCTTGTGTGATTGCTTGTATGAGTTCTTGAGCGTTATGGAGCGAGTTCATGAGAGTGTTCTTGAGCGATCCATAGTTCGTGCTCGTGCTTATGTTAGAAGCGTCGGTATGTTAACAAGTGGGAGCATGAGAAGAGTGGAATGCATCCATGACCATTCTACTCGGGAAGGCTGGTTAGCTAACGTCGTACAGGTCGAAATCGATAGCGGGATTTTGACCATGTGATGCCAAGATGGTTCTCGAAAATAACGGAAGTCAAAGTAGTTGCACTAGCATGAGGTTCTTTGACGGAATCCTCATGTTATCGATACTTTAAAATTGAGTTTTTATAATAACATTTATACCTCTAACATTTTTACAATTACACTTGTTCACCTTTATTACTAAAAAATTCACAGTACTGCTTTTACATTAATGTAATATATGGGAACGCGTGTAAGAGAGGAAGGGCATTATTGCGAATTTTAAAAGAATATAAAAGCATGAATGTGATTGTAAAAATGTTAAGAACGCAAGTATGTTTTTGGAAAAAAACTTGAAGGAATGTAAGCGTAAAAATTCTTTTAAAATTTGACATGGCATGAGGAATCCAAGTATGATTTCACATTGGAAATAAACTCCACAGTAATCCCGTTGGTTGTTGATGTCACTCTCCAAACAAACATTAACATGAACCAAATCAATATGCTATTGGCGCTTTGAGGGATTCTTTTAGTATCCGTCGTATTCAACACCCTATTCATTTATTAAAGAATCTCAGTGGCTTTTAATTGAGTGCCTCGTTCTATAGATTAAGAAACCCACTAATTATTTAAAAATTGCTAAGTGACACTTAACCCTGACTATAGGATGCTTTATAACATGGGAACATGGTCCTACCTTATAATTTTAATGATAACGAGCAACGATAATCCAAAATAGGTGAGAGAGACCCAAGAAAGGATCTTTTTTTCTCGAATAACTCGTGATCATGTTACATCCATACTAAGGTGACTCTTTTCCTCTGACTACTTTTTCATGACAAACTAACTTCTCAACATCAGTTGTTCAAACTTGGAATTCGCCATGTAGATGAGAAAACAATTGACCACATCTTGGGGCAGAATATTCCGATAATGGAGATACAAAATTATCTTTGCTTGGTGGTTCTTATGGAAGGACAGACAAAAATGAACTTTCGATGGCATCTTTATATATAAATTTGCAGTACTTGATGAGAAAACATCTTTTTTTACCTCAATTTTGATTAACGATTAATGTCGACGGTTGCCTTGTTCTCTACACTTGCACACCCTATGCAGGTATTGAAGCCTCAATCGCAAAATTAAAGGAATGTTTATAGGGGTTTAAGTCAAAATCTTAATCATGAAAGACCTGCTCTATAACTTTCTAAATAGATGTTTCCTTTACAAAATAGATGTTGTATCTGTCTTTTGTAACTAATAATTTTTTATCAAATATAGTAATATTTTCATAAATCTTTCGTGATATACATATTATTTTAATATTTATAATTAAATTTGTAGAATTAGAAATTGCAAAATAAATAGTAAAAATACCTAAGTTTATGTGGCTTTTCATACATCTAGGAAAGGTCCACCTTATTTGAAGTTTCCTATGTGTGTGTGTGCATGTGTGTATGCGTGTGTGCGCTTGTGCGTGCATGCGTGCGTGTGTGTGTGTGTTAAAATGCGGTTGCTCCCACCCTCATCTTCCCCCCGTTTTTGTATTTTTTTTAAAAAATGCATATTCATCACTATATCTCTGTAACATTCCATTAAAATTTCGTCAGAAACATAGACTCCTATGCCCTCCATCCAGAACCAGCATACCCCTTGTAAATTCTTAAAATCTAATTCTTGTAAATATAAGATGCATCCCCGTGTAAATATTTGTACCTAATTTTTAGCCAAAATCTTTTAATTTCAAAAATTCCCAACAACATTTACAAAATTAAAAATACCAAAAAAATTTGTAAAATCTTTTTTGAAAACCCAAAAATGTATTTGCATCATCTTTTTCAAAAATCCATAAAAAAGTACAAAATCTTTGAAAATTACATCACAAAAATATTCTCTGCATAGCATTTGCATGGCATTAGCATTTTTCTGGATTGAGTTTTATAATTGAACAAGTCTAAGTAAAATATGAAGATTGTAGCTTGGTGGACCTTAAATCTACCTAACTAACATGAACCTTATAGGAGCTGGAATTGAGGTACTTTAGGTCTAGTTGACTTAAATCTTTGAGGATCGTGAGACTTGGTTCAATGGATTCTTGACTGCCTAAGTAGAGTATTTTGGAGCACACACATGGATCTTGTTGATAATGACCTAACTTGGACACATGCACCTTTCACTTGGCTCAACTCAGTTGGAGTGGTGAGGAGATTGGATTTGCCGGTATGAGACGCATACAAGTGGAAACATTTGTCCTTCTCTAGGGAGGGAAGTGCACCCCAACCCGTTTAGTGATGATGAATTTTGAATATAGGAGAGTGTGGGTTGCAATAATGCTTCAAAAGAGGGAAGTCTACTAGCTCAAGAGGAAAAACTACTTATGTAAATGTTGTTTATATAGTATTTCAAAAAAACGAGAAAAACAAAAACTCCAAAAAGTGGACATGCTTTATTGAAAATAAAATGCCTTCCAGAGTGTATATATTTGTATAGTCAGTAAGCAAGCTTGAGCTTCAAAGTCAAATCATGTGAGCCTACAGCTGGATGGCTTGACTACACTGGTCTTGCATCCTAGGATAGGTAGCTACAGTGGCTACCGTCCATTCTTCTCTTGACCCCCTTCTCTTGAGTTGGTTGTCACTTGAACTTAGAAGGGAATACCCCGCTCCTCGAGGAAGGAGTTACTAGATTGGGAATCATTGGGTTGTCATGCTGGAGAAGTCAGCCTCTTTGTCATTTCAGTTGGGGAGAGCCACTATCACTTACACTGTACGAGTCAGATTCATAGTCATAAGGGTTTGCGTATAAGTTGAAGTATTCGAACCCGGCTATTGAGGGGACTTTAGCAGACTTTTGGGATTCTCGAAGGCTGTTTGATTTCAAATCCGATTCTCAATAAGTTTCCACCCGGACTAAAATTCTAAAGGTCCGACTTAAGCTCCAAACTTTGATTTTGTGAAGACAAGTTTGATAATCAAACTTAATCCAATTTTCTTCTTTTTCTTTTCTTTGTCTTCCTTTTCTGCACTTATTGCGTAAGTGTTAGCAAAGGCAAATATAGGGGGATGATGAATCTCCATTTCATCATCTTTATTCTATAATTTTGGCCTTAAATTCCTAGTGAATGCGTGTAAATACCCTTAATTTAGGCATTTTATAATTCATGCATCATTGTGTAAAAAGTGTATAAAATAAAGTTTTAATGCCAAAATTATAGAATAAAGAAAAGAAAAGAAAAATAATAAAATATTGAATATATTTTATGATCCTAATCCCCGAGACCTGGGCATCTCGATGACTAGGTTAACAAGGACTGAAGTAGGGGGAGGGGGATAAGGGCCAAAATACCAATAAAATACCTTTTATTTTATTCATTTTTATTAAAATTTGGGACCTATTTTTAGTTTCACTTTTTATGCTTCAAATAAAAAACTTTGAACATGAAAGTTGCAGATAATTAAATATATAAAAATACAAAATTGATTTCAACAAAAATAATATGATGTGTACAAACTATACTCTAAATAGTTTCCAAAGTCCCAGCTTCCCAGATCCATATCTCTCAAATAAAAATGTAAAATATATCAAAATCACTTTTAATTGTATATAACTTTAATAAGCTATTTAATAAAGGTTGTTTTATTTTTTTGAGTTATGGTGTGAAATTTTAGGTTTTGGACCCCATATTGTATAATTATATCGATTAAAATATTCATTTTATTTATTATTCATTATTTTTATGATTTTATATTTTCATAATTTTTTAAATATTATTTATAATATATGTGCATATTAAAAAGTAATAAAAACATAAATAAAATTTAAAAATAAAATATGTATAGAAAATACAAAGGTAAAATACATATATTTATACCTATATAGATAATACATCTATTTTGTAAAGTGTATATAATATATCAGAGAAATAAAATAAAAATATATTTATGTATAAAAAAGTTATAAATTTGTAAAAGAATAAATTAAATTAATAAAATAAAAAATACAAAATTAAAATAAAAGACTAAAATATATAGATGAAAATACCTATAATATAGCCCTAAAAAGTAACTTGTAATTATAAAGCTCTAAAAAATAAATAAAAATCATAATAAAATAACTCCTTTGGGTACATCTCCTTTTCGCCTCGTTTATGGCAAGCCGTGCCATTTACCTGTTGAGCTGAGACATAGGTCACTTTGGGTTGTCACTGATATACTTTTGGATCCAGAGAGTGTAGGATATCAGAGGAGGGCAGAGTTAGTAGACCTGGAGGAGCTTCGTGATACCGCCTTTTCAAACAGCCTACATTATAAGGAGAGAGTGAAGTCGTGGCATGATTCTCATATCAGCCACAAGCAGTTTGAGCCAGGACAGAGAGTATGGCTGTTTGATGCTAGGCTTCATTTATTTCCATGGAAGCTACAGAGCAAATGGAAGGGACCTTATTTGGTTAGAAAGGTGCATGACAATGGGGATATATCTGAGTTGTCTTCTGATGCTACCTTTCGAGTGAACGGCCAGCGGCTCAAGCCATATCTAGATCATGAGCCGCGAGTCGTTGGTGTTGCCACTATTCACTTTGCGTGAGATGTAATATAGCCCTAAAAAGTAACTTGTAATTATAAAGCTCTAAAAAATAAATAAAAATCATAATAAAATAACTCAAAAATAATAAATATTGTTTACTTTATAACCCAAAATTAATAAAATTGATTATTATTTTTATTGATTTTCTAATCAATTTCAGGATGGTTTTCCCTGGTTGGTCCACATGGACCAACAAGTTGCATAAGAGGTTGACCCGCAGTCTACTCTCTGCCCAACGCCCAGCCCATGTCATACCTTGGTTTTTGCCCATTTTCTCGAGCCCATGTCATACCTTGGATTTCGCCCATTTTCTTGATTTTTCGAAGCATCATCGATTCGTCGTATTTTCCTCGTTCTTCTCATCGCCCCAGTCGTTTGTACATAATCCCCTCTGAGTTTCCCTCCTCCATTTGAACCTTCTTTGACATGTTTTCTCTCCTCCTCTCGCGCTCAAAAGATAGAAGGAGATGACAACTCCTTGCATGTAGGTTGATCGAGGGGGCGGTCCGAAGAGCGGCTCCACCTCAATCTCCGGCCACTATCCCTTCCTTTTCCTGGCTTTTTATCCAGTTGAGGTTGTGTTTTCCATTCGATCTTTTGCCCTTTCTTTACCGGTAAGTCTTCTCTTTAGTTTCATGCTTTTATTTTGTCGTTTAATTAAGTAATTAGTGTATATTTAGGTCTCAAACACCTTGACGAAGCTTTTGAGCTCCGACCACCATAATCTAATCCACACACGACGCGTAATCGCTAATAAAAATTGGATTTTTGCTCCCTTTGTGCTGATGTGTTTTGCTCTTCATTCGCAGGACCTAAAGGAGGTGCTGGAGCCTCGTATTTTGCTCAGGAAGCGACCCCAGGTCCCCCGCCATCGCCATGACTCTCTGATGGACTGGGATGCTTCCGAATATTCCATCTGGTGCAGAGGAGCTGCAGGAGTCGAATGCGCTCGTCGGCTGAGGGATTGGCGGTCGGAGGCGAGCCCCGCACCTGATCGAAACTCGGCTTGGCTGAGTTCTTCTTTTGTTCTTCCACCAGCTTCCTACGTTGTCGGATCAAGAACAACTCCTCCTGTACAACAGATGTCGTTGGATCAATGTCGCCAACAACCATATGATTCGAGCTTCAGATCTAATCTGCATCGTCGATCTGCGAAGGGGTATCGCGACCCTTGGTGACGACACGTGTCCAAGTGAGCAGCTCCCCGTCATTCGATTGCACGTAAGTGTAGGCATTTTGCATCTAGGACCACGCGATTTTGTATTTAATAGCTGGTCTAAAAAACTTTAATCGGTCTTTATTTTGTTTTGTAATATTTGCAAAAACACCCCTCGACTTTTGTTATTTGCAATCCGGTCCAAGCCACGTCACCTAACGTGGCACATCACGTGAGGGGACATTTTGTGGTTGACCACTAGTGTTTGCTTATTTCTGATTGGTCCATGAACTTTTTTATTTAGTTATAAACTTTTTTTAATAATTGCAAGTAGGCCCTGTACTTTATAATATTTACAAAAAGGTCCCTGCCATCGCAGCTCAAGTGCCCGTGTACGTGGGCTTATCATTTTTGCAAAGAGGTCCTCGTGGGTCTCGAATTTTGTAATTGGTCTAAAAATTTGAATATTAAATTATAAATTTTTAATAAAATTGCACTTTGGCCCCTGGATCTTCTGTTATTTACATTTATACCCTTGTTAGTAGTGTAGTTTCTCTTTGTTGTCTCTATTTATTTTAAATAGCAATTTAACCTGAAAAATCCCAAAAAATAGATCTAGCTTGCTTATTGCATATATTTTCATGCTATAATTTTTGTTTTGCAATTTGAATCTATTTATTATTTATAAAAAATCAACGTATCCTTTTGTCCCAGTTTGTAAAAGAAAATACAAATTTAACCTTTTTGAAAAATTCCAAAAAAATATTTTTTATATTTATTTACTTATTTTGTAACTTTAGATTAAAAATCACTAAAAAATATAAAATAAAACTCTAACAAATATCAAAACGCTAAAAATCATTATATAAATATATAAAATTCCCAAAAATCCCAAGAAATATATTTCTATTTATATTTTCTCTATATTATTATATATATTTTAAAATTAATTTGTATTTTTTGATACTATTTTATAATTTTCATCTCCATTTTAATTTCGGGTATTTATTTAAACCTTGATTTTAGGTATTTTTAAATTTAAAAATATATAAAAATTAGCAAAATTTCTTGAAAAATCACAAAAATAGAAAAAAATTATCTAAAATCCAAAAATATTTTATTTTAATAATTTTGATTATTTTGTTAATTTTAATATCAACCATAGTCTATATTGTTTTTATACTCTATATATAGCTTTATATGTATTAAAAGAAAAAGAAAATATAAAAAATGATAAAATATAAAAAGAAAATACCAAAAAATAAAAATAAAAATAAAAATACAAAATTATAAAATCAAAAATAAAAAAAATTAAAATTAAAAACCCACATAAAATATACATAATACCTCACAGTCACTTTTGTGCCTTTTTTCCCCGATCTATTTTGCATGCTCCCTATGTTCGATACTCTACACTACTTGCACTATACACATATTTTGTAGAGTTAAATAAAATAAATTTTAACTCCACATTTATTTTCATTTCCTGATCATTTATTGTGGGTTAATTGTTGAATTTAGCAGTTTTTGGATAGGTCAACACATCGACGGTGTTCTCACCTTGTGAGACCGTATGGCCTGCTACAAAATCGTTATTTCAATGGCTCAGATCGTTGGCTTACCTTACACATGGAAGGATCATGTCCTATTTGAAAGGCCCCCTACACACACACGCACACACATATATAAGGTTTCTTGTAATAGGATGCATCCTTCCCGAGTTCAGGAAGGCCATCGTCTTTTTGTAGGAAATACAAGTACTTTAGTAAAATGCAAATATAGATTGTATTATAACTGAACATTATAAATAAAAAAACTGCATACAAAAGTGCATATTATAATACTAACATTAAAACTGCACATTTTAATACAATTTGTATATGTATTCTACTAAAGTCATCATGTTTCCTACAAAAAAAGATGTGACCTTCCTTAACTCAGGAACAATCAAGCCCTATTTGAAAGAAATATTAATAGTCTCACTAATATTAATATTAATAGTCTCATTCCAACAATTTTTGGGACTTAATTAAAACATATTAATATTAATAGTTTAGTATTAGTTTAATTACAAATATTAATAGTCTTAACTAATTTTATTATTAATATTTTTATATTATTTTTAATTGATTTCTAATTAATTTATTACTATTGGATGTGTGTTTTTATAACTATTAATATTAATGTTAAGATATTATTATTATCAGTTATAAATATTAATAATAATATTATTAATATTTATAACTAATCACTCCTCTCATGCTTTCACAATGTTTTGCTCTCGCAGGATCACTATGTGTGTCTATTATTAATATTATTATAATAATATTAATATTACTTTAATAATATTAAGATTATTATAATAATATTAGTATTACTTTAATAATATTAATATTATTATAATATTATTACTATAATAATATGAGTTTTTTGATGTAAACGATCTGTTTTACAAATTTGTGACTGTTAAGAAATGAATGTCTGTATGGAGGCCATATGAGTCTCTGTTTCTAACGAAATTTGAATGACATATTAGAGGGACATACTTATGAAAATCTATGGAAATATTTTTTAAAAAAATTAAAAAATATGATAAAAAATGAAAATAGAGTAGGTAAGTTACATACTCCGCGGAGAAGGATCCCTTGATCCTACTCCATCGAGTAGGTAACTTACCTACTCTTTTTTTCCTTTTTTCCACTTTTTTTATTTTTTTTGAAAAATGCTTCCATATATTTTCATAACTATATCCCTCTAATATGTCATTCAAATCTCGTCAGAAACGTAGACTCATTTGCCCTCCATCCAGAACATGTAATTTACAACAAATCTGAGACTTTAAAATTACCTGTTCTAGATGGAGGATATACACTAGTAAAAAATATTGCATTAGCCACGCCATCAAGCCACAATAAATATTGTTGTTGCTAAAACCTATTTACCATGGTAAAATACTGCAACCTAAAGTTAATTGTGATGATAATAACTGTGGCCAAAAAAGTTAAACTATAGTAGCATTAACGTGGCTATTTTTTTCTGACCACAATACTATTACCACGACTAATAATCTGAGACCATGTTTTTTTTATTATGGCCAAAATATGCAAAAGTAATCATTTCCAAAACCCTAAACTCCACCCTAATAATAACCCCTCTCCCACAACCGCTCCCTCACTCGTGCCTCCACCCCTAGATGCGCCTCCCTCCCCGTTTGTGTCGTCGATGACCAGCCGACTGCATCCCGTCAACCTCGCGACCATGCCTCGATGCACCTACCCATGCCGCTCCCCCTCACGGTCCTACCTCGTTCTCCGTGCCCCTCGCCGCCCGCACATCGCTGCCCTTACCTTCTCTGCCCTCACCGCCCACCGCCCACACCCATAGGGACCCTTCCTCATCACCCTGCCCACACCCCTACGACCCCCCTCGTGTCCGAGCCCCAACCCTCGCGGCCTTGCCTAGCCCCTACAATTAACACCATTAGATCTGGGATTTGCCTTGAGAAAATAAAGTGGATCTGTACTTACATTTTTTTTCTTACAGCCTCTGAAGCTCGCATTGGTATTCCTCCAATTTGTTCCATGAGAGATCGTTCTCTTGGATGATATATATGTACATAAGTTAACCATGTGTGGTTCTCCTGAAATTTCTGAGGATATCTTCTGGACGTGTATCAGTACTTCCTGAGTTCCTGGAATTGTTTTACCTGTTCTTCTTTCTTCTGCTTTAATTCTTGCGGTTCATGGGTAATTAAATCAAGATGTTCTATGAGAGTTGCCACTATTTGAACAAAACTAGAATCTTTAAGATGAGATGGTGTCTTTATCTGTCTGATGTTCCTTTTTTACTCTTAACAATGCTTTTTATCTTGAGAAATTGATTAGAGAAAGCCTCTCACTTATTGTGGCATAATTATTTTTAGGTGTATAACTTTTGTCTCAGGGTCATTTTGACAAGATTGGGCTTGGGTCATTTTTTATGGTTGGAAGGTCATTGCTTACATTTTTATATGAAAATTTTAATCGGAATATATTTCAGGAATCATTTTCATGGGAAAGCAACAAAGATTTGCAAGATGGTTCTTTCTCATGCTTCAGAGTTGCATCGATGTTGACGATTTGGAATTAAGAGACAGAGGAGTGATCCTATGAGAGCAAAAAAATGTGAGAGCATGAAAGCATGCATTCTGGACCATATGATTTTGTTCTCTGTATCATGGTCTTCTCTCTCCTGGTTGGATCATGTGGTCCAGGATGCATGCTCTCATGCTCTCATAGGTTTTGGCTCTCATAGGATCACTCATCTTAAGAGACATGTAAGACAATCAGTTTATTTAATCATTATAGGTTTATCATTGTAATGAATTTATATATAGAATTATAATCCATACTTGTTATCTATATTTGTAGCACTTTGACGAGAGCATCCCAATAAGTCAATTACTTGTCAACGTGTCAGAAGGTATAGCTGAAGAAGATTGGGGAACTTTAGTTGATTATTTGATATCGTGGGAATATAAGGTATAAATTCATACAATTAGTGGTTAGTTCAGGAGTGTTCATGAATATGAAAGATTAAAACTAGTATAGTAGATGGTTTATGAAGTTATGTTTATTTTTGCGATAAGGAGTTTCCGTCCCTACAATTTTTTATTTATATCATCATGTTACCTATCGATGATATTGTTCGATATTGGTAACATTCCATTCGATTTTGATCTACTTGGTAATATTCATTTTCATGTGAATTATATTGTTGTAGGCAATGCAATGTAGAAATACACACAATCGATCAAAGTTAACACATGCATCTCATTTCACGTGTCGAAAAAATAGCAGACAGTTAGAGCTCGAGTTTGTATCTAATTACATCTTTTTTATTTAAGTAATATTTGTCCATTAGCTTTTATATATTTATAGAATTAAATTCAAGTCTAAAAGGGTATTGATGTTGACCAATGCAATCTTTTTATATACTCAAAAAGTAGAGAAGGAAAAGATGACTCAAGAATGCGTCATGATAAGAAGTTGCAAAAGCAACATGTAAGCTAAGTCAATTACGTTTCAAATTCATTTTAATATATGTATTAACTTGGATTGTGTTTTATTTCATTGCGCCAGGAGAACATGATGGCACTTCAACACCTTGATGATAGGTTTTCTTCTATCTCCCCAGATGCAACATATCTACAAGCTATCAGACTTGAGCATCCATGTCGTGTGAGAGGACTATGCAGGGGGTTAATCCATCCAAGTACTATGGAGGTAGATGACAACCATATTGTAGCTTACTTGATCAAGTCACAAAATTTGAGGTCCTGCTAGGAGAGATAGCAAAATCAGTTGATACCACTACCAAAGCACAAGAGGCATCGTCATCGAAGGGCAATTGTTCATCACAAAGAGAGTGTTCATCGTCTGGAATGAACAAAGGCATGAGTGCAAGAAGAGATGATGATGAAGATTCAGAAAATGATGTATATTTTGACGATTCCGCTTTAAATGAATATCATTTACTTTTATAGTGGTCTTTATGTAATATATATATATATATATATATATGATTATTGGATTTCAAAGTTAAGATACTTTCTAATATTTTATTAGCTAATTGAACCTTACTTATTTCTTATTTTGTTAAAAACCTTCTGTTGGCATGAGAATTATACACTTTTTAAACATGTGCGTTTATTCTTATCATAAGCTCATTTTTTAGCTTGTATGTGGATTTACTATGTGCATGTTCATCATGTGATTCTGATTGTGATAGTACCTGGAATGGACACCGAATACCATACACATATATATGAGATTTTGTTAAAAGAGTAATTGACGCATGCATTGGATTTTTTTAAGTCTGCTGTTTTTACCACGGTACAACTCACAAGCCAAAATCTCTGTAGCCACAACTATTAAACCATGGTCAAAATCTATGCACTTTGGCATGGTGTTGCTTTCCATGTTTTAATTACCGTGGCATAAAATGATTTGTCATGCTATTTAACTGTGACTTGAATGTTTTTACATTAGAATAATTACCGTGGCCAAAACAATATAACCATAGTAAATCCACCGTGGGTAAAGATTACACTCTTTGACCACGGTAAACTATAAGACACGGTGGTATAAACCACGATAATATTATCGTGGCCAATTCTAGTGGGCCACAGTAATTGGACATTATGCCACTATACACAACCGTGGCCTATTCTTTATCTTTTACTAGTGATAGGAGTGTCCGTTTCTGACGAAATTCGAATGACGTATTAGAGGGATATAGTTATGAAAATCCATGGAAGCATTTTTCAAAAAAAAAATAAAAAATTGAGAAAAACACAAGTATGATGTAAGTAAGTTACATACATCATGAAGTAGGATCCCTTTCCTCACACACACACATAGTGGTTGATGGGGCGGCCCCTTAGGGGCGGCCAACATGGCTGCCCCATCCCATTTTTGTCAAATTATATATTTTTTCAAAAATATCATCATGTATATTCATCCCTATATTCCTCCTATATGCCATTCGAATTTCTCAGAAACAGAGACTTCTACAGCCTCCATCCATACATGGTCGATTTAAAAAATCCTGGTCGATTTAAAAAATCCAGTGGAGGTCTCTATTTCTAACGAAGTCTGAATGACATATAGGAGGGATATAGGGATGAATATACATGGTGATAATTTTCCGAAAAAAATAAAAAATGTGAAAAATGAGGTGGGAGCAGCCCCATTAAATCACACACACACACACACACACATATATATATATATATATATATATATATATATGGAGCACTTGAATGGAGGTGGCATCTTTCCATGATTATGGAATGGTGCCATCTTAGGTCGTTGGATGACGAGTGTACAAGGGAGATTGAAACCACTAGATGGTTTTCGTGTCAACTAACATTCCTAAAATAGGTGGTGGATTAAATTAGTGCTAATTTAGTAAAATACATATCATTAAACATTCTATATTTTGGTAGACGCGGAGTGGTGTACAAAATTTTCCAGAAATATATGATGGAATAAAGGATCGTATTTTGAAATAATTATTATGAAGTTACAAACGACTGAGATATTTTACAATTACATGTTATAAATTACAAAAGTGTAACTACCGATGTTCGAAAAAAAGCCTAAAACCGGTGAAAATTTGAGTTTCGTGTGCAGTTGTATTTTATGGGCAGTTATGTTTCGTAACGTATAAGGTGCTTATGTAATAAGATAATTAATTGATTTACACGTGGGGAACTTTCATATAATATAGGATTTTTTTGTTACAACTAAATTTCCTAATAAATCAAATAAGATTAATTGCGAACAAACTAAATATGGTAGACATCATATGCCTGCTATTTTTGGGAGGCATTATATTTGTGTTGTATTTCTTAAATTTTCAAATTAGAAAAATACATGTCATGGTACATGTCATATTCAAAAAAATATAGGTCTAGTCTTAGTATTTTTCGTAATAACTTATTTAGTTATATCTAGTTTCAATTTCAACTGATATTTCGTAGGGAAAATATTTGTAATATGTGTTTTTATATAAATTCCACGGTCTATTTGTAAAATGCATGTGAATTTTGTAAAATGAAATGCTAATATCTCATTTCATTTTCAGCCAACATTCTGTGGAAGCAATGTTTGTAAGCTACGATTTTTTTTGTAGATTTCATAGTCTCTTTTGTAAACTGCATATGTTTTTTGTAAAATTAAATATGTGTTAATAGTGTATAATTTTTTTATATTTTCAACCAACTTGTTTGTCTATATCGTGACTCAAAAAATCCCACAATTTGGGTTAAGGTGTAAATCAGGGTCGTTGCGACCCGAACCGTGAGTCTAAGTCAATCAAGAAACAATCAAGACCACCTAATATAAATCAAGCAAATAAAACGAATAGCGGTCTCGCTATCTTATTTTACCTACTATAGCTACTAGGGTCGAACACAAGGAGCACGGAAAGCGATGGCTACGAAGTAGTCAGAAATAAAAAATGGGTATTTTTGGTGGATTTTTAAGTTTTTATTTTTTTGGATTTTTTAATTATTAATAAAATGAATAAAGAAATAAAAAAGGCACGAACAAACAATTATTCAACACACCAAAACAAGTCAGAAAATTCAAATAAAAATATTTTTGGATTTTATAAATATTCTGATGTTTTTGATATTTTTCTCATATTTTTATGATATTTAGTTTATTTTATAAAAATGAAAGAAGGATAAAAATCAAAGGTAGTGTGTAGCCAGAATCAAAAGGCTATTTAAAATATATAAATAGCTTATAAAATTCCAAAGACAATTTTATTATAAACTAAGGAGAAAACACTAACTACAGAAACTGAAATTATAATTTTTTATTTTTTAAAGAAATTTTAATGATTTTTATAAGTTTTTTAGTGTTTTTCAATTTTTAGGATTTTTATAAATCCAAATGCAGCAAAAATAGAATAGAATCAAAAATGCAAAATCACAAGCCAAGAATAATATTTTTTAGATTTTTTAGATGTTTTTAATATTTTTAGTTGATTTTTCAATTTAGACAGTAGCAAATTTTTTGTTTTTTGAATTTTTAAAAATAGAAAATGAAAACAAAATGGGCCCAAAAATTCACAGAAATGTTTATAGTGTTGCAGGAGCCACGTTTCCAAATTTCATGAAATTTGGGATAAGTTTGCTATTCTATTCAACCAATCAACGAGAAGCACCACACAGGGGCTAATATGCAAGAAAAAGAGGTTTCCAAGACTAAATGGTAGCGCATTTTAAAATTTCCATGGGTCACTTGTAATTTTTACAAAATATCCAGCACATGTCGAAACTCAGCATTCACAGGGGCATAAGTGCAAATATGAAAACTACAATATCAGATCAGAACCTCAATAAAGCTCGGGGACATAAATGCAATTACACCAAAACTACACGTGACGATGTACGTGCCACCATACATGAAGGACTAAAACGTAAATAGTGAAAATAACAAGGGCTCAAATACAAATAGTCCACAGTGTGTTAATTTATTTAACAGATTAAATAGGAACATAAAAAAACTACAGGGGGAGAGGGCACAAATTACCCAGCCAGAGGCGTGCGGCTCACGTGGGTGACATGTGGCAGGCGGAGAGTGGTTAGCAACGTGCGGTGACGATGCAGATGTATGGCGCATCCAACGACTCTGACACTATGGCGAACGTGGGGAGTATGTGGCCGTTAGGTCTGCTATCTAACGGCCTGACAGGAGCAGGCCACGGACGGTACAGATGCAGTCTGGAGAAGAGGTGTGATTCGACGGTGGAGAGGGCGTCTGGACAAACTCCTCCCTGGCGAAGTTCGCCAGAGGACTGGGGGTGCTCCGAGCGTCCGATGAACGATCAGGAGGGGGGGGGGTTCGTCTCGCGATGGTCCTCCGCGTCGGGTGGCGGTGACGGATGGAGATCCGCTAGTCGGATCTCCGGGAAGGGGGGTGTGACCTGGGATAGCTCCGGCGAGGGGGATGAGTTGCGATCTGGGGGGCAATCTTGCGCTTCTTGACCTGCAAACAAAAGCTCTCACTCAGAGGCTCGTCGCTCCGGCGGGGGTTATTGGATAAACAACAAAGGGAAGCGATGGTGGGAGGCAGAGGTAGGTTCCGGCGAAGGTGGTGGAGGAAACCTAGCTCAATCTCGGCTCGGATAGCCAAGATAGAGATGATCAGACTATGGAAGAAGGGTGATTATGGAACGGGGAGTCGATCTGAACGGCTAGGGATGATCGGTGGAGCTCCGACCGCTGGGTCGGAGTCGGCGGAGGTCTTATGAAGGGTTTGCGATAAAATGGAACTAGGGTCGATAAGGAGTCTACCTGAGGGTCCAAGGACGATCCTGAGCTCCAGGAGGATGCGGGAAAGGGGGTCGTCGCCTCGACCACGCTGCGGCGGGCGAAGAGGCTCGAACGTGGCAACGCTCCGGCTACGTACCTTGAACAACGGCTACAACGCCTCAATCCAGCCACCAAGGAGTGCTTCTGGTTGATGTCAATGAGGGAAAGTCTATTAGGGTAGAATGAGGGCTTGCGGCGCGAGCTACCAAGCTGGGAATCGAATGGAAGGTTTTATAGCATGCTCCAGGTGGTGAGGTTGAACTGGCACGAGTGCACGAACCAAGGAAGATCCGCTCTTCCCTAGGGATCCGCGGGAGTCGTGGATCCAAGGGAAGAGGGGAGAGGTGGAATAGGAGCGAAAGGCGGACGGATCTGCGAGGGATAAATAGGAGAAGTCAGGCTGGAATACGGATCTGAGCGCAAGTGGTCTTGGGGGGGCAGTTGACCGAGGTCAACAGTCCCCTGTGGACCAATCACAAAATTCCAGGGTAAAAAATACTTAGAAAATAAATTAAAAATCGAAAGTGATTTTATTTTAAAATATTTACAGAATAAAAAAATGTTTTTTTATTTTCAAACTATTTTTAGTGATTTTTATTTATTTTTTTAAAAAATAAATTATGTTATATACATTATATAATATTATATACAGGTATAAAATACCTATATATTTTATATTTATATTTTAATTTTCTTATTTTTGTATAAATACTCTAATTTTATATTTTATTTATTTACAACATAAAATTGAGAGTATAAAATATTTTTTATTTTATTTTAATTGATTATTTATAAGGGTGAAATAAATAGGTATAGGTACATATATACATGGCATGTACAAGGGTGAGAGAGAGATGTTATTTTGTTTTATTTTTATTTTATTTTTCTTATTTTATTTTATTTTTAGAAATACATACAAGATATTAAAAAATCATTTTTATTTATTTTTTGTGAAAATAAAATATGTACAACGAAGAAGGAATATATACACTGATGAATGGTCCTATCTCTCTCTACTTCTTTTATTTTGCGATCAGACCCATAGTGACCCCTCTCTTGGGTTCAGTCACTCAATATTTATTCTAAATACTTCCTTCTTTTTCTTTATTTCTTTATTCTTTTATTTTTACACAAATACTTGCTAAATATTGAGTATTAACACAAGCATGCCTATTTGTAATTTATTGTATTTACAGCTATCAACATGGTGTTTAGCAAAGATAAATAGCTAAAATAAAAGAATAAAGAGTGATGAATGGAGATTCATCATGCGTCCATCAAAATTTGTTATCCATTTGTAAGTTTGTGCGGTTTTTGTAAAATCCATGCCTTCATTGTAAAATTTATGTCTTGATCTGCAAAATAAAAACGTCAATTAGTAATTTATAATATTTTCTTCAGAAAAAGTAAGACAATTGATAAGATTGTAAAACATGAATGTAAAATGTATGGAGGAAATGTAACTATGATGGATTCAAAAGAAAATGATGATTTTTGAACAAAAAATTGAGATTATGACAGAGATACATACGTTAAACAATAAATTAGACCTGAAAATAGATAAAATTAGTGTAAATCAATAATGATGAATATAAATTACTTGCTTTTGTTTATTATAGAATGAACATAAATTATGAAGATTATTGCTTTAAATTTGATGTAAAAACCGTATTATCAGTAAGTGTTTTCTAGCATATATTATTCAAAAAAGATCACATGTAAAAAAGTATCTGAATCATGGAATCTTAAAAAAATCATGAATAGAAATATTACCAGAAACATAGAATTTGAGGTTGAATATTTCAAAGACACATTCATCATCACGTGATAAATCTTACCAAAAATAGAGGTGTATTTAGGAGAAATGAAGACCGGAGACAGATTGAAAAATGAAATATAGAAGAAACAATGATCTTCGACCGAGGATAATCGAATATTCGATCAATATGGAATCAAAATGGAATATAAAAAAATAGATCAAATCAGCTCAAACTAACCTAGATTTTTTAATTGATGAATACAAAGAAAATAAAAAAAATGATTAAGAATACGCATCCTCCATGCGCAACCATCTCCTGTCGTTCTATGAACCGTTCTCATCATCGGCACGCACCATCACTACCATTGTTGCACACCATCATCGTCTCCACACAAAACCACTGCCTCCCATCCAGTGATGTGTGTTGAATGATTAATTTGGTAATTAATTGAGCATGATAATGATTACACATGAAACAAGGGATTCGAAATTAAAAAGAGAGAACAATCGCTAAAAATAGCAATCATATACTGATGGGATGAGTAGTTTTGCCGTCACTTAGTGGTTTTAGTGAGAGTCATTGATCTTTATCGGAGGGTTGAAATGAGGAGTAACACCGTAAATGTGGAAAGGTGGCACATCAATTCAAGTTTTTCCTATATATATCCCTATGCCTTATGTACAGACAAGTGAGCACACACACGTGCGCGCACCTGTGTTGGCTGCCCCATCCACATTTTGCGGTATTTTTTATTTTTTTAAATATCATCATGTATATTCATCTATATATCCGTCCTATATGTCATTCGAATTTCGTCAGAAAATAGAGACTCATATACCCTCCATCAAGAACAGGTAAATACATGTTCTAGACGGAGGGCATAGGAGTATCTGTTTCTAATGAAATTCGAATGACAATATGAGGGATATATAGATGAATATACATAGTGATATTTTTCAAAAATAAAAAAATGCGAAAACTGAGATGGAGACAATCCTATTTTTCCCTCTATATATAAAGAGAGAGAGAGATGAGTAATCCTGTGAGAGCAAAAAACTATGAGAGCATGAGAGCAGTGATTCTGGACTACTATATTCTGTCTTCTCCTCATGATTGAATCTAGTGGTCTAGAATCAATACTCTCATGCTTTCATAGGATCAGCCATATATATATATATATGCATGTGTGTGTGTCTATACATACATACATACATACATACATATACATATACATATACATATACATACATACATATATATATATATATATATATATATATGAATTTAATGGGACTGCCCCCTGGGCGGCCATTATTATATCCTTATATTATGTCATTCAAATTTCTTGAGAAACAGAGACTACTACGACCTCCATCCAGACAATCATTTTTTTAACAATTCTGCGACCGTTAAAAAATGACGGTCTGGATGGAAGTCTATATTTCACACAAAATTTGAATGACATAATATAGGGATATAGTGATGAATATTCATGGAAGAAGTTTTTAAAAAAAATATGGAAAAATGGGACCGTAGGAGCCAAGTTAGCTCTCGTAGGTGACAACCCCAATTACCCCCCCCCCCCCCCCCCCCCGCATACATATGTTAAATGAGGCCGTCATTTCCCCCTATTTTTTATTTTTTTGAAAAATGAAAATATGTATATTCATCATTATATTCCCCTAACATGTCATTCCAATTTTGTCAAAAACATAGATTCATATGCCTTCTATATGAAGGGAGTCAATTTCAGCAATTCTGAGATCGTTAAAATTTGACAGTCTTGATAGAGGGGACAAAAGTATCGAGTTAAATCGAATTTTTAATGACACCATGGTGACATATTGTGATCTAAATTTCAGTAGATTTCATTTCAGAAAAATAAAAAAAATACAGGGAAAAAGGGTAGGAGCACGTAAGTTAGCTACACCCAGAGAGCATACTCTTTTTTCCATATATATATATATATATACATATAAAACACAAAATTATACAAAGACTAACTTCTGTGCTAATTATTCGATTAAAATTAGATGATACAATGACCATCTTAAAAGTATTGGTGATGATAGACACCATTTATTGTAATGAAAATAACTGAAGACAATTCAAGAACCAAACAGAAGGAAAAATACTATTGCCTACAAAATAAACGAAGTAATATGTAATACCAATTTCAGAAAAAATATCTTGAACTTTATCAGGGAGATCCCTTTTTGACTTTTGACTTTGTTTAAAAATCCTATATATCATTCTCTAATTTTTTTAGTGAAATCTCTATGAGATATTATGATTTGCAACATGATTAGTAGAACTAGGAAACGTGTCAACAAACAAATCCTTGATTTAAGTGACAAAATGCATTCGAAATAAAGAAGCATGAAAGTAGAAAAAAACGTTGGAAACTGATGAGAAGACACAATATACAATTTTAAAATACAAAAGCAATGGACCATTTACAAATGTGTCTACGAAATTACAAAGTTGATTAATATTATGATTTCTAAAGGAGAAGCAACTAACAGAAATAAGGAAACATCTATGCATTGTTGAATTTAGTATTATTGTTATGATTCAGATTTTAAGTAATGGTTTCTTATTTTAAAAATTTCTTTATTTAGAATAAATTTTGAAATGTGTTATATAGTAGGATTGTGGAATGGTTCGTATGAAATAAAAGTGGAATATACAAATTAGACTTATATTTTACTAATAAGCATCTGAGAATTAAAAAATAATTGCTTAAACGTGAATTAATGTTGATTTTTTTCTTCCAAATTTGACATTTGAGATAAAAAAGAATGTCAAGATTACTAATTACTAATCTCACTATACAATCTTTAATGAAGGGGTATGGTATACGATTTGGGGCATGCTTCATATGACCCAGCTTTATTTATGCTATTAATATGTACAAACTATACTCATATTACTAATAAGCATTTCATATTTACCAACTTCTGATCTAAAAGTGAATTAGTATTATAATAAATATTCAAATTTATAACTATACTGAAGTGGACGAAACATGATTTAGTAGGGGGACCAAAAGAAATATTCACATGAATCTTCTATAAAAGAGCAATGAATGACAATTCCATATTACATATTACGAAACATTAGACAACCAATGAACTCTATCTCCTATTTTTACAATAGAATGATAAATATTGCATACATGTATATAAAAGTAAATGATATACAATCAAGAATTTTACAAAGGTATTGGAAAAAAATAATATTGTGGAATGTAAAATACAAAAACTCGAATTATTTTCTTAATGAGAAAACACAATTGTAGGAATTCAGTATTGATCTTAATTTTATAAACTAAATTTTTTTAACATCTTACAAAACATTAGAAGACAATGAATTCTATCAATTTATTTTATAAAAGATTATTATATTTTGCAAATATGGGTATATAAATGAATGGTATTCAGGTAAGGATTTTACAATATATGGTAAAGAACTAATATTAATGAATATGAAATACAAAAGTGTATTTATATTCTTGACAAATAAATTAAATTATATGAGGTCGAAAAAGTTCCTGCATTATAGGAAATGTTTTCTGATCTAAGTTGCTTATAGATGACATGTCTCAACACATTAGCACCGTTGATATGATCATTCTAAATGGCTGAAAATGATTTCATTGTGTTTTGGGACAAAACAATCGGACCACCACTATAAGAACATGCACTGATCATCCTAGATAGACACGATGTATCTAAAGATTATGGAGAGAACCTTAAGTGCATCACGGAAGCGTGAAAATCGCATCATATGCGATCGGAGCGACTAGTCGTGCTAGTTGCTCGATGCAGCGGAATTTTAAAATTTTAAATGATGAAACTACATGATTCGAGAATACTTATTGGATCATTTCATCTAAACTACAAATGCGATGTAGTAATATCTCTTGAAGCATGGTTGCGATCGTGTCTCTAAAGCAAGAGACCTCATGTCTCAAGTCTGATTTGATGGAGGAGACGCTTACAAGCACGTTGATGAAACACGTGCTCCTCACAATCTAAGTTGATAATCTAACGATGAATCTTATGATCTCATCACACGAGATCCGATATCTTCTTCATGAGCGAGATGCACCAATGGAGACGAAGATCCACGAGCAGTCGAGGCAGTGGCACAACGATGTGGGGTTGATAACGATTTTCTCTAGGACAAGAGGTGGATGACCACTCTTGTAGGAGATAAGGGGGCACATGTATGAGATTGAGAGTGGAAGAGAGCACTTGCAATTATTGTGTGTAAAAATGAAAAGCTAGAGTTTCCTCTTCTTTTATAATATTTTGGGAGTCCATGGATCTCAATCCATGGACAACACAAAATCAATGGTTGAGTTGATTTGTGTTTCTTTCAATGGTCATGATTTTGTTATAAAAATACAATAATAATTAGTTTAATTTAAATAGATATATATTGAAAATTATTAATATAAATTAATTTTAATTAAATCAATAAATCTTGGAGAAATAGGAAGGAGGCAAGCCTCATTCCATAAGAGGGGGTAGACGATCACTAATCCTATTAGGACTTGGTGGTCGTAAACCCTGAAGGTGGCTTCCTTCTCTTACATGATATTATACATCCCATGAATTTCTCCATAATTTTACAACAACATTCATTGTAAATTATCTCACAAAAATAATTCCAAATTATTTTAGTAAAATATCAATCACGCTAATGGAAATTTGTAAATCATCTTCACAACTTAAAATAACATGCAAGTTACATTTTTAATTAAATGTCCAAGCACATCAACATTTAAATTGTAAATGTTATTTACAAATAGCTCCCTCTCTCTCTCATATATTATAAATCACATTTATAATATATATGAATAATATGGATAATGTTATCCACATAATTCATATCCATTAAATACCATTTAATTATGTTGGATCAACATTCTCATGCGTCTAAATAATATGAATCAAATTCACATTATTCATGATAATTAAATCACATTTATTTATCTATTTTCAATGCTTGGATACAATTTTATCAATGGAATTATTTTTGAACTCTTTCAAGAAAAATGCACTTTCTCTGCAAATACTTGGAAATAAGGATAGAGCGATTGTACGTTCCACGTATAGTGACTTCGATATCGAGATCACATCTCAAATCCAGATCTCAGGGACCTCTCATAGATTCTTGATTAAATCAAGACCATAGATCTAATTTCTCATTACATCTGAATCACATTCAGATCAATGCCCAACATTTGGACTAAGATCAGATCACTTCTCTAATAAGAGGAGTAAGGAAAATCCAGACCTGTTTTATCACTCACTCAGAATAGAATCATCATGGTTATACAATTGTTTATGATCACATCACTCTCAGGTATTCCTAATACATGTACATCCTCCATACCGGAATACCTAGAATAAACCCGAAGATATAGATCAATTTATACTATCATATTTAGGATTTTATCATTAAGTTCTCACTCGATCATTGGGAGCTAGTTTCGATCACATGTTCCAAAAGAATATATCATACCTACAAATTCTTATCATGCTTCCAAAGCAAGATGAACATGCATGGAATTTGATCGATCCAAAGACCTCATGAGTGAGCACATGTCTTTTGATTCACAAGTAAATATGCATGATCCCTTTAAGAGATTGTATTATTCATATGTCCTTGTATGCACACCAGCTCACCGATGTATAGACCTTGATTAGGCCATCAACCTATCGACCTGCCTAATGTACATACCTAAACATATAACAATACATCCGTCTCTAGTCATAGGATGCATGCCTATATCATGATAGTATTCAACATAGTACTTGGTTATTGATGACACGTTTATATCATGATTAGGCCATCAACCTATCGGTCTGCCTAATGACTCGGGTTTAGGAATCAGATAATAACAAAGGTTGTTGTGACCCAAATCATGAAGCAAAGTCAACAAGAAAAGTGAGAGAACCCCACAAATTAAGCAATCAAGCACAAAATCAAATGTCAGTGATATCCGTTATTTATTTAACCTGGTATAGCGACCTAGTCGAACATAAGGAGCACGGAAATGTACAGAATAGTCTAATAAGAGAATAGAAGACATATTTTTGTGTTTTTTAATTTTACGTTTTTTTATATTTTTCAATTAAAGAAGGAAAGGAAGAAACTAATGTCAATGAGCACACAAGAAGGCCTTTTCAATGTTTAAGGTCAAAAAAGCTCTAAAACAGGAAACAAAAACATTTTATGTTTTTCAAATATTCAGATGTTTTTGGTAATTTTAAGACATTTTCCCAATTTTTATATAATTTTATAAAAATCTAACAAAAGCTAAACAGCGAAACAGTGTACAGCAAGGACAAAATTACAAGTTAAAAATATTTAAAATGTCCTAATGTCCTGGATAGAAATTTTATGAGAAGGTAAATAAAAACATCTAACTACATAAACTGAAATTATATTTTTTATTTTTCTAGAATTTTTATGATTTTTATAATTTTTTTGTTATTTGTAATTTTTAGGATTTTTACAAGAATTTTCAAGAAAAAATGCTATTGAAGACAAAGCGTATAAAAACACACACCCAAAAAAATTTATGGAATTTTTCAGGCTATTTTTCGAATTTTTATGTATTTTATAAAATAGGTAAAACAGTTTTTAAATATCAAACAAAATCAAATTAATTCACAAAAGTTACCACAAATATTATGTGTTGGCAGAAGCTAACAATAGTTTTTGTGAAATTTTTAGAGTTGATTTCATAATTATTTGATTAAAAACAACACACATAGCAAGCAGGGACCTAAACACAATTATATGAAAGTTTCCAGGTCAAAAGATAACATATGTAAAAAGTATAGGGCTAATCTTGCAATTTATCCAATATATTCATGTACATGCTTAAAAACACACGCACAGGGGTATATATGCAATAATACGAAAGTTTTCACTCAAAACGTAACATCTATAAAGCTTAGGGATAAGACATGCAAATAATCCACAACTTACGTGTATATGCACGTGTCTCTGGTTCGGGAGAACTAAAATGCAAATACTGAAAACATAGGGTCCAACCTGCAGAATGTCTACACTATAATATTTACTTATTGGACTAAATAGTAAAGCACATAAACGCAGGATAAAAGATGCAAAATACCCTTGCAGGGCACGTGCGGAGCACATGGGACACGTGGCACACGAGGGAGCTAACGGTGCAGATGGTGTATGGAACATGTGGGTCAGACGCGTCACGGAATGTCAGATCCAATGACCCAAAAGCTGAGCTGGTCGGTGACTCTGATGGAATCTGGCAGGAACGAGCTCATCCAACGATAGGGAGTGGCCTTGCAAGAATAGGGCCCCATCAACTTTCACCCGAGTCTCAGATGGGATCTGAGACTCTGATGACTCATCTGAGGACTCTGACGAGATCGTATGGGCTGCCCGCGTTGAACGAGCTGCTATGATGAGGAAGCTATCGATCGAATGAGTGTGACGGTGAAGGGTGACCTGGGACAGCTCTGGTGGAGCAACTGGAGGCTTGAATGAGCTCCTCGTGCACGTCAAAACCTGCAAATGGAAGAGAGACTCGGAGAGGGCTCTCCGGTCGATTTATTGCTTGGAGAAACACAGAGAAGCGAAGGGGGATGGGATTCGAGCTTTGACCTCTCAAATAGTGCCACAACTACTTTTTCCTACTTTGCGGAGAGAAGGGCGACATCAATCCTTCCAACGTGAACCTTCGGTGACTTTCCCGATGCGAGCCCGGCAAATGTGAGAGAGGGAGACCAGACCTAATCTCAACCCGATAGTTGAGCTGTAGGGTGAACATGTTGCGAGAGAAGATGAAAGGTGATATGGCGAGTCGATTCGAACGGTTGGGTGTGGATATCGGGGCTCCGACTAGCTGGTCGGAGCAAGTGGAGGTGTGGCGGTGCTAGATGGGAAGAATGAATCGAACTAGAAACTGGGGTCGAGAGGATAGATACCTGAAGATCCGGATGGACTCCTAAGCTCCAGACAAGGAGGGTCGCGAGGTGATGGCCTCAACCGTGTTGCTGCGGATGGGGAGACTGCTCGCGGCGGATCTCCAGCCACGAAGGGTGAACTGCATGCTGACGCCACCAAACTCTAATCCGAGGACACTCTCAGTATCTCTCACTCAACCAAAGATGTCTATGGGTGGAAGAAGGAGCGAGGCACGAGAGGATGTGCTGGGAAGGCGGATGAGATACTTTATAGCCGACTCCAGGGGTCTCTAAAGATCAATCGATAGTGCGGAACCCTAGTAAGATCCACGCCTTCCCTAGGGATCCCCGAGGATCACAGATCCTAGGAGAAGCGACGAGCGAGAAATCGGGGTGAGAGGCGACTAGAATCGGGTTGGAAAAAGAGGAGAAGTAGGTCCGACGAAATAATTCAGGTCGGGTCAGCCCTGGAAGAGGGAGTTGACCTAGGTCAATAAAATGAGCTGGACCAATCAGAAGGAGTGTAGAATAAGGACAAGCTACGCTACAGGACAAAATAGAAGAGAAAAATAAAGATAATTAAATAAAAAAGTAATAAATGAATTTAAATGAAAAATGCATAAAATGAAAAAGTGTTTATTATTTTCCGAGGAATATTTATGTGATTTTTAATTATTTTTCTGAAAAATAACTTAGTGTATATACATTATATGGTGTTACGTACAGATATAGTATACCTATGTATTTAATACAATTATTTTTATTTTGTTATTTTTACAAGAATACCCTAATTTTGTATTTTATTTATTTTCAATATATTTTTAGGAGTCAAAATAATTTTTATTTTATTTTTATGATTTATTTACAGGTATAGAATAAATAGGGAATGTGACATATATTCATGCATTTTTGTACAAGTGAGAAAGGATTTTATTTTTATTTTTCTGATTTTTATTTTTCTGATTTTTAATTTATTTTTAGGACTATATATAAGGAGGTAGAAAGAATATTTTATTTGTGTATTAAAAAAAATATTTACATGTATATGTGATATGTACAACATAGAGTAAGTCCTCTCTCTCTACTTATTTTATTAAGAGATTAGGCCAAGGCTTGACCTTCTCTTGTTGTTCGGATCACTCTGTATTTATTCTAAATACCTCCTTCCTTTTTCTTTGCCTTTATTATTTTATTTTTTACACAAATACATGCTAATTATACAATGTTAAGACATGCATGCTGAGTGCTAACTTATTGTATTTACACCTATTTAAATGATGCTTTGCCAATATAAATAGCTAAAATAAAAGAATAAAGAGTGAGAATCATGGATTCATCAATTATTGCGATCTCACTAGGTCAACTCTTTGACCTAAATTATATGACACCTCAATCTTTATTCCTATGCAGATGACCTATATCAAGTGGTCGGTCAGATATTGGCCAAAAGAGAAAGGACTGCCATCTCCTTCTCAAGCTGGAGATTATTGATGTGCTCGAAAAATGCCTCTTTAATAATCGAGCATTGTAGTATAGGAGACATATTTTGATTCATCAAAAAGCACAATCTTTGAATGTTGTGGAGAATTGGAGAATTTTACTTAACAAGATACCAAGGTTGACATGTGGAATGATGATTTTTACTTGTGTGATTTCAAATTAAATTAAATAATTAATTAATCACTAAGTTAATATTTGTGTTAGAAAATAAAATTAAAATCAACAAAAAGAAATGTGATGTAAAATAAATAGAGATGATGAGCGCGTGATCTATGATTAGAATATTTAATCCAAATAAATTAATCAGTATCATCAAAATGAGTCACAAATCAAAAGGATGTTTCCAAAGAAAGATATTCAACTTGAATCTAAGCTGTAGGTGAAAATGCAAATATATCTATGAATAATAAAAGAATTTAAGTAGATAAAAATGATTTTATCGACGAATTTTTAGTCTCCAAATTCTTTCAAATTTAATCCTCAAGTAGATCAATTTTGATTACATAAAACATCAAGGAAAGTAAACTAATTCCTCCTCAATTATGCCCCTGCAGAAATTAGTTCCTCAATTAAAATAAAAAATAATCACAGAGCAATTAATCAAATTTCAATCTTCAATCGAGTCGTTGCAGAATAAATAAATTATTTTCTCAATATTATATTGAAAAAATTAGTTAATATGCAGCCCACATATATCACTAAACATTTAGAATAATTATCATCAATAAACAACTTCAGATCTGTCCCCAAGACATGCAAAATGATAGAGCACAAAATAAGCTTCAAAATAACACAATGTGTGTAAAAATCAGAGTTCGGATGAGAAAGATATGACAAAATGAAGTAGTAGGGACTGAAATGCAAGAAAAAGATAAGTTTTTATCTCAAAGTGGTTCATGGAGGAACTTATTTGTAACAACCAAAACTCACAGGGGGTTTTCTACAATTTACGCCCACGCGCAAGTACGGGGAACGTAACCTCGGCGTCGAGGCTGCTTGTGCGATTCACTGGAAATCAGAAGGCACGGGTGCAAATTTCCTAGCCTCGCACATGCATCTCATGTACTAGGAGGTTCAGGGGAACCTTGGTAGAGGATTGGTGTCTCGAGCCTATGTGGCGGTTGGAGGATGCTTGACTGAGGTTTGGTCGACCCAAGCCACGAGGCTGGTGAGGGAGTGGGTGGGGGGATTGTGGATCCCTCGATCCAATAGTTGCTTATCGAGCGATGAAGAGTGGTGGTGGCACGATGGGGCTAGCGATGGTCGCAGCAGGGCAACGGCGCAGTAGCCTACTACTAGAGGTGCGGTGGCGTAGCCAAGCACATGGGCGACGGTGCAGTGGTGCGGCGACCTATAATAGGGGCACGCGAGGGAGAAGGTTGCGGTGCGATGGTTGACGGGAGGAGAGGTGGGTCGAGTAGAAAAGGTTGGTCGAGCAGTAGAGACCTACAGGTGTTAGCGAATAGGAAACCAAAGAGCAATGGGTGTAGCTCCGTGTTGGACGGTGAGAGAATGGAGCTTCGAGCTCCAGCCTTAGCGAGGTTGGAGATGGCATAGATATGGGAGGTAAAGGGAGAATCGAAGGGGATATAGAGGTGAAGGCAAGCTTTGGAGGTGCTCGATGATGAGGAGGATGGAGATGCGACGAGCCACAGAGGAGATGAGGTGGACGATGATCGACGAAGAAGAGAAGTCAAGGATGAAAGAAAGAGGCACCTAGGGTGATGTGAATGCTCGAGCATGGTGGGGCAGAGTGTAGAGGAAGTCGAAGCTCTGAGGAGGGCTTCATGTTGTTGCTCAACGTCATCACATCGACAGAGTTGGGAAACTATTTGGAGTAGTTGTTGCAAGGTTACCGGAGAAGGTAGACCTTGGATCATGCTTGGAAAACGAATCTCCTCGTCACCGTCAAGCTCATGCCCTCGCTATCACCGAGGCTTGTATGAAGCTGGAGGTGCTGGTCTTTCTTGAAGTAGAAGGATGATGGGATTATCACGCGATGGGGGCGTCTTTATAGGGGTCAGGAGGGTAACGACTATGGAGGGAAGAAGAGGCAACATCGGCGTTGCAGAGGTGGGGGGAACGTGGCGGTTATAGGAGAGGGAGGAAGGCGATGGGTGGCAATGGAAAAACGACTGGAGGAGAAGAAGCGACATGTGCCCCTCACATTCCAGGAGAAAGAGAGGAAGGCGACACGTGCCAAGCACGTGCGGAGAGAGAGAAGAGGGGAGGGGGTGAGGAAGGAAATGGGTCACGTGAGAGGGAGGGGGAGAGAGAGAAGAAGATGAAGATGAAGAAGAGAGATGAAAAGAGAGAAAAAGGAGAGGGGAAATAGAAAGAAACGAGAAAAATAAAAAACCATAATAAATAAAATAAAACTTAAATAAAAAGTGAAATAAAATTAAATAAAAAATAAGGAGTAAATAATATAAAAATTAAATAAAGGTAAAAATAAATAAAATTAAAAGAAAATAAAAAAGAAATAACAAATGAAGTCTGTGAAGACTGTAATATTGTGTTTTATTCTGTGAGCTCTAGGGGTCCTTATATAGGACGAAAAACCCTAGGGTGCTCAGAGTAGAACTTTACATAAGTACCCCTGTGGGGTTACAAAGGGAAACAATTCATAAGGAAACAATGCATAAGGAAATAGAGATAAATAGAGAAGCGACAATATATGGAATTTTCTAACACTCCCCCTCAAGTTAGAGCATATCCATCAATCATGCCCAACTTGGAAGTTATCCATAAAAGACGCTTCTTTGATAGTGCTTTAGTAAATATGTCTGCAAGTTGAAGATCTGTAGAGATATGTGGTGTGACGATCTGCCCTCCTCGTATTGCATCTCGAATGAAGTGACAGTCAACTTCAATATGCTTCGTCCGTGAAACACTGGATTGGTGGCAATGTATGTAGCAGACTTGTTATCACAATATAGCGGTGTAGGAGTGGTAGCTGGGAACCTAAGATCCCGTAGAAACGATACAAGCCACGTAATCTCACAAACGTCATGGGCCATTGCCCTATATTCTGCCTCTGCACTTGATCTGGAAACCACGGTTTGTTTCTTACTTCGCCATGTAACAAGGTTACCACCGACAAACATAGCATAGCCTGTAATGGATCGTCTGTCCTCAGGAGAACTGGCGTAATCAGCGTCTGCATAAGCAGTGATATCAGTATGACCGTTGACTCTATAGATAAGTCCTAGCCCTGGTGATTCCTTCAAGTATCGAAGGATCAGAAGGACATCCTGCCAATGACTGTAAAGAGGTCTTTCCATGTGACGGCTGGCTCTGCTCACAGCATAAGATATATCAGGCCTAGTGACTGTGAGGTAGATTAGTTTACCCACTAGGCTTCTGTATCGTGTAGTGTCTTCAAACTCAGAATCGGCGGCTGTAGTGTGTTTTCGTACCTCTGCAGGGATGCCAGATGGTTTGCATCCAAGTAAACAGACTTCCGTAAGAATATCTAAGCAGTATTTTCGTTGCGATAGATGTAACCCTTCAGCAGTGCGTATTACCTCAATACCAAGAAAGTACTGGAGTTGTCCAAGGTCCTTGGTGACAAACACCTTTTGAAGGAATGCCTTGATCTCTAGAATTCCATTGTGATCATCACCGGTGACCACCATATCATCAACATAGACAGCAAGTATCACAGTACCAGTGGATCGTCGTCTAACAAACACAGAGTAATCAAATGTAGTTTTGTGAAAACCAATAGAGCTAATTTCAGTGGTAATCCTGTCGAACCAGGATCGAGGACTCTGCTTTAGGCCATAGATGGCCTTACGAAGTCGGCACACATACTCCCCCTCGACGGAGTAACCCGACGGTTGCATCATATAGACCTCTTCTTCGAGATCACCATATAAGAAGGCATTCTTGACATCCAGCTGAAAAATTGGCCAATTCTTGTTAGCTGCAACAGAGAGTATAGTGCGAATGGAACCCATCCTAGCAACAGGGGAGAAGGTCTCAAAGTAATCGACCCCATATGTCTGAGTGAATCCCTTTGCCACAAGTCGTGCCTTAAGTCTGTCAATAGAACCATCTGGAGATTGTTTGGTCGTAAAGACCCATCGACAAGCAACAGGCTTGATGCCTGTAGGACATAGCACAAGATCCCACGTGCCTCTGGATGTGAGTGCATCCATTTCTTCATTCATGTCCTATCGCCAGCCTGCATCTTGTGAGGCACTATGATGATCTTTCGGAATGGAGATAGTCATTAGGGCATCTGCATATTGTTTGTCAGTGGAAGAGAGTCCAATAGTAGTAGTAAAGTTAGACATAGGATAAGAGGTACACTTTCTCTTCTGCTTCCTTAATGCAATCGGCAGGTCTTCTGGATCATCCGGAACAGTAACGGAGGGGACTGTCAAAGATGGCATATCATCCTGAGGCAGAGGTATGGGTAGAGGAACATCTGGTGGTGAGGTCCGAGAGTGATGGGTGTGGTTGATTGGTGGTGGAGGAAGATCTAAAGGGACATCGGGGACACTTTGTGTGAAGAAGCTGATTTGTTCAAAGAAGGTTACATCTGCAGATATGTAATATCGATTATTAATAGGATCATAACATCTGTAACCTTTTTGAGTGGAGGAATAACCAAGGAAAACACACTTGATGGCGCGAGGGGATAATTTGTCTTTAGTGTGAAAATTATGGACGAAGGAGACACACCCAAATATTCGTAGAGGTAAAGGAAAGGGAAGATTATCAGGGTGAAGTAAAGAAAATGGTGTGGATCCTTTGAGAGTAAGAGAGGGATTCCTGTTGATAAGATGGACTGAAGTGAGGACAGCATCACCCAAGTATGTTTTGGGAACATTCATATGGGTTAGAAGGGACCGGGCAATATTTAGGAGGTGACGAAGCTTGCGTTCAGCAACCCCATTTTGCTGAGAGGTATAAGGACAAGAGGTTTGATGTATTGTTCCATTGGAAGCAAAGAAATCAGAAAGATCTCGTTGAGTAAACTCCAAGGCATTGTCTGAGCGGAATATCTGAATATTTGTTGAAAATTGATTTTTGACATAAGCGAAGAAATCTTTGATAATTTTATTGATTTCTGATCGTTCTTTAATAAGATAGACCCAGGATGACCTGCTATAATCATCCACAAAAACAGTAAAATAGCGGTGTCCACCAATGGTTCGGACAGGACAAGGTCCCCAAACGTCACAATGAAGTAATGAAAAGGGCATAGTATGACGGGGTTCAATCCTAGCAGGAAAAGATGCACGATGATGTTTTCCGAACTGACATGCTTCACACTCGAAGGGTTTAAGCATGGACAGTTCAGGGAACATTAAGGAAAGAGCTTTAGCAGAGGGGTGACCCAGACGAAGGTGCCAGAGAAGGGGATCAACAGAGATGGAAGTTGCGCCAGCGAAACCAGAGTTGACAGGGATATCAAGAAAATATAAGCCGTTCTTCTCATGTCCCCCACCAAAGATCTGTTTCGTCCGGATGTCCTGAAAATAACAGCATAAGTCATCAAAAATCACGCGACAATTGAGTTCTGTGCATAATTTGTGAACCGACAGCAGACTAAGGGGAAAAGTAGGAGCACAATAGACATCCGTTAGTCTAAGTTTGGGGCTAAATTCCATAGTCCCCACACTAGTGATAGGTGAGTAGGCGCCATTAGCCACACGAACATGTTTTACTATAGAGGGGTCCCTGGGAGAGGTGAGGATACTGCATTCTCCTGTGAGGTGGGTTGATGCACCCGAGTCGATGATCCATGTAGAAGTAGTGGTAGAGGCAGAATTGGCACTGGTACCTGTGGTAGCTGCTAGAGTTGCAGTAGGCCCTGAAGTTGTAGTGTCGACAACTGGGTTCTGAAGGAGTTGGTGAAGACGAGTATATTCTGCAGCAATAAAAGATACAGGAGCATCGGTGGGAGATTGAGCCTGAGAGGTTTCCATAGTATCATAATTTGGGTCATAAGATGTGGCCTCATATGCATTATTGGCTTTGGGCATGCCAAAGGTCGCCCGGCATTTGTCAGACGGATGGTTCCATCGGCCACAATGAGTACAAGCAGGATAACGAGGATTTGAAAAATCACGGCTACGACCGCGTCCTGAGTCTCGTCCTCGTCCCTGCTCTCGTCCACGACTGCGACCAAATATGCGGCCGCGTGATCCCTGGAAGGGTGGTCGTCCTCCTGCGAAGTGAGCAGTAGTGTCTGCAGTGGGAGGTTGGTTGGGTGATTCCAGCTCCTGTAGTCTGCCAAAAATAGTTTCAAGTGACGGTAGGGAAGCTGCCGTCAGGAATTGGTATTTGACAGATTTATACCGAGGGTGTAAACCTGAAAGAAAACGATACACCTGCCATTCTGCTCTTTCACCAATTTGCTTGTCACAACAGGCAGGTTGAAATATAAGCAGTTCTTCAAATAACCCTGTGAGTAGCCTATAATATTCTATCAAGGATGTTTCTCCTTGATTTGCAGACCAAATTCTTGTATAAATGTCAGAAAGCCTAGATTTGGTTGTTTTCTGGGAGTAAGTTTTCTCAAGACTTTCCCACATTTCCTTTGCAGTTGTTTTATAGAGCAAATTTGATGCAATATTAGGATCAACACTGTTCGTCATCCAAGTGATTACCTGGCAATTATCGACATACCAGGTATCATAGTTGGCGTCTGTCTCGGCAGGCGGAGTAGTAGTGAGAATGTAGATCTTGCGCTGGCCACCAATGAAAATTTTGAAGGAGCGAGACCATAGTACGTAGTTCTCTGAGCCCTTTAGTTTGATTGAGGTGCCCTGTACCAGCATAGATGATGTATGGTACAGGGGCTTGGAGTCCGAAGACGTAAGAGCAGATGCCATGGTGGCCGTAGTGGTCAATGACCTAGTATGCAGAGATAATTGAGATCATACAGAATATTAGTAGATCATACTGAAGAAAACCATCAATCTATGGTTGGCAGTCTAGAGGACCCAGTCCTTGTGAGAAGTCTTGGATCGAAGGGAGCTCAGTTCTTGAGCAGAAGAGCCGTAGAGTAGTACTGGGAGGGCGCGTCTGGATGGGCGTAGAGCAATGCTGGTATGGCCGTAGTACAGTACTGGGATGGCCGTAGGGTGGTGGCGCGATTGCGAAGGGCGCCTGGCGGATGAGGCGTTGCGGAGGGCGTCTGGAGGTGAGGACGAGATGAGGCGCGTCTGGAAGGAGATGAGGCGCGTCTGGACGATATGAGAGCGTCTGCGGATGAGGCGTTGCAGATGGGCGCGTCTGGAGGAGAAGCGCGTCTGGAAGGTCTCCTGGCGGAGAAGGTCTCCTGGCGTCTGTAGGAGAAGGCGTTGCAGAATGGGTGCCAGGGAGGAGCGATCCTGGCGGAGGTCGCCTGGCGGAGGTCTCCTGGCGGAGGGAGCCTGGCGGAGCGTCGCGGAGGGCGAGAGGTCGCCTGGCGGAGGCTGGCGGAGGTCGCCTGGCAGAGGTCGCCTGGCGGAGGGCGAGAGGTCGCCTGGCGGAGGGCGATAGGTCTCCTGGCGGAGGGCGGAGGTCGCCTTGTGGAGGTCGCGGCGCGGAGGGGTGCGAAGGGGCGCAGAGGGGTGTGGAGGGGTGCCGTGCGGAGGGGTGCGGAGGGAGGGCACCGTGCGGAGGGGGGTCCTTCTGGCGGAGGGCGCCTGGTGGATGGCCGTAGGTTGGCGGAGGATGGGCAAGAATCGCGCCTTGGCGTGGAAGGGCGGCGCTGGGAGGAACCCTAGGGGGGACCCCTAGGGTTCGAGCATGACGAGGGCGGCAGTTGGGGTTGGGGAAATTTAGGCTCTGATACCATGTGAAGACTGTAATATTGTGTTTTATTCTGTGAGCTCTAGGGGTCCTTATATAGGACAAAAAACCCTAGGGTGCTCAGAGTAGAACTTTACATAAGTACCCCTGTGGGGTTACAAAGGGAAACAGTTCATAAGGAAACAATGCATAAGGAAATAGAGATAAATAGAGAAGCGACAATATATGGAATTTTCTAACAAAGTCAAATCAAAAAGTGATCAAGGCGAAAGTTGCTCACCTCGACGAGATCTACAACTTTTGTGAATTATCTAAAATCAAAAGTAATCAATTATATAAAAAATATTTTTGGTGGTACTCTACAAATAATAAAATATCGAATTTTTGCATTTTGTAAATTTTTTATATTTTTAATTTTCTTTAATTAGTTGATTAATTTTTATACAATATATACATAACAAATCTATTTTTTATGGATTTTTAAGGTAAGAATAAGGGTAGAATAAAATTGGCAAAGATAAAATATGTATACAAAGAATAAAAAGTTAGATTTTTGTGTTTTCTTCTGGTTTTCTGATTTTTTAGTTTTAATTCTTTATGTCATGTTTGTTAATTAATCAAAGAATAATTTAAAGAAAGAATTAGGTTAAAATGATTATTATTTACACATAAAATACTAGGTTCAATTTTGGTCAAAAACCAAAGTTATTTATTTACAAATTTTAACCCTAATTTAAGCAAATTAGTGAATTTTAATGGTATTAATAAGTGATCTATTAAGGAGATTTTGCTAAAACAACCATATAGAGTAGATTAATAATAGATCCATCAATCATCTCTTAATAGTCATTTGATGGTGATTGATGAGTCCTCAATCTATTCATCCAAGCAGCAGCCTCTATGATTCAACAATCGAATAAAAAAACAGTACGATCAATAAGATGGCCATGGTACGTTACCTTAATTGTATTAAGGGACCTTATAGTTCATTCCTTCATTTAATCTCAGACATGGAGTGGAATAAATCAATAACTTTTATTGATAAATTAAACATTACAATAACATTTGTTGTAGGAATGGTTCGCATCGAGCTCACATGATGAACAATCTCCCACTAGCCCTTAGAACCATTCAGGCATAATCCTTAAACCCATGTCATTACATGCTGGTCAAAAACTTTTTGTGTCAAAGATTTGGTAAGCAGATCAACAATGTTATCGGCAAAGGCCACCTTAGTGATGACGATGTAACCATGCTTTTGTATCTCCCGAATGATGTGGTATTTTCTTTCCACGTGCTTGATTTTCTTGATACCATCTGGGCTCCTTTTCCTGAGCTATGACTCTCGTATTATTACAGAGTAGCAGGATGGGAGTATCAGAAGAAAATATGCCAAGCTCCAAGATGAACTTACGTAACCACACCGCCTCCTTTGCAACATCTGATGCGGCAATGTATTCAACTTCTGTTGTTGAATCGGCTGCAGTGTCCTGCTTCTTGCTTCTCCAACTCACAACACCACCGTTTAACAGGAACACAAACCCTGATGTCGACTTTCGATCATCAATATCATATTGGAAGTCAAAATTTGTCTGTCATAAGACTTAGAGATCACCATCTCCATAGGTCAAGATGTATTCTTGCATCAATCTTAGATACCTGAAGATGCTCTTCACTCCATTCCAGTGTTTCTCTCCATACCAGGATTGGTAAAAACTTACCACTCCCACTCCATGGCAGATATCTGACCTTGTGCATACCATGTCATACATTAAGCTTCCTACAACCGATGCATAGGGGCATTTAGCCATGGCTTTCTTATCCTAAATACTTTGAGGAGCCATCCCTTTAGACATGTGGATACCATGTCTTAAGGGAAGGAATCCTTTATTGGATTTCTCCATATGAAAACGCTCCGAGATCTTCTTAATGTGCCCATGTTGTGACAATCTCAAGATCCTCTTTTCTCAATTTCTAAACAGCTTCATACCTAATATATAAGAGGCTTCTCCAAGATCTTTCATCTCAAAGGTATGGGATAACCAAATCTTAACATATGTCATCATCCATTTATCATTCCCAATGATAAGTATGTCATCTACATAAAGGACGATGAACACAATGACTCTCCCACTAAGCTTCTTGTACACACACGGTTCATCAGGCTTCTGTACAAAATCATAACTCTTTGTGGTTTCATCGAATATGATGTTCCAACTACGAAAGCTTGTTTAAGCCCATAGATGTATTTTCTTCAACTTACATACTTTGCCTTCCTCGGTTATGAAGCCCTAAGGCTGCTTCATATAGACATCCTCTTCGAGGTATCCATTGAGATAAGCCATCTTGACATCCATCTACCAGATGTCGTAGTCAAGATATGCAACTATAGATAGTAGTGCCCTGATGGACTTAAGCACATCCACAAGAGAGGATTTATCATCGTAGTCGATGCCTTCTCTGTGTATAGCCTTTGGCTACGAGCCATGCTTTGAAAGTCTTTACTTTCTCACAAGATCCCCTCTTTCTCTTGAAGATCCATTTACACCCCATGGGTTTTGCCCCAATAGGTGGATCCTCTAGGATCCTTACACCATTTTTATGCATGGAGTCTATTTCACACTTCATTGCTAGCATTCATCTATCTATGTCACGACCCGTGAGTGCTTCGTAAAATGAAGCTGGATCACTACCGATTTCACCTGACATATGGAATCCGTACTTTTTAGGTGGTGCAACCACCCTCGAGCTCCTTCGAAGAGGTACGAGTATTACATCTTCACTTACCTCTTTAGTTTTTGGATCGGGAAACTCAGTATCCTCAGGGGATTCAATGAGTTCCTTTACTTTATTTTTATCTTAACTCTTAGCAAAGTCATCCTCCAGAAATTTTACATCTCTAGCGACGAATACCTTCCGCGTGCGCTTCCCTTTGACCTGTACAACCATTGTACTATCAGTGGAATTATATTTATTCATTACATCTTCTGAAGACTTTTATGAAGCCATTAACTCAGCTTTAGACCAATTCATATTGTTCATTTGAAATAATACCACAAAGTTATTGAAAGACTTGGGCAAAGACAGTACAATGAAGTCGAGCTGCATGTCTGCATTCATCTGAGCCCTGAGAGTTTCTACTTTAGACAGGTACCCAAACATTTTGAGTAGGTGTTCTCTAACTGAAGTCCCTTCCTACATTCTGCAACGAAAAATCTCTTTCATAATGTTACCACCGAACATATCCTTGAGATTCAACATTATATCATGGCAATTTTCCATCTCTACATGTTTCTTCTGAAGCACATTGGAGAGAGATCCTAGAATATAACACCTGGTCAATGTGTGATCTTCAATATATTTTTCATTATATTTGAGTTCTTTCAGCATCTTAGGGTAGGCAATCTTGTCCTTAGATAACATATAAGATATACGATCTACAGATTGGACAAGATCCAAATTACAGATCCAATCCGAGTAATTCGACCCGGTCAACTGGTTGACCTCCAGAAGCCTAATGGATGGGTTCATGGACTTCATTGTCTGAAATTAAGAATGCGCTATATTAAAACATATAAATAATTATATATTCAAAAATAAATTCTTTGATTAAGGATTTTTAATCAAATTATTCTTGCATTTTCAACTATGAAAGTACGATCCCTTAATCACTTTCAAAGCATGAGATATACTTATCACTATGTCTCTAGTGAGAACATGAATCTCCTTTTACCTTTGTTACACGCCAATAATATGATAACTTGTGACTTGGATAAAGAGAAGCAGAAATACATTCTGCATTACAAGTTCAACTTGCATTTCCCAATTCGATATTTAACACCAGGGCCCACCATCCATAAGATGATGTTGACATGTTGTTAATTGAACCAACCGTTAACATGAATAGCACTCGCTACACATAATTCAATATCACCCCAATAATACGATGACTTGATATTGGGATCACCACACATACAGTCTTACTATTTCGAGAAGCAAAGATCATGTTCCATGTGCGCTTGTATGCATGAGCTATCGCTTCCGACATGCATCTCCTACATATAATCCTTGGTGATGGAACCCTTTACCTTGACGGAAATCATAGATATCACTTATGTGATCCTCCATATCATGTTTAATTTTTAATTAATTATCATAAATCATATTCACATAATTAAATCTTCCAAGGAAATTACAACTCTATTCATTATAGAGTAATTTAATTGGATATAATTTATTTAATCATATTAAATCAATTATCAATATATTTCAATCAACCAATAAATAAACTTGATTGTTACTTGAAGGATGGTATAATATAAAAATACGTATTATTCAAATTTTAATAATTAGAAAGATACATCATGATCATTTCAAGCATTATTCTTTCTTTACCCACTGTCATGGCCAGTACGCATAGGACGTGGGACAGATCGCTCACGGAGCAACCTGCTACCCTAACTATCCCGGATTAGACACTATATCCGCCTCAGATCATGATAATGTGATTTTTGTCATTTTTTATTTAAGATGTTATTTGGCCTTTCGACCAAATTTATATCATATAATACTATCAAAATCATTTTGAATAATATTATAGAGATATTTTCTAAAGAAATCCCCAATCCTATTCAAATAACAATGTTTTGCATGTAAAGATTGTCCTACAACTACTGTAGGATAAACTAGGATTTTCATAAGCATACATTCAACGGCCTATGCTGATTAATTAATTATTTTCATATTAATCAAATACAAATTCATAACTTCCATGATTTTCATTAGATTATAAACTCATTCAGCAAAGAGATTTGATGATCTAATCATCTTCCAACCCATTTCCACTAAATATGAAATAACTAGGTTCAATGGAGTTGGAATCGAGCAAAATAAATTCGAGCAATTTATTGGATTGATTCTCTACTTAGTTTGTTTATTTCATATTTCATGATGGTAAAACAGTGAGAAAAAATAATTTTCTGACAGATCCGAGAATACATGCAAAAAACTTTTATAGCGGGAACTTTTCGAATCATTTTCATGCACCTTTGGTATGAACATTAGACTATTGTTTTTGGGACATATTTAGGAATTATAAAAATAATTTAGTAACTAAAAAATATGTCCAAACTATGCCAACGGTAGGCTTTTAATTAAACGAAAATCCAATTCAAATCTTGCATCCAATGCAAAAATAATTATTCTTGCGCATCTGAAACACGAATCTCGATCGCCTAGGGTTTAGGATCATATTCAAGACCGAGACCAAGGCTCTGATACAACTTGAAAGTTGTGGAGGGAATATTTTATGCATCACGGAAGCGTGAAGATTGCATCATATGCGATCAGAACGACTAGTCGCACTAGTTGCTCGGTGCAGTAGAATTTTAAAAATTTAAATGATAAAACTACATGATCCGAGAATACTTATTGGATCATTTCATCTAAATCACAAATGAGATGTAGGAATACCTATTGAAGAGTGGTTGTGATCATATCTCTAAAGCAAGAGACCTCTTGTCTCAAGTCTGATCCAATAGAGGAGACACTTGAGAGCGTGTCGATGAAACACGTGCTCCTCAGAATTCAAGTTGATGATCCAAGAGGTGAATCTCCTGATCTCATCACACGAGATCTGATGTCTTCTTCATAGGAGAGGTGCACCGAAGGAGATGGAGATCCACGAGTGGTCGAGGCAATGACACAACGGTGTGATAATGATGATCTTCTCTAGGGTAAGAGGTGGACAACCACTCTTGTAAGAGAGAAGGGGGTGCGAGTATGAGATTGAGAGAGAGAGAGAGCACTTGCAATTATTATGTCTGAAAATAAAGAGATAGGTTGCCTCTTCTTTTATAATTTTTTTGGGAGTTGATGGATCTCAATTCATGGAAAAAGCAAAATCAATGGTTTTTGTTTCTTTAAATGACCATGATTTTATCATAAAAATACAATAATAATTAATTTAATTTAAAATATATTGAATAATAATCAATATAAATAATTTTAATTAAATAAATCAACCATGGAGAAATAGAAAGGAGGCAAGCCTCCTTCCATAAGGGGGTTGGACAACCACTTATCCTATTAGGACTTGATGGGCGTCCACTGTCTCATAATAGGAAGGTGGCTTCATTCTCCTTTTACTACATATTCCTTGAATTTCTCCATAATTTTACAACAACATTTGTTGTAAATTATTTCACAAAAATAATTCTAAGATATTTTGGTGAAATATTAATCATACCAATGGAAATTTGTGAATCACATTCACAACTAAAAATAATATGTAAATTACATTTTCAATTAGATATCCAATGTGAATCCAATTAACATAAATATTTATATTGTAAATGTTATAACGACATTTGTTGTAAATTATTTCACAAAAATAATTTCATGATATTTTTGTTAAATATCAATCATGCCAATGGAAATTTGTGAATTACATTCACAACCCAAAATAATATGTAAATTACAATGTCAATTAAATGCCCATTGTGAATCCAAGTCACATCAATGTTTAAATTGTAAATGTTATTTACAAATAGCTCTCTCTCTCTCTCTTATATTGTAAATCAAATTTATAATATATATGAATAATATGGATAACACTATCCACATTATTCATATCTATTAAATCATATTTAATTATATTGGATCATCAATCACATGCATCTAAATATATGAATCAAATTCACATTATTCATTAATTGTTTATTTTTCAATGCTTGGATACACAAATTATTCTTGAACTATTTCAAGAATAATGCGTTTTCTCCGTAGATATTTGGAGATAAGGACAGGGCAATTGGACATTCAACATATAGTGACTTGTATATTGAGATCATATCTTAAATCCAGATCTTAGGGACCTCTCATGAATGCTTGATAAAATCAAGACCATAGGTCTAATCTTCTCATTACATCTGAATCACATTCAGATCAATGCCCATCATTTGGACTAAGATCGGATCACTTCTTAATAAGAGGAGTCACTAAAATCCATATCTTATTCATCGCTCCCTCGAAAATGGGAGCGTCATGATTATACAATCATTTATGATCACATCACACTCATGTATTCCTAGTACATGTACATCCTACATACTGGAAGACCTAGAATAAACCCGAAGATATAGATCAATTTATATTGTCATTTTTAGGTTTTTCTCATTAAGTTTTTCGTTCGGTCACTGGGAGTTAGTATCTATCATATGCTTTCCAAAATCATATATCATACCTACAAATTCTTGTCATGCTTCCAAAGCAAGATGACCATGCATGAAATTTGATCGATCCCAATACCTCATGAGTGAGCTCATGTCTTCTTATTCACAAGTGAATCTGTATGATGCCTTTGCGAGATCGTATTACTTATATGCCCTTATATCCACACTAGCTCGTCGGTGTATAGACCTTGATTAGGCCATCAACCAATCGGTCTATCATATGTACATGCCTGATCATATAGCAACACATTTATCTTCGGTCAGAGGATGTGTGCCTATGTCATGACAATTTACGACATAGGACTTGGCTATCTCGATCTTGATAAGTCAACGCTTTGACCTAGCTTATCTAACACCTCTGAATCTCTATTCCTACGTAGAGGACATGTACCAAGAGGTCGGTCAGATATTAGCCAAAAGAGAAAGGATTACCATCTCCTTATCAGGCTGGAGATCATCTCTTAATAATCATTTTGATGGTGCTTGATGAGTCCTTAATCTAACTCTTTAGATATTCATCCAAGCACCAGCCTTTATGATTCAACAATTGAATCAACAACAATATGGTCATTAAGATGGCCATGATACATAATCCTAATTGTACTAAGGGACCTTATAGTGCATTCATTTGTTTAATCTTAGACATGGAGTGAAATAAACCACAATTTTTATTGATAAATTAAACATTACAATAACACTTACTCTAGGAATTATTTGCCTCGGGTTCACATGGCTAAAATATCTGTAAATATGTCTGCATCCTGGTTTCATACAACTTCCATACACATGTCCATTTATTTATTTTTATTTTTTGAATTTTTTGAAATGAAACTTGGGGGTTTTATATCACTATATACCGCCATGATATCTTTTCAAAAATTCAACTTTATTCAAGATTTTTATCCCATCCATCAAGACTACCAAATTTTAGCGATCTTTGAATTGTTGAAATTAACCCCTTCTAGATAGACACATTAGGAATGTTTGTTTTAAATAAAATTTTAAACACATATTCCCCTTAAAATACTAAGTAAATCCCCCAAAGGTTTCATTACAAAAAATATAGAAATAAAATAAAAAGGGGTGGGTATAGGGAAGTTGCACGAACCCAGGGTGTAGGCTCCCTATTCCCTATGTATATACACAAGCACGCATGCACATGCACACACATATGAGAAAATTGAAATGAGATTGGGGCTCAATCATTTCCATGATATATATATTAGTTGAAATTTTTATAAAATGAAATCTCCCTTTTTATCCCTAAAAAGGCATAGAACCAATATTATATTACTATTATCACTGTCTAACTATAAATTTATGTTTGCAGAAGATAATTAAATTCTTATGACAATTTCAAACATATTTTCCTTTTTCTTTCTTCCTCCCCAACACCTTTCCCTCCCTTTAAAGTGGGACTTACAAAATTTGTTTCATAGTTAGTTTCTCAGGGTTCCCATGAAATTCCTAACAATAGTAGATCAAGGGCTATGTCACAGAAAAAGTGCATTATTATCTAAAGAGTAAAACATGCAAAAGTTAATAAATTATAAACCCGATTTCAATGTTGTACTTGATTTTTAAAAGGTAACAATGTGATACACAATCTTTACCATTTATCTCAATGTGATAATTAGCTATTAAAATTTAGTTGATCGTTTCATCTTTCTGACCTTAAACCACGACAACTCAAAATCACAATGAGACAAATCTTAAAGATCGGATACCACATTGTTAACTTTTAAAGTTCAGGTACGGCTTTGAAATCGGGTGTATAGTTCATGGACTTTTGCGTAATTTACTCTTACTTTCAGGATCGGGGTTGTCCAATCCATTTTGATCACTTTCATCATGCTCAACATCAACAGTAAGTCCTGATAGACACATTCAGTTATTGTTTAACTGAATTTCTCATATCTTAATTATTTTCTTTTCGTTTTTCTGAGACTAATATCAAGTAAAAAACAGAAGAATCTTATATATATATATATATATATATATATATATATATAAGAAGTTATGATGATATCTTCTGAGACTAATATCTTAGGTTATTTTCTGTGAGGACAGTGACCAGACTAATTTCAGTTCTTTACCTCACCTGCATGCCGATGCCGATTTACCAGAAAAAGGAATATCCCAACTCAAGATCCGTCCTTTCTAATGTTCCCAGGAGCACCTTTCAAGTTGGACACCAGAAAGGTTCAATGTTCTTGGCTTCAGAGAGAAAGAGAGAAACCCATCAGTCGGCAACTAGTAGTGGGGAGGAGGGCAAAAAAAAGACTGTATGAGCTCTGCACATCCACGTCGCTTTTAAAAGTGTAGACAACAATCCAACTGTCCAAATAAACGACCAGATGTGCTCACGGAAGATACCTGCTTACTTCGATCTCCACTAGTACTTGCAAATATATTTCTCCAAGGCAAAGTGGGTGCAATTCCCCACATGTCCTTGGCAGAAAATAATCAAAGATTGCATTGGCAAGAGGAGGAAAAGGCATATACTTTGTGGGTGGTGGGTGAATCAGTTGCATTTCAGTGCATTATGGGCCATATTTTTAAAATTAAAGTTCTGTATATGTAAGAATTAACCAGTATAGATCCCAGTCTCTTCTCCTGCAAACTGGCCTTCGTCCTGCTCCAAACATACATCCGCAGAGCCAATTTCTCTGCACCAGACATACATTTTTAAAGATTAATCCTATTGAAATCATTCGGTACACCAGTATGATGACACGAAAGATAGATGAAGGCAACGGCATGGTGATCAAAGTAAAGAACCTCGAGGGACGAGGAACACCGGTTAGACAGACGGACATTGTGCATGGTCCATGTTTCCTATAGCTTGTTCTTGGTCACAAACCCCTCCATACAATTGCGTTCATCCCATGTAAAAGAACAGTCAGTATAGTCTCAGCATAATGTTGGTTGAATCCGTGTGCACCAAAAAGACATCCACATGATGTGCAGAAGTCTCTCAGAGAGCCATTGGAATGATCCTCCAACACTCAGTTAACATAAAAATCACATGTCTCAATGTTACAACTGTGATCTCTGGTACTAGAGGTGTACATTGATAGGATAAAATCCATGATCCGATCTAATTTTTGTTCATTGTTTTGATTTTATTTTATCATTCTAATAGATTAAATCATATCGAGATTTTGAAAACCTGTTACTTTATGGATTGGATTGGATTGCTAATGAAATTTGATCCAATCCATTAATCTGTTAATATTATATATGACAATAACTAATGTTTACAACTTTCTTTCTTATCCTAACTTACGAATTCCACCCGCATCATTTTTGGTCAAGCAACACTTTTTTAATTTAGCATGTAACATAATGCTAGGAATAAAAAGAAAGATAACTTTAAAATTAAAATATAAAAAATCAACTATCCTATGCTACTTCTCACAAGCCAACATAACAAATTGACAATGCATGTGTTTGGACCTTGCATCTCCTTCTCAAGTAGAGCATACTTTATCCCTCTTTGCATCTTATTTTCTAGCCACAAAATATAAGGCTACCTCAAATGTTAATGTTGTTGCCTTGTAGGTCAAATTATTCCCCAATTGTGTGCTACCTTTTGGTTACAATCTTTTCAATCAAAAATCAATAATACAATAATGTTCTATAATTATTTTATGAAGTATTTATAATTATTTTAGATGATTTATTAAGTAGACAAATCCATTTTGATAAATACTTTTTTACAACAATTCAACATCAGGAACATAATTTAAATGTTAAGTGCTACTAATATGAGGATAAACCATGAAGGAGAGAATACTCAAGGGTTTTTATCATTTGTGCCCCTTTTAGATATTGCAATATTAGTTATGCACCTTTCTTTTTTTAAATATCAGTTATGCCCTCGACTTCTTGTCGCTTTATCATGTATGCATCTCCGTTACCATAGTCGTCAATCAATTGAACTTAAAAATGATTTTTTTTCAAATCATGGTGAGGTTAATAGGAGTATAACTATCCTAAAACCCCCTGCTCCTCCTCCTCCCATCTAGGAGCTCGTCCTTCGTCTCCGCCTGGTGAGGAGTGGCGCGCGATAGAGCTGGCAGGTGCGGTGGTCGAGGCCGACCAAGGGTTCGAGGTAGCGACGATGGAACACATGGCAGCGCTCCCAGAGGCTGCTCACATCACACCCATCCTTTTTGGACGAGCAATAAGAGGGAGGGGACCTATAGGGAGTTGAGGAAGGGCTTCCTTGACACGAGAAGAAGAGGTGGGTCGGAGTTGAAATAGGGTGGGGATGAGGAGAGGTGGGTTGGAGGAGGAAGGGAGATGGGAGGAGGAGGAGTGGCAGAGGTAGAGAAGGAGAAGAGGAGAGGGGGTTGCTGCGGAGGGGTGCTGAGGGAGGCGGGGACAGTGTAGGATTGGTGTTGAGGAAGAGCAACTTCGAATATATGGATGCAGATCATCGATGAGGGCGATGTGAGGGGGAGGCGACGATGGAGGAGAGGTAGAGGAGAGGGTCGGAATGGGAGGAGTGATAGGGGATGAGGATGGGGAAGGTGGTGGAGGAGGAAGCATAGAAGATGAGGATGAAGGTGGTGGTGGCAACCATCCTTTAAGAGGGAGTGGGAGAGGATCAAGGGGTGGTGGAGGAGGAATTGGTGGCACGGGGAAGGAGCATGGGGCGAAGGAGGATGACGGGGGTGCGGGGAGGAGCAGGAGGCAGAGGAGGAGGAGGGGGTGCGGGAGAGGAGCAACGGTCAGAGGAGGAGGCGGAGGTGCATGGAGGAGTAGCGGGAGAGGAGTAGGGTGCAAGGGAGGAGCAGCACGCGGAGGAGGAGGGTGTGAGGGAGGAGCAGTGCACGAAAGAGGAGGGGACGCAGGGGGGAGGAGAGAGCGAAGGAGGGCGTGGGGGAAGGAGTAGCAGGCGGAGGAGGAAGGGGCACGAGGGAGGAGCAATAGGTAGAGGAAGAGGGGACGCGGGGGAGGAGTTGGGGCAGAGGATGCTGGGGAGGAGCTACAAGCGGAGGGCATGTTCGGTGAGCCTGGCGGGCACATGGGAGGAGGCTGGGTGTAGGAGGAGGAGGATGGGGCGCTAGAGGCGAGGGAAGGAGGAGGAGCAGGGGGTGGGGGAGGGGGAGGACTTAGTGGAAAGACATTTCAACTCTTTTTTATCTTAATTTCCCTTGAGTCCCCAAAGTTGACGTCTGTTTGCGTTGGGGATGGACGGTAACTAGGTTGAATTGCACAAGTGATAGGACGACAAGAAGTCAGGGGCACAATTGATATTTCAAAAAAGAGAGATGCATAACTGATATTGCAATATTTTAGAGGGGCACAACTGATAAAAACTCAATATATGAGTATTAGAAATCTGATCCAATCCGTAATTCAACGAATATGATTGGTTTGAATTTGAACATTTAAGGGATTGGATTGAGAAAAGTTATAACCCATTAAGATTGGATAGATATGGATTAATATAAAATCCATGTACATCACTATCTCATATTATTTAGAAGATATTATTTTTATTTCTATTGTTACATACCATGTAAGCTTTTGTAGCCATAAAAATTTCATTTCCGTAAGGACTATAAAGACAACAGTTTTTTAGGAACAATTCGTAGCATCGAAATGTTTAGTTACTGCAATTTGAATTATAAAGATAAAAACATCGCATTGCCAATTAAGGGGTATCCAAATAAATTATGGCAAGAATGCCAGTGCTTTTATGACGCAAATTCAAATTACTAATTATAACTGATAAGTATGTAGCTAAAATATCTTTTACCCTTTAGTAACCAAATGTCTAGCTAAATTGTTTTTGTTGCAAGATCTTAGCAGTGACTAAAGTAATATAATGTGGGGAAAGGTATTTTTCAAAATCTTTGTTGTAAAATAATTACATTATTATTTGTATTTGAAATGTGCAGTGAATGACTTATTGGCTACAAAATTTTTAAAAACACTCATAATCAACAGTTATGCGTTGTCTTTCTTTTTAAAATTTGTATAAATCATCACTATATTTAGCAACAACTCGGATAAAAAAAATTCGAAAGATAATATATAAGCATTAATACATAAATAGCAAATAATTAGAGTTATATATTTAACATTTAGCGATGCATTGGGTCTTATAATCATGCATTCACCGCTACAAATTCATTTTTGTTGTAATGCATCTGTGTTATTAGTAAGGATAATTACATATGATAATTCTATGAATTCATTGACTACACCCAAAATTTTGTAAAATCTGAGTCTTTGAGACTATGTTTGGGATGTCATATATAACCTCTCCTGATTTTTAAGGGAAATGCCCTTTTGCAGTCAATTTGTTTACTAGCACCTTTACGTTCTTAAATAGCCATTTCTTTTTAAATCTTGTAAAATACTAGAATGAAATTGGTCTAAGGCAACAGATACTACAACAAAATTGATTTAAGGCAATAGATTATTTGAATATTTATTGTCAGATCTTCTGATGTTAAAGATATAACAATGAATATTATTCATTGTCAAATTATCTTTGTTATAATTAGCAAGGAATGTCATGTTCATTGCCAGAGGTTCATATAACGACGATTTATCTGTTGACATATGCATTGCTAAAGGTTCATATAATGACGGTTTATCTGTTGACTTATTCCTTAAATTTTGTACTAATCATTGCAAAAATTACTAATAGTTAGAAGAAAAGTTAACGATAACCATTATTATATGATTCACTGACGTGAATATAGCAAAGAATACGATATTCGTCACGAATTTAAACAAGTATGAACTATATATTTAACTATAAAAGATAAGATACGAATATTAAATTATTCGTAGCCTTTGGGTCGATTTTTCTGTAGTGAGATACTTTAATATCTGCTGCCATACATTCGGTGATTACATGTATACCAACTGAAATTATTCATTAAATTATCTTTGATTTTTCAATTATAATAAATATTGTATTCATTGCTCTATCGCTAATGAGGAATCATATGAAAATGGTCATTTGTTAACCATTTTCTTTTAATTTTTGCTAAAGGTAGAATTAGTACAAACTCTAACAAAAATGTCAACAAATAATTGTCCATGTATGAACCTCTAGCAATGCATATAATATTCGTTCACTACAATAAAATTAGCCTAAGGCAACAATAATTTTATATTCATTGTTATATCTTCCATAGTTAAATATATAACAATGAAGTTATTCTTTACTGATTCTTTAATATTCACAATGATTATCGTGTTTGTTACCTTATATGTAGCAACGAATCCTATACCAATGATTATTCATTGACTTTTTTCTTCTAATTGTTAACTTTAGTATAATTAATACATTTATTAGCGAATAAGTAAACAGATAAGCCATTGTTATATGAAGATAACAACAAGATATTGTTTATTTTTAACATTGGACGATATAACAACAAATGTCCAAATATTCATTTCCTAAGGTCAATTTTGTAGTAGCGGTTGTCAAATACAATGATAAAAGATAGCTTTGTAACGAATGATATTCATTATTATAAATATAACATCGAGGATATGTTAATGAATATTCCAATTATTTGTTATGATAGACCAGTTTTGTTGGAGTGGATTCCTTTACAGATATCTTTTTCACCTGAATCTAGACTTGCAATAGCTTTACAGTCTGGACTGGTTATTTCTTCGTAGCTATTGCAACATGTAACATCACCTCTGGGCATGGAATCTAAATGTTGAGGAGAACTAAACCTACAATGTAAATGCAAAAATAGAGAATGGTGATTGACTGCCCTGCCAGACCCATGGCTCTATCACTGTCTCTAGGTATCCTTTTCCCAATCCGTGGAAATTTACTTTGATAGTGAGCAAAGTAGATATTAACCTGCAAAATCAAAATTTCACTGTATATTAAACTTAATTGTACCCGTTGACAATCACAAAAACCCATGTCTCGAGTGATTATAGTTTCTGATCTTATGTCTCAGTCTTATAACCTATGTGATTTTTTCTTATTCAGTTGTGCTTAGAGTATTACACGCATCTGCATATTCTCCATATAGTCTTCTGGTCCTATCTTCTGGTTATTTACGCAGATTATATATATCATCATTTTTACCAGTTACAGAAATATGATAGTAAAAAAAGATCAATTTATCACAAAAGGCTGTCATTAGATTCATCCTCTCTAAAGGTACTTCATCAAACTTCAAAACACATGGTTTCGGCAGCAACCTTATAAGGAGGGACGAAGCCAGGAATTTTCTCTTGGGGGGGGCTAAAATTATTCACATTATTTATCTAGTTTATCTTGTCCTATTAGTGATTAATATATAGGGAGTAGATCCTCCGTTGTAACGCAAGTTACAACAGAGGTGTTGTAATTTGCTTATTGCTTGTGAATTTGTTTCCAAAAAATCAAAATTATAAATTGAATCACTTATTATTGTTATACGTACATACATATCCTTTAAATTTTATCCAAATATGAGGTTATTTGCTACTTAATATTAATAAAGTTTTATTGTTTTTTAATTGGGATTTAAGTTGCTTAAATATTGATTGGACGTATGTCCACTAAGATAAAATTGTAAATAACAGATTTGAGTGAAATCTGGAGGATAGGTAAAACGTTAATCGAAAATTCAATTTATAAGGTTGGATGTTTGGAATCGAAGTCAATCTATAAGGAATATTTTAATAATTCTGTAATTAATTGGTACTAATATTTAACATAATTTTTTATCATTGTATTTGAAAGTGATTCCAAAAAGCAATACACCACATATATTAGTATGCCATATTTTGATACAAGTCTGCATATATATATATATGTGTGTGTGTGTGTGTGTGTGTGTGTGTGTGTGTGTGTGTGTGTGTGTGTGTGTGTGTGTGTGTGTGTTAATAAGATACACATATATAGATTCGATGATACAGATAACTATATCTGTACACCATAAAGATATGAAACCATATTTGTTTTCAGATAAAAAAGGGAAGAAATATCATCATTCATATATGTATCTGTAAATGAAATAAAAATAACATCTTGTTTGTATCTATATTACTAAACTAAAAATACATATCCTGTGACTGATTAAAAATAGATACGATGATGGATATATATCGATATACCACTATCCAATTATGTACAATATGTAAATAACTTTAATCATTAGTTATTGTTTTTTTTGAGATAATGGGGGGGCATGGATGAAAACGGATACAGATATATCCGAATATCTGTTTATTGTATTTGAAAAATTATCGGATACGGGTATCTGTATCCAAATGTTAATCGAATACGGATCGGATATGGATTGTAAAAATTTTGCGAATACGGATACGGGTATGGTAATGACTTGAATATTTGAATCTGGATTCGGATATCTGAATACAACATTTAATATTATTTTATATATACGTTAATTTAATATAAGTCGCAATCTTGTGTTATTATATCAGTATTATACATTATATAACTCAATATATTAATGTTATTAATAGACTTACGTTTATTTGGGGATGTCTATGAACAAAAGTTACGAAACCTTATCCTTCTTTTTACTTTCCATCAAGAATGCAGGTCACCTCAACATTCACTTTTGTCATGATGCAAGTTATTTATATTTCATTACCATTTTTTAAAATGATTATGAACTTTGATTAAAAAAATTCAATTCGTATTTGTATGCAGCTTTATTTGATCCGTATTCAGATTCCATGTTTATTGAATCCATATTTTGATTTCACTCTTTATTTGATTCGTATTCGGGTCCGATCTTTATTCGATCCATATATTCGGATCCGATCTTTATTCGATCTATATTTGGATCCGATAAATATCCTATTCGGATCCGTGTCCGTAATTCTAAGGATATGATTTCCTTAATGCATAGCTGAATCAAATCCGTGCCCGTATCCGTATTTGATAGAGATGAAGCGAATTATGGATATGGAAATAGGCATATCCGATCCGTATCCGATCCATTTTAATTTCCGGGAGGCTATTATATATAACATATATATTTTAATTACTAAATTATATACTCATGACCTGAGAAACAAATCCAGCACTTGACAACGAGCAATTCGGTAGTGACAGGTGGGATCCATCCAAAAACTACTGCATGAACTTTACACTTTCAGATCACTTTATTGGAAAGTCTCCACAACATGTCCAGAGGCCAAACAAAAAGTAGCAGATACGGTCAGTGTGATCTCCATTACTGCCTGGAAATTATTTTTCAAAGTTAGTGGGTACAGTTTCTGCATGTTCGAAGAAGAAGCAGCTTAAGGAAAAGCAAAGGAGTTTCTGCATGTTCTCAGAAGAAGAAGAAACTCAAGGAAAAGCAAAGGAGCTTTTCTTTCAAGTTTGGTAGTGGGCAGTGGTTTCAGAAGCATGTGCTATGTTGTTTGGACCGGAGCATCACTTGCATATATAGATTCCATTAAAGAGAGTTTGTTGACATTTAAAGTCGAGTTTTTAATATAGCAGTTCAACAGGCATCACTGATAGAATATTCCTCCAGATTTAATGCATTTTATATCAAATTTTATTGAATAAAACTTTAGTTTCACTCCCCTGCAACAAAATAGGTCTATGTGACGTTTTTTTAAAGTACGTCACTATATCATCCATTGTTAAATATATAGCAACGATATTATTCGTTAACAAAATAATCTTTTATATTTGAAATCAGCGGTGAATGTCATATTCGTTGCTAATTTACTAGATGGTCCATGTGGCAATTCTTTCATTGTTATTTTTCAAAATTTTAACTAATTGATACTAATGAACAAAAAAATTAATGATGATTAGAAAAAAAAATTAAAAAATAACAACGAATAATTTTTGATATATGCACCGTCACTAATAATATAACAATGGATATGATATCCTTACCAATTTCAAATATTAAAAATAATTGTGCATTGAATAATACTATCCTTATATAATTAACAATGGACGATATATTGCCATATTTTAAAAAAGTGTTACTATAGTCCCATTTTATAGTAGTGTTCTACATGCACCACATATAGGAATTTCCCATGTTTTGTGCACTTCCTTATATTTTTACCATTGGTGTATCGAATATGGCCGGGTATAGTTCTGAGGAAGGGTGACTCAAGGGAGGAAGATGTGAAGTCCACACATTGGAGCTCAAGGGAAGAAGAAAAGGAAAGATGACTTATCATGTAGCATGGATTCGCACATGCACTTAATAAACAACATGAGCGGAGACCATATTGTGACGTTGCGGGGACCCGACAACATAGAGTAGAAGTTTGTGAGCTAGCTTCACAACAATATCGATTTCCACACTTTCTGCATCATCTTGGATTTTCCACATGAAAGCTTTCTTTCTTTGGCTTCTATTAAAAAGGTAGGTCATCATCAACTTTCACATGAGTGAAACTTTGAGGTTGTAGGCATTCCTTAAGAACATGTCACTCCAATCATCTAGAGTTTTCTTGTGTAAATTAAGTACTAAGTTTCTAGAACTCTCTTGGTCAGATCAAACTCCAATTTTCTAAAGAATTCGTTATCCTTCAAGGCTATGGTGTAGAAATAGGCCTTGATATCCACTGTGTTGGAGCATGTAAGCAAACAAATGAGACGAGAAGCAAACAAGTGAGACAAGAAGCGAGGAAGCAAATTGAGAAGAACTTCAGTGAGTTGTAGTGTGTCAAGTAAATGCTAGTGCTTGATATATAGGTTTGAGAGGAGTTTGTAAGAAAACTTGTAAATGCTAGTGCTTGATGTAACGTCGCGGATCTGTGTGGTCCACGGAAGCATAATAAAATGACATACCACGTCGGATCCGAGAGTTACTCATGCATATCAAATCCACAATTAAGAAGACTGTCGAAAAGACAAGAATATATATATATATATATATATATATATATATATATATATCACTGAGTCGCTTGACATATTCAAAGACAAAGTTGCATCCCCCAAAGACATCGATGACAAAGGAAATAACGGAATATAATAACTCAAAAATGTTTCTTGGGTACATCTAACAACAAGGCAACGAGAAGGAAACTAGCACTACCAAAGGAAAATGACGAATCTTCAGTCTACCACTCCAACTGCTTCCAGGTGCTCTACTCCTCCGAGGAACCTGCGGAAGGGCAAACCACAGGAGCGACAAGAATGCTCGTAAGCCAAACAGCTTAGCATGTTATAAAAGGGATACAAAAGTTCAAGAATGCTTTGATAAAAATTACCAAGTAGTATTACAATGCAATTATGTCCATAACATATAAGGATTTCATATTCTCAATAATAGTGCGCTAAAGTTGCATGCATACCCTTATACTCATTCTTTTCATAGAGTAGGCATTTTCTTAAGTACCGCTGGCACTAGCTGCTTTTCCATACAATTACGATCATTCACTTGTAGCAAATTCATGATGACATCAGCTGAGTCAATATGTGGACTTTCCACTAGGTTTTACTGAACCTGACACCCCCGGAAGGTGTTGCCCTTTAGGCCATGTGTCCGTATCGGACCCGGTACTCGGACTCTAGAGGTGGCTCTCACCATGAGGCGTAGCACTTAGCTCCGCTTACCGTTATCGTGCCATTAATATTAAGCGTCACCCATTCATTCAATGATGATTACTATCTTCAAACTTAGACCATAATGATCCCCAAGAATTTCTTGTTTTGTTGTCTCCAATTTACACAATTGTTGTGACTCATCTAGCAGGTTTACATAATAGGTTAGGTACAATTGCAACGTTACAAGTATGTTCTGCATTAGATCTACTTTTTCCATGATAATTAGAGTACTCTCTATAATTATAGTAATAAGTTAATTCTGCTTGCATCTATGTTGGTTAGGTTTATTCAGAAGCACTCCTGCATAGTATGGATATAATATATGTGTGAAAAAAAGCTTGCTAGATATAGTCGACACTTTCATGTTGGGCCAATATGCTGACATTAATAGTTGTCATAGATTAATGGCATATGTGTTTGGTTCCATCATACGTGTATGGTTAAACATACAACTTATTTAATGAGGTAAAGAAATATTATTGAATTTAACTAAACAATAACATGGTGGGCATATGGTGGGTATTACCAGGCGCAAGCAAAGAAGATCTGCGGAATAAATATATGATAGGGCCGGATTAGATTCTATATTTCTAGATAATGCCGTTAAATGCTAATTACAGGAAGGGAGGAGGGGCTCATCACCATTACCATATTAACAGTACCCTCAATACATCCTTAATAGTAATATTCCTAATAGCATTGTTATCTACCTATTCAATCCAGTATTCCTCTCATGATGCATCAATTAAACGAGGTCCTAATTAACAACCAAAACAATAAATGGCAGGCCTTATGCCCGGGTTTGGAAGTGCCTTTTCAAGGTCGTTATCAACGAGATGAGACAGCGAGAATTTAACCATAAATATTAGCTTGATGAGAAGGTAACAGATAGGTAATATAAGTTGTACTCTAGGTTTGTTTTATCATTGTTATCATGAAATTGGAAAGGAGAGCGAAACAGAGTAATTCTGCGGGTAGGAGAAAAATACATGTTGTCCCAATATAAAAGATCGAGAATTTTGAACGATACAACACATACCGTATCCGCAAGGGATATATACTGCAAGGGTTGGATCTAAACCGTGATCCTTCTCTTCCGATCACAACCAGCCCGAAGATGACGACTCCTTCTCGGCAACGTATTAACTCGGCCAAAGCAAGGGGATGATATGTGACAGGTTTCTCTTCTCTTTCTCGTGTAGAGAGTGGTCCTTCTCTCCCTCTTTCTCTCCCTTAAAAAAGGATAAGCAAGAGGTCCCCCCATCCATCCCTAATTTGGGGTTCCCACGTAAAGGTGATGTGGGTTGAATTGGTAACACCATACCCGCCCCCTCTTTCCTCCTTAATAATTTAATTTATTTTTTTTTGCATTCTCTAATCAATTGTTATAGAGATCGTTACAATCTACCCTACTAAAAAGAATTTCGTCCCGAAATTATAAGCTTAAGAACTTACCAAAGAGTTTGAGATATTTGGCTTGCATTTCCTCCTCCAACTCCCATGTGGCTTCTTCACGCCTCTGATGTTTCCATAAGACCTTAACCATGAGGATAATCCGGCGGCGCAATTGATTTTCCTTGCGATCTATGATCTTGATCGGTTCTTCTACGTAAGAAAGATATGCTTGTACTTCAGGAATTTCATACTCGATCACATGCGAGGGATCAGATATGTACTTCTGTAGCATTGAAACATGAAATACATCATGTATATTCTTGAATTGAGGTGGGAGATCAACCTGATAAGCAACCTCACCAATTCTTTTGGTGATCATAAAAGGGCATATATATCTTAGATTCAGCTTTCCCTTTCTACCAAAACGAACGACTCCACGCATTGGAGAGACTTTGATAAAGACTTGATCGACCACTTCAAATTTAAGATCGCGCCTCCGTTGATCAACATAGCTTTTCTGTCTACTTTGAGCAGCTAACAACCTCTTCTTAATAATATCAATTTTCTTTGTAGTATCCAGGATAATCTCTGGTCCTAAGACTTTCCTTTCGCCAACATCATCCCAGCATAAGGGAGAACGACATGGTCTATCGTATAGAGCTTCGTATGGGGTCATCCCAATACTAGAATGGAAACTGTTATTGTAAGCAAATTCAACAAGTGGAAGGTGAAAATCCCAGTTTCAAGCAAAGTCCAAAGCACATGATCTGAGCATATCCTCCAATGTTTGAATGGTTCTTTCTGATTTCTCATCAGTCTGCGAGTGAAAGGATGTGCTGAATTTCATATTCGTATCCAATGCATCATTCAAGCTCTTCCAAAATCTGAATGTGAAACGTGCATCGCGATCAGAGACAATGGATACAGGTACACCGTGCAACTTTACTATCTCATGCACATATAACCTCGCTAGACTCTCTGTAGACTGATCACACCGTATAGGTAAAAAATACGCTGATTTAGTCAATCGATCCACAATCACCCAAATGGAATCATATTTGGCACCCTTCATGGGAGGCAAGCCCACTACAAGATCCATAGTAATGTGCTCCTATTTCCACTCTGGCTGGTCCAACGGCTGCAATCCTCCAGACGGCCTCTGATGCTCAATCTTTAACCGTTGACAAATAAGACATCTCGAAACGAACTCTGCAATTTCTTGCTTCATATTTTTCCACCAAAAGTTTCTTTGCAAATCCTTGTACATTTTTGTACTCCCTGGATGGATAGTATACATAAACTATGTGCTTCTTCCAATATCTCCTTTTTAATCTCTTGATCATTAGGAACCTATAATCGATTCCTAAATCTCAATCCCCTGTCGACTGCGATCGACAACTCACTAAAAGGCTTCGTCGATGCTGCAACCATTTGCGATAATTCCGGATCAACTTTTTGTGCTAACAACACCTTCTCTATCAATGCAGAGTGAATTTTCAATCCAACAACAAAAACATCATGATTCCCATCTATAAAAGGCTTCCACTGAACAAAATCTTCGATAAGCTTCCATTTTAATTTCATGCAAGAATACTTAGCTTCCCCTTTCCTGCTGAGCGCATCTGCCACTGCATTAATTTTTCCCGGATGATAGTCCAAGGAAAAATCATAATCTTTCAATAGTTCCAACCATCTTTGTTGCCTCATATTCAAGTCCTTCTGAGAGAAAATATATTTAAGGCTCTTATGTTCTGTAGGCACATGAAATTTCTCTCCATACAGATAATGCCTCCATAACTTCAAGGCAAAAACAACTGCAACTAGCTCAAGATCACGAGTAGGATAATTTCTCTCATGAATTTTCGATTGTCGTGATGCATAGGCCACAACCTTATCATGTTGCATCAGAACTGCACCAAGTCCAGACCCTGAAGCATCAATATGCACTGTGAAACCTTCAGTACCCGAAGGAAGAGTCAAAATTGGATCTGAAGTCAACATCCCTTTTAATTTTTAGAAGCTCTCTTCACATTGCAGACTTCAGATGAACTTACTTTCTTTCCTCATCAATTTTGTGACAGGTAAAACAATCTTCGAAAAGTCCTGAACAAAATCTTCGATAAGCTTCCATTTTAATTTCATGCAAGAATACTTAGCTTCCCCTTTCCTACTGAGCGCATCTGTCACTGCATTAATTTTTCTGGATGATAGTCCAAGGAAAAATCATAATCTTTCAATAGTTCCAACCATCTCTGTTGCCTCATATTCAAGTCCTTCTGAGAGAAAATATATTTAAGGCTCTTATGTTCTGTAAGCACATGAAATTTCTCTCCATACAGATAATGCCTCTATAACTTCAAGGCAAAAACAACTGCGACTAGCTCAAGATCATGAGTAGGATAATTTCTCTCATGAATTTTCGATTGTCGTGATGCATAGGCCACAACCTTATCATGTTGCATTAGAACTGCACCAAGTCCATACCCTAAAGCATCAATATGCACTGCGAAACCTCCAGTACCCGAAGGAAGAGTCAAAATTGGATCTGAAGTCAACATCCCTTTTAATTTTTAGAAGCTCTCTTCACATTGCAGACTCCAGATAAACTTAGTTTCTTTCCTCATCAATTTTGTGAGAGGTAAAACAATCTTCGAGAAGTCCCGAATGAAACGCTTGTAATAACTAGCCAAACCCAAAAAGCTACGAACTTCTGTGCTATCTTTGGTTGGTTCCAGTTCAGAACTGCCTCGATCTTTGATGGATCAACAGATATTCCATCTTTTGATATGACGCGACCAAGAAATGTCACCTTATCAAGTCAAAACTCACATTTTGAGAATTTAGCATAGAGACGGTGATGTCTCAGAGTCTAACGTTGTCCTCAAGTGTTCCTGATGCTTCTTCTTATCTTTTGAATAGATAAGGATGTCATCGACGAAAACAATGGCAAATTTATCAAGGAAATCACGGAACACCCTGTTCATGAGGTCGATGAATGCTGCAGGAGCATTAGTTAATCCAAGTGGCATTACTCGAAACTCGTAATGCCCATACCTTGATCTGAAAGCAGTCTTTGGACCATCCTCTGCCTTGACCCTCACCTGGTGATAACCCGATCTTAAATTAATTTTTGAAAATATAGCAACCTTCAGCAATTGATCGATTCGAGGTAAGGGATACTTGTTCTTGACTGTGATCCGATTCAGAGCTCGATAATCAATGCATAGTCTAAGTATCTCATCCTTCTTCTTGACAATGAGCACAGGAGCACCCCATGGAGAGATACTAGGCTGAATATAGGTTTGAGAGGATTTTGTAAGAAAAATTGTAAATGCTAGTGCTTGATATATAGGTTTGAGAAGAGTTTGTAAGAAAACTATGTATGAGAAACAAAAAAATGTGAGTTGTACATTAGATTTGTTATATATAATAAGTCATTTTGTTAACTCATATTCTATGGTTTCATATGATGGGTTTCTCCTTGATTTTCTTTACGGGAGTTTTGGGAAATCTCCTATGTGTAATTGGGTACGGTGTGCATTCTAGAGAGATTTTTAAGGTGCATGCATGTGATATGGTTGATTTAATTAAAATGAATTTTCAAGGATTTTAAGGTAGAACTGAAAGTTGGGGAAAAAAACAAGAAGGATAACAATTTAATAAGAATTTAATGAAAGAGGTGTAAGAACTAGAGTCGAAGCATCTAAACTGTTTAAAGCATTTGACTCAATTGAAGCATATTCAAACCAAAATCTAGTGGTATGTGAGACCTAAAATCAACACTAGCATATCTTTCTCAATACTAAAATTGGGTTCTACTCAGCTCTTCTCTCCATGGCTACATGTGGCACTTCTCGAGCTCTTCCACCATGCCTCCATGGGTCTTTCTCTTGTCTATCCCCACTACTTCTCTCAACTGGAGGTATGCCCCTCTACTCCCTACCTCCCATACTTCCCACAATCTCTCTCTTCTCTCTCTCTCCACTTTTCTTTCCATGAAGTTTTTCCTTCTCTCTCCCTAGTTCTCTTCCCTCTATTTTCTAAATTTAGATCTATAGTTTTGAAGGATGAATATATACTATTAATTCATCTATAAAAGTTGAAAAGTGTAGATAAAGATTTTTATTTTTGGAAATATATAGTGTAAAATTTCAAAAACTACTCGTCTCATCATTCATCTATAATGTAAATTAATGTGTTTTTTGATAAGTATTTCTTATTAGGTAAAAAGTAACAACGATAAGAATCAATTCATAAAGTTGAATTTATGTAAATAATATTTGGTATCCAACAATCCACCAATGATATTTGATATTTTAAATATGCATGCTATAGTAGTACACAAAAAAATTAATTCAAAGCATTATTACTCTTCAAAAAAAAATATGTATACATGTATACATGTATGTATGTATGAATGTATGCATGTATGTATGTATGTATGTATGTATGTATGCATGCATGCATGTACATACATATGTATGTATCTATGTATACAAAATTATAAAACCCAATTTTATTATTTTAAAATATCATGTATCAATACTTTGCTTATGCACATTAAAATGAGACCTCTATGTAAATTGAAATATTTTTACCCTTTTTTCATTTTTAATATTTTTCTGCATTAATGACATTAGTTTTAAGATTGAATATATTTAATGCACATATGATGCAAACAACGGTGAAGAACTCGACATGACGATTACAGGCGGTAACATTTAGAAGAAAGATTCTTTAAATATTTCGGATCTATTTTGCAACATGATTGGGAATTTGATGGAGATATTACTCATAGAATAAATGCATGTTGGCTACAATAGAGAGGAGCCTCTACTGTTATTTGTGATAAAAAAATCCTTTGAAAGTTAAAGGAAAGTATTACAAAACAACCGTGAGACCTGTTATGCCCTATGGATTAGAATATTGACTTGTAAACCATAGACATATGCAAAGGATTACAGTAGCAGAAATGAAGATGCTAAGATGGATATGTGGTCATATACGAAAAGATCAGTTTCGGAATGATGTGATCAGAAAGAATGTTAGTGAAGCTCTGATAGAGGATAAGATGGTAGAAAACCGCTTAAGATGACTTGGTCAATTGGAAAAGATGTCAGTTGATGCACCAATTAGAAGATATGAGATTTGGGAGATTGGGCTGGTAATTAAGAGAAGACGAGGAAGGCCCAAGAAGTGTTGGAATGAGGCTATCCGAGGAGATCTTAGTTGTTTGGATTTAAATCCAAGAATGATCCAAAATAAATATGAATGAAGGCAAAAAACCCATGTAGCCGACCCTACGAAATTGTGAGAAAATGATTTGTTGTTGTCGTTGTAATGACATTAATTTTAAGAGCTTCTGTCTTTTAAAATCAAATAATATTTGGTTTTTAACATCCTTTGAATCACTCTATAGTTTGTTTATGCCAATACTATGTAAATGTATTAGTTAAATAAAATTTAGATTACACATTTCTTCATTGATTTTAGTATTGTTATCATTTTATTAAACATTAAATAGAAATTTGAAAGACTATACTTCCCTCCATTAACAACCCACACAATTTTGATAAATACTTGATTTTTATGGCGATTTTAAAAACAAATAAATTAAGGAATTCATTTTAAACCCTTTATTTTATAAATAATTTTGTTTATTTTCCCTTAAATTTATTCGTTAACTTGATCTTCCATACATTTAATCATAATGTTACCAGTTCTGCGAGTGGTCGTGAATCTATGCATGTGGACTATGCATGTCCTCGCATGTGGAGGAGACACTGAAATCTGGTCATAAAGGTGATTGTGGTCGCGAATGATGTCCAGGATATTGGATCTACATAGTAATTATCGTTCACTCACGTGAAAGAAAAGAAAGAAGAACATTATGTTCCACTACACAAGTGAAATTGGCATATGGATAAGATTGAATGTTGTGTCTGTTCCTGAATCACGTTCAATGTTGAGATCAGATTTGATTTGAAATTTAAATGATCATTTTCCATCTACATACATGGTCGAGCGAGAGAAGACTAGAGCTTTTGATTCTGCAACACAAATAAAGTTGTTGATAGGACCAGGACCGAATACGAATCCACCGTGAAGCACGAGATCATACATCTATATACCTAATATAAAGCTTGCTTTTCACCCAGCTTTTTGACTTGTGGATGGCCTCCCGCCCCTCCCCTTCTCATTCTCCTCTTTCGGTTTTCACTGCCTCCCTCTATCACATTATCTCTCTTTCTCTCTCTCCCCCCTCCTCTCACCCCTTTTCTCTCCCACATCTTTCTCTTTCCTCTCTCCTTTTATCTCCCTCTCTTTTTAAATTTTGTAACAATACAAAATCTTCTCTCTACTTTTATCTCCTATGTCTCTTCTATTTTTTTCTCTCCTCTTTATCTCTCTCTTTCTAAATTTATAGTTATACAAAAATCCTCTTTCTCTCTCTCACCATCTTTTATCTTTCCTCTCTCCTCTTTATCTCATCTTTCTTTCTAAATTTATAACAATCTCACAAATCAAAATCATGTTCATTGAAAAGGATTTTATTTATACTTTAATAAATTTGTATTAATTCAACTGCATATTATAAAATTCTAATAAAAATATCTCAAATTATTTAATACTATATTATATATAGCACTAATGTTTGTTTGAAAAATAAATATGATCATAAATTTTTAATAAATTAAAAGTCAATCATAGAATTGCATAAAACTTTAAAAATACATAAAAATAAATAAAACTTTTTTGAAATTCAAGAAGATCCACGAAACATTAACGTGGAAATTATGTTATTATTCCAAGATATATTTTTTTGTTGGTTTTGATGATGTTGAAGCTCTAATTTTTATAGAAATCTACTTAATCGATATGTAAAATTATATTAAAATGTGAAATTAAATTTAAAAGCATCATCTTACATTTTTAATTATTCTTGATGTTTAGGGAATACTATTTCGTTAAGTATCACAAATAATTCATACATATTCATAAATAGAAGACAAACACATGAAAACAACCAATGTTGTAAAAGTCACCCGACTAGCCCGACTAGTAGGTCCGACTATTCTAGTCAGTGGGGTGGTCGACCGAGTACCGACTAATTCCCATTAGGCCCACTAATCAACTAATTTTTACTTGGAGATACCATATTTTCTTACATTTTTAAAAGGTAACTTATTCTAATATGTTTCATATTTTATTTAAATTCAATTACTTCTTTTGATTCATTATGATAGTAAAAAAATATATAAATCTATATAAATATATTATAATATAAGTATAAAAAAGAATTATATATTTAAAAAATCAAAGCCGATAAAAGCCCGACTAAATCCGATTAATCGCCCGACTATCGATTAATCCTTAGTCAGTGACCCGACCGACCGAGTACCGACTACCGATTTCTGCAACCATGAAAACAACGTAGAAATTGAAGATTCTAGGTTTAGATTTTTATGTCTATTTCAGTTAACATTATACGTAGATCCTACTAAAATGTAAAATAATATTATAGATTGACTATTATAAATCTAATTGCGAACAACAAGAAGAAATTCTTGATCAAAATATGGGAGAAATTGTTGAGTTTCCAAAAAATGATTCTTTATATAGATAATCCAAAAATTACTATCTTCGCAGTGATGATTGTACAACACTTCAAAAGTATATTTTTTTCTTTTGTTGAACACAATAAAGATTAATTTTATACTATCAACTATAATTTTTCATACTATCTCTTCTACAGAAAGAACTTTCATTTGTTTAATATTAGCCCCTGAGTTCTTCATAAACATAGATACACCTGAGATAGCATGGATTCGATACATGTGTATGATATTCCATTTGAAAAGTTTTTATAACAGATTATATTTTTCATATATTTCTATAATTTGGTTTTCTAATTTCTTTTTCATCTTTTTTTTGGATTCAACTTTGGTTGATCCACAATATGTTTGTTCATCCACTTCAAATCTCATCACCAATTAAGTAACCTTCCATATTATATGTAGAAAATGATAATTTTTTTAAAATTAAATTAGGAAATATCTACACATAAATATATTTGAACTAATCTTTAAAGTTTTATTTATCACAGAGATGTTGTATCAATGGAATGAAGGCAACTTCTCTTTTTTGTAATCTTTTTCCTGTCTTTTTATTTATGATGTTTAACATTTGCTTTTGATTAAATCAGTTAAATTTTGATATACATCAATTGTAAGGAAAAAATACAAATAATTTCTATAGATATAGTTCTTTTTTACTTCTATTATTGAACTTATGATTTCTTATTAACTTATTCACATATTCGTTGAAAGAAAACATCGGTTAAAATTTCAGTCAATATTAAACTGGCGCAATGTAGTTGTATAATTATATTAGTTAAATAAGATTTTCTAACAGTGTAATTGTAGAAATTCAGTATTCGTCTATGCTTCAACGGTGGTTGTTATATGCAATTATCTTATATGAACATATTCCATTAATAATAAAATACAAATCATTTATTTTTTCCACAAAAATATAAACTAAACCTTTTCAAAACATAAAGTTTTTAATTATTTTTTAATGTTTAAAAAGAAATAATAAAACTTGCTTTTAAAAAAAATCATGACAACTCAATTTTGTTCCTTCACGAAGCGGAAAATTATATCAACTCAATTTTGTTCCGCCATGAAGCGTGCGGTACATCCTAGTTAGTTGTAAAAATGGGTGGATCCGTGAATTCTAATGTGGGCCAATATAGGATTTACATGTGCATGCGTAGAATCATGACAAATCTTTTTTTGTTTTTAATTTCGAAAGTCAAGATAGACTGTTTCACACACTCTCTCTTTTATATTTTAGGGTAACATCTTTAAATCCGTGTTCAAATGATTATTATTTTTACTCCTTATAGTTAGGTATTAGACGATAATACAATATCTTAACATACATTTATTTTATTAGCTAATCATTTTCCTTTTTCTAGAGTCTATTTTGTTCTTTCTTTTTATGAAATGTTTGCATGCAATCCATTTTTAATGTGAGCTTCTTTTTTGTCCAAATTTCATGTGATTTCATGGTCAAAAATATTAATGTCTATTTTGTAACTAAATAAGTTTATTTTGTTATTGTAATAAGGATTTCAATAGGTAAAGACTTCCAATTGCATGTTGATAGCTTATTTACGAAGAACATGTTCAGATGATGGATAAGAATATGGTATCAGGATAAAGGATAAGTGAGGTTTATCCACTATTCCTCCTCAGATAAGGAAAAAATATTGTGGACAGAGCCATAATAGATGATGCAACTACAAGATGAATGTTTAACCTCAGATAAGTTATATAGGGATAAAAAAACCCTTTATCCGAGATAAGGCTCTACAACAAATTTGACATATGATAATGATTAATTTAATACCCATTATCATTTTTTTCATGATTAAACTTATAATAACAAACAATATGGGTGTGTTTGGTTGGCGGGTTAAGGCAGATTAAACTGGTAGAGGATAACCCGTTTTGGATTTTGGTGTTTGGATAGAGGGTTAAACCGGGGGTGGGTTAGAAGTGGGTTTGGAGTGATATGATTGTATTGAAGTTTTAAAAAGTGAGTAGTTATTGTGATGTGATTGTATTGAAGTTTGGAAAAGTGAGTATAAGTGGAGTAGTTTATAATTTTTATATGATATGATGGTATAATATATTATTTTTTGATATGATTGATGATGTAAATTGATTTATTTAATTTTTTAAAAAAGGAATAAAGTGGGGCCCACAGGGAAAGAGGGGGATGTGGGGTATGGGGAGTAAACTTCCCAAAGGGGAGTTTGACCCGTCACCCGAACGGTACATATGGGTGCGTTTGGTTGGCATGTTAAGGCGGGTTAAACTGGTAGAGAGTAGCCCGTTTTTGGGTTTTGGTGTTTGGATAAAGGGTTAAACTGCGGGTGGGTTCGAAGTGGATTTGTTGTGATATGATTGTATTGAAGTTTGAAAAAGTGAGTAGTTATTGTGATGTGGTTGTATTGAAGTTTGGAAAAGTGAGTCAAGGGGAGTAGTTTATAATTTTTATATGATATTATGGTATAATATATTATTTTTTTGATAGGATTGATGATGTAAAATTGATTTATTTATTTTTTTTAAAAAAGGAATAGAGTGGGCCCATGCTGGAGAGAGGAGGCCCACCCCGTGACCCGAATGGACCCTATTGGTTTTTAGTTTCTTTCAATTCGCCTAGACTATCATATCCATGGATATATATTGTTAGCAACAAACCAAGCAACAACAATTATTTGTTGACTTTTGTTCAAAACGTTGATAAAGTAATAAATATTAGTCTACTTTCTCATAAAACTAGTGATGATTCACCCACCTTATTCATTGATCTTAGCTCAATTCTCCAAGACAATTCACTTAATAAACCCCTCTAATTGCATGAATAAGCAGCTGATATATTGTACATAATTAGGATTAATTATTTAGTATTAAAGAAATCATATTCTCACTTGTACATATTGTACATTAATACTTTATTTCTCTTTATTTCTAATCCAAGAAAAATCGTAAAAATCAATTTCTAGTATCTTTCAGTCTTGTATAGGGGTGGTATTTATTAAAATAAAAAATATGAAAATTATAAAACTGAAATTCAATATACATTGAAAATCAACTCAAAAACACACGTATGTACAAATAAGGTCTTTTGCATTTTGGTCTTTCATGCAAGTTGTAGTTTCGTTGATATGAATAAGTTTCATGTGGAATACTTTTTATTTGAATCCTTCTTTTATTTCTTTTTTATTTTATTTCTACATTTATGTCTTGCCATGGCAGTGGCAATGATTACGTCAAGAGTCAGTCCACCTGAATAAATGCAGCTGTATCTTTATTAGCAAAATTCAACTAAAATATCTGTCAAAACACCGACATTAAAAGCAAACGTATAATCCATGATTCAGACAAGGAAACGACCCTATGGTACTGCCGTGGCAAGAAAAACCAATGCATTTAATGTTATAGTTAGTAAAAAGAAAAGGGTGTCAAAGTTAGATTCAGTTAAAAATAACAAATCACTCTTTTACATACCCTCCATTGTGGTCATACGAGGAATACATACGGATATCCCTTCTTATTCCTCCAATTTCTTCTCTCTTTGTGGACGGTAACATTTTGGTAATAGAGTCAAGATGAGAGATAATTTTTCCATCACTATCCCTTCATCATCGACCTCTAGCAAAAAAAATACAAAAACTACCACTTATCCATAAATCTTATTTAACATAACCCACTTATCCCTCCTTATTCTCCTCCTCCTACCGAATATAGAATAGCAAATAACTACCGATTATCCATCTTTATCCCTCATTATCATCTCCTTCCAACTGAAGTTAACCGCGTCTTATTCATCATTATCTCTTTCCCCTTATTCCTTTAGCAAACATCCCCTCGATATATTTACACCAATACAATTGGCCCTTGATGTGTTTACACTAATAAAACTAAGAGTAAATTACACAAAAGTCCCATTCAATTTCAACATCATAGATGAACTTTAAAAAGGTAACAATGAGGTATCCGAACTTTAAGATTTGTTTTAATGTGGTCCTTCACTATTGAAATTTAAGATTAGAAAGAAAAATGATCAACTATATTTCAATAGTCAATAACCACATTGAGAGAAATCTTAAAGTTCCGATGTTGCAATTTTACCTTTCAAAATTCAGGTATGAAATTAAAATCATGTGCATATTTCAGGATTTTTTTTAATTTACTCAAAACATTTACTCAAAACCTTTCAAAGAAAATGCAGCTACCAACATCACTACCATACACTATCTCCATTAAAATCTAGATATGTATCCATATCACATCATATTTGTATCTATATACAATCATATTTGTATCTATATCATTAAAACAAATTAGTGGTATCTATACATGCATTCGTATATGCAAAGAAATGAACATGCACATTTGTATCTGAAATAAAAATTAAAAACACATATCCTTACCATAGAAAACATCATATCCGTATTTTGTTTCAAGAGTGATGATAGTAAACAAATATAAATATATGTGTCGGCAAATGCTATTGACATGTTTTCATTTTGTTCTTTGTGCTGTCCATATCCAAAGGGTTGAGGAATGTGGATAGATATCCCTCCTTATTCCTCCAATTTCGTATTCTTCCATAGCCGGTCAATGTTTTGGTCCGAGTCAAAAAAGTACATATAACTACCACTTATTTGAGAATCTTATCTAAAATAACTTAATTATCTCTCTTTATCCTCTTCATCCTACCAGACAGAGAATAGTAAATAACTACCATACAATCTCTATGCATTTCTCTTTATCCTCTCATTCTAACCGAACAAAAACAATATCTTATCCTTTCTTATCCATTTTTTTATTCAATTACCGAACGGCTTCTAAAAAAATTTAAATTTTCAGACGGTTAAAAATTTAACATTGTTGTCTTTGCATCATATATTAATGGATTTTGCAACGGTTAAATTTCACGAAAGTATAACTCCATGAGCTACCCTTCATATCCATATGTAGAGAGAAGAAGCTACATCATTTTCTTCTTGTAATTCTTCTCTTTTGGTTTTATTGCAACTTATGAATTTTTGTTTACTTCTTTCAGTAGTTGGTATTGATCTGTTATGCTACATAGTGCTTTGAGTGAGGGCTTTAGCACTTCCATTTCAGGTAAGAGGCTGATGACTTTTTAATTGTTTCATCATCTTTCATTACTATTATTTTAATGATTTTTACTAAATCTCTGTAGTTGGAGATGTTTAGAACTTTTTTTAACATGAAAACAAAAATCCGTGCTTGCAACGTGTTTCTCCATATTTGGAAAAATCGTCATTTGCAACATGTCAAAATTAGTTGTTCACAACATGCTTGCATAAGACATTGATATAACAAGTTTTGGAATCTGCAGCTCTTTAGTTATTCAGCTCATATAACTAGGATATAAATTTTTGCACACATGTTTGTCTAGAAACTTGTGGACATGGAAGAAATTGCATGCTAATCTTAGCTTATAGAGTTTCAAAATCAAATTTAATTAGTGCAAGATGCCTATCATTAATTGCAAAAACATTCCACATCATTATGTTTTCTGATTAGAGAAATCTACATCATGACAATTTATAAACTAATCTACTGTATGCTCCACTACTCAAGGTTAATGTTGTTTTGAATTCGAAAAATAATCTCCTTTCCTTTTCCTTATACTTTCTAACTGTAAGGATAACAAACTTATATTACCGATCAATTAAAATAGACAGAGATGTTGACAAACTTTGGTATGAAATGGTCTACTCAAACTAGAATTTCAGATGCACATGAGAATGAGAACATGAGCTCCTTTTCTTGCATAGGCTGTAGAATATTACGATTACTTACGAACACATACATATCGAATTTGTTCTTATACATGCAATTCTGAGCAAAGCACGGGCTAAACCTACTAGTCATACTTTAAAGCGTTGCACTGCTCTTGCAATTGGCTCGTTGAAGTACTGCAAAGAAATAAAGATAGCTTCCTGCATGTTGACAGAGGATATCAATGTATACATCAATTGTAGTACACAAAATATTCAAAAAATAAAAAAAACAGCACCTCAGTCCTTATTGTCCGGCTCCCTTGATTTGGGCATGTATTCAGGTATGAAACGAAGATATCCTTCACATTTTTGCCCTGACAAATTATGAAATTGAAGCACCATATATCATATTTAAGTTCCAACTCTCCATAGGCACGGCAATGGTACAGTATTTTAACTAGTCTTTCAACAAAGGAATTCGGCAGAATTTATCGAGAAAAAATAGTCAGTGGATGATGGATATGTTTAGCACTGACAGAAAAGTAAAACTAATTAATTAGAAAAAAAAAAGAATTTCAAAAAAAAAAGGGGAAAGAGCTAGCACCTGAAGGTTGAATCACATGATAAACTAGGTAATTAACTCTCACTATACGAGATTTGAGGATCAAAATGTATAGTTTGATTGAATCACGAGAAAAGATTAATGATATTTATGCATTTTCACCCAAAGATGGTTGGAGACTTTCCTTATGTAAGAGAGCTTATTTGATTATGAAAAACTAACCCTTCTTCTATATAGGTGAAGGGGGTAAAAAAATAGTCCAATCAAATATTAACAAATAAGTAAAAGAATAACAAGCAACACTCCACCTTCAAGCTAGAGCATGTATGTATATGTCATATAGAACACCACGACAGTTTTCGGAAGGTCCCTTAGTAAAAGTATCTGCTTAGAAACTTTGAGGTGTATGTGAGAACAATCTTCCATTTTGGCAACAATATTGCATATAATCGCAATCAATCTCAATACGCTTCACTCTCATTAACTAACAAGGTTGGATGCGATGAGTAGCAGACATGTTTGCTTGAAAAGTCCTTTAAATACTACGGACTGGGATAAGATGTATATCATTTTAGTGAAACAGCAAGATTATTATTTACTGACTAGTATGACAAGTACTAGTCATGATCCCCTAGTATCCCCAAAGAGGGGATCATTATTAAGCCATAACTCCGTGGAAGCATCAAAAGGAATAAATAAGAGGGTCCAGCATGTGTATAACCATCTCAAGAACATATTTCCTCCGATGAAGAATCACGCCATTAAGGTTTCTGATGAATGCATCGAAAATAGTAGATTTGTTTAAGATGCTTTGTCACAAAGATTGTTTGCATGAAAGCATTGATCTCATGAATGCATGTGCCGTCTAAACCGATTAAAATAATGTCATCAACATACATCACCAGAAGCACACTTCCACTTGATTTCTTCTTTACAAAGATTAAGTGAACAGTATTAAAGCATGTGAATCCAATCTTTGCAATCTCCCTATTAATCCTATCATAGGCTCTAGGACTTTATTTTAGCCCACCAAAGGCTTTCTTCAACTTGCATGCAAACTCCTCTCAACCTAACATCTAGGAAGACAATTCATGGATACCTCCTCGACGATATCGCAATAAGAGAAAGCATTCTTTATAAGATGATATAGTGGCCAGTTCTTGTTCAATAAAAGGGAGAGGAAGACACGAATCATCTATTGTGGAGATGCAGTACTCAAAGCTTCATATTTCATTAATCGCTTTCATTCCTTAGTGGTCTCAGAGTTGCAATAGTCGCTTGACTAGACCGATTAGTTGGTCTGACTACTCTATTCAGTGGGCTGACTGAGTAGAATAACTTGGACAGATTAGTCGATCGAGTAATAAAAATAATATTTAGTATTTTCTTGATTTTTATAATTTTCTCAAGTGAAAAGTTAGATGCGAGTTTGATTGCAATTCAACTAGTACTTTTATCATGTTAATTAATGCTCATACATGTATAAATATATAAGATTATATGTATTAAACATTTAGTTTTCTATTTAAAATGACTAAAAAGATCTAACTGAATATTTGATTAGTCACCCGATTTATTGTTTATCCAATGACCCTTCTTATTACACTGAATACCGACTTTTGCAACACTAATTGAGGCTAGGAAGAAGGATATTAAGGTGTTATTCGGACAGACTTGAGACCACAGCACCCATACTATTACAATATGTTATATAAGGACAATCTTGCACATTTACTACAAATACGACAACAGTGATAGTTGAGAACTTGATTCGGCTAGTGGAGAAGACCTTCATAATCAACAATGTTCTAGAGTATTAGATATGTTTGTGACATACTTGATTTTCTGAGAGGTGGGCCGTGGTAGAATAAGATTAAGAACAAGCTAAAGGTTCCTTGGAGATGGACAGAGTTCCACAGCCTCTTCGGAAAGATATAGTGCCTAATCCGCTGGCGCAATACGAAGTGTCAGGAGTTCCAGTGTCTTGTCTAGGAGAATCGAACAGAAGACTAGGATGGAGATATCGATATCGTATCAAGAAGTTGAGAAAGGGATCGATGATAAACCAAGATATATCAGCGATATTAATGGAAATATAGAAAATAACTGAAAAAAATGTATTTCTCATCAACAAGCACTTTTCAAGATGGCTCAAAAATGTATTTAACACATTGGCATACATTAGATCATATGTATTGTAACAACGTACATAATACCTTGCAGAGCGCCAAGTGCTCAGAGATGTCGAAAAGCTAAGAATGAAATTAGTTCAATAATAATAATATTTCATAATATAAATAACCACACATTTAAAAAAGACGACATGCATTTGGATTAACAAAAAGGCAAAATCTTACCTAAACAGATCAATACCGTGAGTTGCATGGCAGATCTATCATTCTCTACTAAAAAATCTAATCACTTATTGAAATTCGAAACTAAATTAAAAAAGAATCATAATAATATATAATATTACGAGCAATTTTAAATCTCCGAAGCAAGTCTAGATATAAATGAAAATTCATCAAAATCCAGTCAAGTGCTGAGAGATGTCGAAAAGCTAAAAATGAAATTCATTCAATAATAATAATATTTCATAATATAAATAGCCACAAATTTAAAAAAAAGATGATAGGCATATAGATTAATAAAAAGGAAAAATCTTACCGAAACAGATCAATACCAAGAGTTGCATGACAGATGTATACATCATTCTCTACCAAAAAATCTAATCACTTGTTGAAATTCGATGCTAAATTTAAAAAGAATCGTAATAATATATAATATTACGAGCAATTTTGGATCTCCGATCCAAGTCTAGATATAAATGAAAATTCAACAAAATCCCGCCAAGTGCTGAGAGATGTCGAAAAGCTAAAAATGAAATTCATTTAATAATAACAATAATAATTCATAATATAAATAACCACACATTTAAAAAATATTTTGACTAAACAATGAATAATCGGTGGACAGCAGGCAGGTTACACGTTCCGCTCTGCCGAAATGTGAGGTGCAGGTGGTGATAATCACCCCGGGGTATGCAACTATGCATCATCAAGTAGCATCCGACTAAAGAATGAATACCGAGTTTTGAAATGTTACCTGGAGGAAGAAATCACAGTTCTAACTATCATATTACCTTAAAATGTGATTCTTCTTAAACATATAAAGATGAATTCACTCTAACAGTAACTTATGATTCAATTTTATTACTGACAAATGACAATCATATAATGTCTGAGATTCCGCATTGTTTAACCCAATCTGAACAATTCAATTCCGTCATTTATGCTCGTAAGTTATAAATCGATCATTTTATCTTATGAATGCTCGCTTTGGAAGGCATTCTTAGTCAATATGTTAATTTTGTTTCGTATTGTGATTCACTCCTGTAATTACTTGATCTCTGTATTTATTATATATTCATAATAAACCACCTATATATCTACAATTAAAAAACATAAAACTGGGTATTTCCCCAATTAACCTCCCAAATGCTGTGTAGTCTTTTATTTAGTGGCACGTCCGACTAAATACTGAATTCTGGTTTGAATCATGCCGACAGGGAGAAGAAATCACAATTCAACTATTATCTTACCTTAAAATGTTTGTCTTCTTCAATATTTTCTTCCAGACCTCCCAATCCTCCAAATGCAATTAACAAATGCCTGCACGCATAACCATAACCTTAACAAATCGTGTGTAAGCATAAACAAAAACTAAGCAATAAGTTTTTTTTTTTTTTGAAATTTAACTAAGCAATAAGTTGGCATTGATAAAGGTGGATTTTGGTGGCCTTTTCCTAAGACATTCGCTACATACAAGAAAGTGCCAACCCCTTCCCCAACCACCACCTCACCACATAGCAGGTTAAGGTGGAATTCAAAAGTAGAAAATAAAAACAATGCATCACAAAGAACTCCACGAACTAATGCGTAAAAAAAAACTAACACAGTAGCTGTGAAGGAAGAGAATGAATAGTTTTATTATGTGAGCGTAGATTGAATTGAATGTAGACCCTTCTTATACACGAGAGGAAGATTATGGGATTTTGGAGAGGATTACAGAACTACAATTAGGAGGAGAGCTTAGGGTTTCGGATGAGATTACATAAAAGCCACGGGCAAAAAAAAGGATGCATAAAATACATAAATTCTTCCATACTTAACCTCAAGTTGTCGCATATGCATCAATCATGCAACTTGGAAACAGGAAAGGAATGAAACTTTCGAGAAAGTGACTCTGAAAATATCAACAAGTTGAAACTTGGATGAAATGCATTAGATTCTAATCTTCCCTTTACAGTATGAATCTATGAGGTTGTGATGACAATCAACCTCAATATACTTGGTATCTGCAAGCTCAAGCGGCTATTAACTAAAGTAAAAATGTCTACCTTTGTCGTGGGGAATGACACCTCATGTTCCGCTTGCGGCAAGATGAATGAGGACTTGGCGCATCTTTTCTATTATTGTGCAAGTATACGGGAGATTTGGCGCATCTTTTCTATTCTCGTGCATGTATACAGGAGATTTGGCAAGCCATGTGCACCCAGTGGGTAGATTTTTCCTCCCACCTAAAATTCTGGAGCTATCTGGTAACAAGCCAGTTTAGGCCGATGGCAGAGCTGCTAAGACCCATTGCCACACTCTGGGCAATTTGCTTTTCACGTAATGGGATCATTTTCAAGATCAAGAGATTTTAAGTTGACAATGTGATTCACTTGGCTATATCTCTTCTCGAGACCTGGCTTTTGTAGCTTCCTTTACTTATAATAATTTAAATATATGTATCTGGAGCGAGCATTGCACGAGTGTTTTCCCCTTTTCGACTCAATAAAAAAACAAAAAAAAACTAAGTAAACTCACAGGTTGCATGACAAATAGCCACGTATAGGACTCAGCACTAAATGAAGCAACAAGGTCTATTTTTTTGCTTCATCAATGAGATCTCCTCATACAGAGGTAGCATATCTTGTAGTAGAGTACATGCCATCAAAGGAGCCAACATAACCTCCGCCAACATAATCTCCACCAGAATAAGAACAAACATCTAAGTGACCTTGATAGACATGGAAAAGCTCTTTTCCATACATTCTCGCATTGTCTATATCTCGAATTATGCATATATCGATTTGCCCTACCAATTGCAGGTATACTATATGGCCTAGTAAGAATAATGTATGCTAAGATATTTGTGTTACTCTGTCGCTCTTTCATATATTGTTTATTTTCGTTGTCTTGTTTATGTAATTTACCCATATAGCTTTTCTCCTATATAAGAGAGCTCTAGGGTTAGATGAATGTTATGTTCGTTTTCTCCTCAACATGGTATCAGAGCGACGGTCCTAGACCGGAGCCTGTGACCTAAACCCTCTCTCCTTGCGCGGCCTCCTCACGTCGCCGTTGTCGCCGGGCCTCGTCACCACCGCCGGGCCTCCTCGCTGCCGCCGCCAGGCCTTCTCACACGCATCCCCTACTGTCATCCTCACGCGGAGGGGGGGATGACGCCGCTGTCCCTCTAGGGCTGCCAAAGCCCCGCGTGTTCGCCATCCTCATTTGATCGAGATTTAGGTCCCTCTTTGGACCTCTAGGGTGTGACGGGTTTATCTAAAACACCCTAGTCACCAAAAGGCAGCGTCGAAGAATGGAAGAGGTTGTGGTATAAGTCTACACCCACAACTATCTTCCCATATGTTTGTGTAGACACAAGTCTTGTTCGTTGTGAATCCCAGTCTTGGTGATTGTCGTTGTTATGGGTGACAACAAAGTAGATGCTTCATCCATGGGGGGCTTCAAAGGTCCAGCCCCCATCGTCAAAATGGATGGCACGAACTATGAACTGTGCGTCATGCAGTTCATGAGTCTGATGCAGTGTAATGGTAAGAAACACATCCTCACGGTGGAGGAACCAAGTGACAAGACCGGGATAAATGCCTCATGGGAGGCAGATGATGCTTATGCACAAATATGGCTATCTGGGACTGTGTCCTCTGAGATAGCTAATGATATTCTGAGCTAGCCAACGGCGAAGGTTATGTGGGACATTCTCGCCGCCACATACTCACCGGCAAAGAATGAGTCGAAGATACTCCAGCTCCAACACGACATCTTCACATCCAAGAAGAATCGTCGTCCACTTCATATCCTCTATACTTCCTTGAGGGGTAAGTTTGAAAAGTTGCATGGTTACATTCCCTTGACTGCTACGCCAGAGCAGCTCAAGGCATACAGAGATTCTATGATGACTAGAGTCTTTCTAGCAGCTCTTGATCCTGAGTATGATGCTGCTCGTGCCAAGATCCTTACTGACGCTACCATACGTCCAATGGAGGAGGCATATCGTAGATTGAGTAGGCTATCTATATCCTCAGGAGGTACTCTGCAGTCCCAGACATCTTCAGCTATGGCTGCCTCTCGTGGTAGGGGAAGCCATTTTCCATATCATGGAAGAGGGAGCACAAACCGTGGCAGAGGAGGGGGTGGTCAATCCCGTCCGCCGTACACCTAATGCCATATATCCGGCCACTCTGAGGATACATGCTATTCCAAGCATGGGTTTCCTGCTTCAGTCTGGGTAGCAGAGCAGACACAACCAGTTGGGAGCCCTTCACCTGCTCCTGATCAGAGATTGGATGAGCTTGTTGCTCGACTCAGGGATATTATGCCCACTACCAGTTCGACTGGATCTCCTTCAGGATCTTCAGAAGTGGCTGCCTCAGCATCAACATATACGTCAGGTACAAAGTATGCCTTTACTACTTGTTACAGGGCGGATTTGTTAGAATGGATCATGGATTCAGGTGCATCACATCATCTCTGTAGTGACAAAGGTCAGTTTAGTGACTTCCGTCCTGTCTAGCCCGGACGATCAGTTGTGATAGCAGATGGTACACATTCCCCCATTACTGGTCGGGGGGGGGGGGGGGGGATGCAGTTGACTCCTACCTTGAGGCTTCCTAATGTTCTCTATGCCCCTGAATTTTCTATGAATTTATTATCAATTAGTCAAATCACCAAAGATTTACATTGTCGTGCCATATTTGATCCATCTGCTTTTGTGTTTCAGGATATACTTACGGGCAGAGTGATTGGAAGTGATCGTGAGCAAGGGGGCCTTTACAGACTTGTGCAATCTCCGTATGTTGGTGCCTCATCTTCTCTACGCACTAGGTATGTTTCTCCATACATGTGGCATCTGTGATTTGGTCACCTTCCTCTGCAAAAGCTTGTGCATGTTCTTCTACAGATTTCTCCTCGCTCCACTTTTCAATACGAGGCCTACCAGCTTGGAAAGCATCACAGGTTCTCTTTCCGAGTTGTCAGGGTCAAAGTAGTCATAGTCTGTTTGAGTTATTTCATTTCGATATTTGGGGTCCTAGTCGTGTCCCAGATCATCAGGGACACAGATTTTATCTTGTTGTCGTTGATGAGTTTTCTAGGTTGTCTTGGGTTTTTCTTCTTAAGAATAAGTCTGATGCTGGTCCTGTTATGTAGTCTTTTATTAATGAAGTGAAGAACTTCTTTTCTGCTAGAGTCAAGTATATACGTTCTGACAATGCTCTAAAATTCTGCAGTAATCAACTCTCTCAATTTCTTAAGTCTCATGGCATTGTGCATCAGACATCATGTGCATATACCTCCCAACAGAATGGATGGCTGAAAGGAAACACCGCCATCTTCTAGATGTTACCAGAACCCTCTTGATTCAGAGTTGTGCTCCTCATTCCTATTGGGGACATGCGGTTCTAACTGCTTGTTATCTGGTAAATCGTATGCCTTCTTCGGTGTTAAGGGAGAAGATCCCGTTCTCGATTGCGTTTCCCGAGAAGGATCTTTTCTCGCTTACGCCTCGTGTATTTGGTTCGGTTGCGTTTGTTCATCAGCTCTCTCCTGGTCATGACAAGCTGTCTCCCAGATCCGTCAAATGTGTGTTTGTTGGGTATTCCAAAACCCAAAAGGGATATCGTTGTTTTGACCATGTTCGATGGAGATACTATGTCAGTGCTGATGTCACGTTCTTTGAGTCTATTATGTATTTTTCTCCCACAGGTGACAGGCTTGCTCCTCATTCCTATTGGGGACATGCGGTTCTAACTGCTTGTTATCTGGTAAATCGTATGCCTTCTTCGGTGTTAAGGGAGAAGATCCCGTTCTCGATTGCGTTTCCCGAGAAGGATCTTTTCTCGCTTACGCCTCGTGTATTTGGTTCGGTTGCGTTTGTTCATCAGCTCTCTCCTGGTCATGACAAGCTGTCTCCCAGATCCGTCAAATGTGTGTTTGTTGGGTATTCCAAAACCCAAAAGGGATATCGTTGTTTTGACCATGTTCGATGGAGATACTATGTCAGTGCTGATGTCACGTTCTTTGAGTCTATTATGTATTTTTCTCCCACAGGTGACAGGCTTGCTCCTTCATACGATGCAGAAGATATCTATATGCCTCCACCTCCGTCGTTACCATGTTCTCCTCCTCCACCACCACCTCCACCGCCGCCGCCACCACCACCATCGTCTCCTACTTTCTTTCCACAGGTCTACCAGCGAAGACCCCCCTACTCCTGTGCCTCCTCCATCATCCAGCACGTCCGAGGTATGTACTGAGCATTTGAGTTCTTCTAATGGCATGGGCGATTTGCATGTACAGAATGAGGTACAGGGTGCAGATAATATGTCTACTACTTCTGTTGATGATCCGGATATCCCTATTGCACTTCGAAGGCAGAAACATGCACGTACGATGAACCCCAAATATGGGGTGGACTTTGGTTCTCATGTTTTCTTGGAGCATTTGTCCATGGAGTTTCGGATTTTTGTTGTAGGGTTGTCAGCTGTACAGATATCACGGTTGTATCAGGAGGCTTTGCAGAGCAGTCAGTGACGTTTAGCTATGGAGGAAGAGATGGCAGCGTTACAATCGCGGGGTACTTGGAGTGTCATCGACCTTCCACCAGGTATGTCTGTTATTGGTAGCAAATGGGTTTTTACTGTGAAGCATCGTGTTGATGGTACAGTGGACCGATACAAGGTCAGGTTGGTTGCTCGTGGGTTCACCCAGACATATGGGGTGGACTATCAGGATACATTTTCTCCTGTGGCGCGTCATTCTACCCTATGAATTCTCGTTACTGTGGCTGTAGTCCGTGATTGGCCACTTTTCCAGTTGAATGTCAAGAATGCCTTCTTGTATGGTGATTTGCAGGAAGAGGTCTATATGCAGCAGCCACCTGGGTTTGCTGCTGAGGGGGAGTCCAGTATGGTGTGCCGTCTTCATAAGGCTATATATGGCCTTAAGCAGAGTCCAAGGGCTTAGTTCCAAAAGCTCTCAGAGTTGATAGAATAGAATGGGTTTGTCAGATTTAATGCAGATCATACTCTCTTTGTAAAGAGAGACCAGAATGGTGTTGTGGTCATCTTTGTTTATGTTGATGAAATTATTATCACTGGCAGTTATGCACAGGGAATCCAAGCAACTAAGGATTTGGGTACGCTTCGTTACTTCTTTGGATTGGAATTTGCACGAAATCAGCAGGGTATGGTTATGACACAAAGGAAGTACGTTATAGATCTTCTATCAGAGACAGGTATGACAGGATGTAAACCAGCTACTACCCCTATGGACCCTAATGTGAAGCTTCACGATGACGGATCTGAGGAGGTGGACAAGAGACGCTACAGAGAACTGGTAGGAAAATTACTGTATGTTACTATTACTAGGCATGATATATCTTTTGCTGTTAGTAGAGTAAGTCAGTTCATGGAGCAACCCAGGCAGGCGCACATGGATGCAGTATTCATGATTTTGAGATATTTGAAGTCATCTCCGGTCTTCTGTTTAGAAGAGACATGTCTCTCTCGGCTACAGGGTGTGCGGATGCATATTATGTTGGGTGTCCTAATGACAGGAAGTCTACTTCAGGTTTCATTGTGTTTGTTGGCAGCTCACTAGTCTCATGGAAGAGTAAGAAACAAACTATTGTTGCTCGATCCAGCGCAGAATCAGAATATAGGGCAATGGCCCAGGGTAGTACTGAGATGATGGGGGTCAAGTCTGTCCTGACTGATCTAATGATTGAAGTACCGCTTCCTATGCATCTCAAATGCGATAAGCAGGCAGCTTTATTTATAGCTAATAATCCAACATTCCATGAAAGGACGAAGTATATCGAGGTAGATTATCACTACACTCGGGACTTGATCCAAAAGGGGCTTATCTCAACATCGTATGTTGCGTCAGGAGATCAAATTGCAGAAATGTTTACTAAAGATCTGTCTAGAGGTCCTTTTCATCACTGTTGTTCCAAGCTGAGCATGATAGATATATATGCTCCAGCTTGAGGGGGAGTGTTAAGATATTTGCGTTACTCTGTCGCTCTTTCATATATTGTTTATTTTCGTTGTCCTGTTTATGTAATTTACCCATATATCTTTTCTCCTGTATAAGAGAGCTCTAGGGTTAGATGAATGTTATGTTCATTTTCTCCTCAACAAGGTACAAGAATTCACCCACCAAAGTCTTATATATCATTAAGTCCTCGAAGTTACGACCAACATTGTGTCACTCAACTTCAATCGGTAAAGATGAGGAATCGCAACCACATAGTACATGATCTAAAATAGCAAAACCATAATTACATTGAGATAATAGAGGTCCTCGTAAGTGTTCATGTAACTTCAAGACACAAAAATGTCATAGATGACCAACATTTTGGAGATAAAGGCCTTCTGCAGAAAAGATCCTCTTGAATTCTTGGTATATCATCAAATTTAACAATCATGTCTCCAACATAAACTGCAAAGAGAATCTTCCCAAAATCTACAAGCCGAAACAATTAAAAAGATGGGATTCAATTAACAACAAATGACGTGGATGCATTTAAGGAAGGCTAAAAGAGGGTGAAAAAGAAAGAGGTGCAAAAGGGAAATGATGGTTTGTAGGAAGCCTAATCGGTGAGGAAAAGAACAAGTTAAAAATGAAAGGAATTAAGTGGAAAGCGCTTTTCATGAGGTCAGAGGGAGCTTGAAGATAATTGTTTTGTAATTGCAACAACAATAAGTGATTCTGCAAAAAGATGAACATTCCATGGATGTTGATGGTCTACATTTGTGTTACGCTGTCATATAACAACCCGATTGCCTTATGGAGCTGCACCTCTTTGCTTCAGGACGGGATCACAATAAACAACAACTGGGGTTTGCTTCACATCATCTCGGGGGAATTCATGTAGTTCCTAAAGCTTATGGAAGGCGCAAACGATCAGACACTAATGATGACCACTGATGATTAATGTTCACTTACACATCAAATGTAGCCCTTAATTGAGCATGAGCAGAATAAAGGCACAACCTTCATGAATAATCTAGAAAATTTGTTGCATCAAGAGTCTTAATATTGCGATCACTATGGATGTCGATGATATTGTTATTAGTCATGAGTTCCTTTGTTTTACTCAACTTCAAGGTCACCCTTGTAATTTGATTTCTTCTCCCTTACCTATAAAATGAAGGGAAACCCTAAATGCAAGATATAGATATATTATTTTCATCCTAATTACCACATGGTACCAAAGCAGTGAGTGTCGTAGGGCACATCTCCTGAAGAAGAGAAAGCACGTCCCCTCTCCATCGATGACCTCTCTCCGTAGCCATGGTCTCCACCACCAGCATCTAAGTTCTCCATCGTCGGGGTTCTCCATCACTAGCACCTAGGTTCATCTTTCGTCACCATTGTCGGTCATGTCGCCTCTTCGAAGCCGCATGGGTTCTCTCTCCTCTCCATCGTCGATCATCCAGGTCTTCTTGTCACCATCGGTTCCACTATAAATCACGAAGCCAGCACAATCATTGTCATCGTTGCTAGTTCGGGCGCACTTCCTAGTTCCACCCTTTGACTCCAACACCAATTCATCATTGAGTACTTGGAGATCTTTGTCTTAGTGTTCATCAGTTCAACCATAGAGTTATTCCCAAGCCAGTTCATCCACACAGCTACATTCAATCCAAATTCCAACTATGACAATTCGATGTTGCCCGACGGATCTTTATCCAAACAACAATATTGTTTCGTGTTTGACAATGAGTGATACTACTATCATATCCCTTGATAAAGCATGAGTTTCACTCTAAAAGTATAGTATTGCTTCCTTTTTTAGGTTCTTATCACTATGATTTATGTCGGAAATTGTTGATTCATCCTCAATTAGTGAGGGGGAGATAAAGAGTTCTTTCTTTGGCTTCATCACCAAATTGAATGGAGGCAATTATGTGTTGTAGTTGCAATCCCTATTGAACGTAATTTTATGACATGATAAAGAGCATTTTATAGATGACGAGAAACTTCTGAGAAGGTTGGAATCTAGCAACTTGGAAAAAGGACAACGTCAAGGTGAAGACATGGATTATGAACAGTTGTGACCTGAGGATTACTCCAGATATTGTGCATCACAAAGCGTGAAGATGTGGGAGAACTTGTAAGATATTCTGAGTACAAAAATTATGCTCGTACTATATAATTTATCTTGAAATGTTTTAAATAAAGCAGGATAGTCGACCGTTAACAGAATACTATTCTGCCATGTATTCCAATTTTCAAATAAGAAATTCATACATGCCTCCATGTCTCTGTGTTATGCAAGATTGTTAAAGTCTCAACTGATGGTCGATTTGTTCCTTCTGGGATTAGATCCTTCATACGAAGCTGCCAACTCACATAAGGCTACTGCTTCCAAAATTCCATCCATAGAAGAAACATACAGCAAATGAGCTGATTGTCTATTAACATACAGAAAATGAGTTGATTGTCTATCTCTCTTACTGGATCTCAAAGAGTTGAGACCATCTTCGTGGCTGCTCTATCTGGGAGAGGCAGGGAGGCCTGTGTGTGCTCATGGCTGTGGTCGTTTTTTTTTCTCAAAGACGGGCCACATACTATTGTGTTTTTTGCTGTTGGAGTGAACATACAGAGGATTGTCGTTGCGTTAAGCATGTCAGACCTCCTGCAGCTTATCGTACGATCTCAGGATTACCTGATGACAATCAGTCGCCCATCTCTACAGCATATTATGATGATTTTTTAGGCTTTGGCAAAACCATATAGCTCAGCATGCATCTACATAGTCATTAGCTACAAGAGATGTGTTGCATCAAGATATCTATGTTGTCATGTATTATGTATATGAACGAGCAGAGATTTCTTTTATTGCAAGCTAAGCATTTGCGGCTCCAGCTAGAGGAAAATTGAGAGATGAAGGTTAATGTTAATGGGAACCTATCAGGATACGAGTACAATGAGATACGTGGATCCTTGTCTAGTTACACATCGTCTCCTCGTGGGATTTGAATGTGTTGATGGAACTTGTAATTTTAAGAAGTATAATCTGATGATCTAGCCACATTAAATTCCCTGTCCCATGGAGTAGAGTGATCCTATAGGTTCATCTCGAACAACATAAATTCATGTTTGTAGATGTTTCTTATCATGTTTTTTGATGATACACTCTCTTATATTTTTCCACAAGTATTAAACGGTGTAATGCCGCAAGATATGCAAAGAGTCGACTTGATGAAAAACACAAAAACGATATAAGAAAACCACCATAATAACATAAATACTGAAGGCATTGAAAATCTCAAACCTAAATGGAGGCATATCAAGTTCTGATGACCTGACAACTCGACCATGTTCAGATGTTCCTATAATTTGATCATATCCACCCTGCATACAAGATATGCAAAGTTAACTAAGCAAAAACAATATTTTTCATTGAAAGTTTAAACATACACCCTCGTGGAACACTAATATTGCATAAGGACTACCAAAATCATAATTAATTCCGTCTTTGGCCCAAACCACCACTTTACCCATACATCCCCTCGTTCGTTGTCACCTCCACATTACATAAAATGGGAAAGGCCAACTGAATATGGGTTACCTTACCAGTAGGGAGCAGAGACATTTCAGCCTTTTGCAGTGTTATATGGGGTCAGTGGATGCAATATAGCAATTTTTAAGGATGTATGCCAATGTATAGAGGTAGTTTAGTTTTTTTTTCCCTAGTTTTCTGAAGAAATGTGCATCAGTGAGAGAGATTAAACTAATGGGACAACCTTGTAAAAGCATGTTATATTTTCTAATTGGTACAGTATTACTGATGACCGCACAACATTGTCTTTCGCTTTCAAAAATTGTTGGAACTAGCAATGACCAATCTAAATGTTAGAGAAAGAAAGGGGCTCAAAAAAGAGTTAATCTTGATCACAATAACAAAGCCTTTTTCCACAATTACGTAGGATCAGATTGGGATAATTTGGAAAGAAACTCCAATCACGGGCTATGACCAAATCCAAAATGCTAAAAGAGAATAGCTCCTGTCTCTCTTCGTGATCTAATTATGTATAGAGTTCATAGACTTACAGACACATGTAATTGGACAATCTTGTTTCCATATTCAAACTAATGGCATGGTAAAGATTCTATTGCTTAAAAGAGCAATTGTAAATGGTAAATATTTTTTTGTAAATAGCATGCTCGAAAAAAAGACGTGATAGAATCCATAAAAAAATTAAAAATATCACAACATAGTTTCCAAGCCTATACGAAGTGTTGGAATGAGACTATACGAAGGGATTTTAGTTTTTTGGATACAAGCTCGAGAATGACCCAAGATAGATTTGAAAGGAGGCAAAGAATCCATGTAGCTGACCCTACTTAATGTGTGAAAAGGTTTTGTTGTTGTTGTATCACAACATAGTCTCTGAGCTTGTATAATGAATTTTATTTGATGGATAGTTGCTACTAAAGAATATTTTACTGTTGAAATCAATGTTCTTTTTTTGTTATCTATTACTATGGAAGAATAACAACAGCAGCAACAAAGCCTTTCTCACAATTAAGTAGGGTCGGCTACATGGATTTTTCGCCTCCATTCAGATTTATCTTGGGTCAACCTCAGGCTTATATCCAAAAAACTAAGATCCCTTCGTATAGTCTCTTTCCAACACTTCTTGGGTCGTCCTCGCCCTCTCTTAGTTGACTCAACATCCCAACACTCGCATCTCCTAACTGGTGCACCAGTTGATCTTCGTTGCAAATGACCAAACTATCTTAAGCGGTTTTCTCGCATCTTATCCTCGATTAGAGCTATACTAACTTTCTTTTTGATTGCATTATTTCGAATCCGATCTTTACGTGTGTGTGTGTGTGTGTGTCCACACATCCACCTTAGCATTTTCATTTCTGCTACAACCATTCTCTGCACATGTTTATGGTTAACATGCCAGCACTCATATCCATAGAGCATAACAGGTCTCACGACTGCTTTGTAAAAGTTTCCTTTAATTTTTAAAGGAATTTTCTTATGACAAAGAAGAGTAGAGGCTCCTCTCCACTTTAGCCAGCATGCATTTATTCTATTAGTAATATCTTTATCAATTTCCCCATCATGTTGCAAAATAGATCCTAGATATCTAAAAGAATCTCTCTTCCGAATGTTAGCCTCACCGGTCTTTACCTCGATTCCTTTTACCCCTATTCCTTCATCATTGCTTCCATCAAAGGTGCACTCCATATATTCCGTCTTAACCCGACTTATACGAAATCTTTTAGTCTCTAAAGCAAGTCTCCAGACCTCAAGCGCCTCATTTACTCCATCTCTAGTCTCGTCAATTAACACAATATCATCAGCAAATAACATACACCAAGGTAACTCATCATGAATGTGACTTGTCAACTCGTCCATAATCAAAGTAAAAAGAAATGGACTCAAAGCTGAACCTTGATGTAAACCAATGTTGATGTCAAAATAGTGTAGAAATAAATTGTGTGTTGTAGAAATAAATTCAATTGTGTGTGTTGTAGAAATAAATGCATGCTCATGGTTTTGCCCAATTAAAAAAGAAATGAGTAGATTATAGTTGAATTATACACACGATTTCAATGTCATGCCTTTACTTTAAAGGGTAACAGTGTAGTACCCAATCCTTTATATTTGCCTCAATGTGCGTTTGACTTGTTTAGATTTAAGGTTAGAAAGACAAAACGATCATCTAAATTTCAATAATCAAGAACTACAATGAGACATATATTAAAGATTGGCTAACACATTATCAAAAGTTGTGTATGTTTAAGAAGAAATATGGTAATATATAGGTTGCACGCGGACTTTTCAATTTCAATAGTCAAGGGCTACATAAGAATTAGGTTTCAAATTATATTGAAAGGTATAAAATATTTATTAGAACATGTATATAGATAGTTTGATTTCATGATGAGAAATTGTGGAGAGAGAGAGAAAGGACACCTACTCTATGATAACATGAACAAGGACATTTTTATATCTTGCAATTTTAAATTTATGATGTAATATTATTCTTTGTAAAATTATTTGTTACACTTGTCAATTGCATAGAATATCATATTTGTTGCTAAAGATCCATATAACTACAATAATAATAGATTTTTTCAGTAAAATTTATATTGAGCATAGTTAGTTTAACAACAAATACAAGAAAAAGTCCGCATGCAACATTTTATATATGAGTTGTTCCTAGCTATATACAAATATTTGATGTGAACTTAAAGAATCAAAGATAATTCTAGGTAGAAAATTTCATTGTTATAAATTAGCAACAGACTATATGGCAATGAAAATTAAATTACTCGTTGCTACAAGCCAGTTTTGTTGTAATAATATTATTAATAGACACTCTTCGAAGTGATATCATAAAATGAAATTGACGAAGCAAATTTATTCAATGTTAATTGACGAAGCAAGAAAATGCTTGAAGAATGGAGGAGAAGCATTGTGTTGCCTCTTTATAAGAATAAAGGAGACATTCAAAATTGTTTGAATTATAAAGGTATCAAATTGATGAGTCATACTATGAAAATTTGGGAACATGTGATCGAAAGAAGGTTGATGCAAGTTTCCAAAGTAATTGAAAACCAATTTGGATTCATGCAAGGTCACTCAACTATCGAAAGTTATCCACTTGTTGAGAACATTGGAGATTTCTAGCGCTAAAAAGAAGAACCCCATATGATTTTTATTGATTTAGAGAAGCTTGTGATTCAGTCCCAAGGGAGATATTGTGGAGAGTTTTAAAAAAGAGACAAGTACATGTCCTACACATTAACCTTATAAAGGATATATATGATGGGTTGTTGGACTTGTAAGCCCTTGGTGACCCCTTGACGCAATAAAAGTTATTATTTTATCATGTCCATCTGAAATGGATGTTTGTGAATACAAATGCGCTTAATATTAATGTCCCTTTGTACAATTAGGGTTATGCATTGTGACCATATTGAATATCATGAATATTCATATGATCTCCAGTCTGAGAAAGAGATGGTGATATTTCTCTATAGACTGATTTCCGACCTACTTCTTAATACATATCCTCTACATAGGAATAGTGATTCAAAAATGTCGGAATAGTCAAGTCAAAGAGTGAGATGATTAGGTCAAGGTAAACTAAGACATGAATCATAACTGTCAGGATCAGGCACATATCCTTTGACCAGAGACAGATATACATCTATATGCATGAATGTGCACATTAGACAGACCAATACATTGAAGGCCTAACCAAGGTACATATACCGAGGAGTTGGTTTGCATATGAAGACATATGAGAAGTATTATCTCTCAAAGGAATTATACAGGTTCATACTTGATAAACCAGGAGACAAAGCTCACTCATAAGATATTTTGGGGTTGTAAAGAATTTCATGCATGGTTGTCTTGTTTATGAAATAAGACATGAATTCGAGATATTAATATATGTTTTTGGAAAGTATATGATTAATATTATCGTCTAATTATCGAATGAGAAATCTATTGATATATTCCGAAGAAGACAGTGAAACTAGGGCTTGAACATCGGATATATCAAAGTCTTCTCGTACAAAAGTTGGATGAGTATTGGGAATACTCAGGGTTAAATCTATCTTAATACATCATCAACCCATGACACTTCTATTCTGAGGGAATAATGGAACCAGATGGATTTTAGTGACTCCACTTCTTGGCTTAATAATATGAGAATTAATAAGATTAAATATCATTTCATTTAATTCCAATATCCAATTCCAATTTCAAGGTCCAAATGCCGGAAATATAAATAGTGATGAACTCAGCTCATGAGCTCATTTCTAAGCTCCAAAAGGTTTGGACACTGATTAGAAATGGTCATGGAAGCTGGATTTAACTCATTGATACATTCTCCGGCTCATGGAGAGTGTAATGCATTTCGTTGAGCTCACTAAGAGTGCGAATCATTTCAGTTTAAGCTCAACATTTGTAAGTGAAGATACATTTCGCGAAAAGTAGTATAAACCTTGAAATTGGATAGTTGTCCAAAATTCAAGTCACGATACGTGGAAAGTATGAACTTCCTGACATTATCTTTTAAATATTTGCATTTGTACCTCATGAGTCCTAACTGGATTAAGACTCATGCTATGTGATGTCAACATTGAGATAATAATTGTTATTGCCATAATCAAAATTTAATATGGGTATTTTCATGTATATGATTCACAAGTAATAATTCATTAACTAATATGAATAATGATCCATAATAGTTAATATCTATGTATGAATATTATTCATATAATATTTCAAGACATAAATGTGAATTGGATTCACAGTGGAAATTAAATGTAAATTGGATATACATTTATTGTGAGGTAACTCTCGTAAATTTTTCAGTTATGATAATTGAATCATCATGAAAATAATACAACACTCACAAACCAAAACTCGGACATGAATTAGGACAAAGGGGACATCCGAGCTTGAGAAGGTAGTATGTCCACCTTGAGTCCTAATTCTATCAAGACTTTCCTAATTTGTAGTTCGTTATCTATTTATTTTAGATGATAATTAAGAGACAACTTGTCTCTTAATTAAGGACTAGAATAAGATCCTAGCCCTTGATTGATCATCTAAGGGCCCTCATGGTAAAAATCTCTTAGAGGACTCTAAAGGGACATCCACCATGTGTATAAAAGAGAGAGCATACCTCTCTCTTTTCCCTACCCAAGTGCGTTGCATTATGAGAATCTAAGTTCCCTTGAATATTAAGAGAGAATACTTGAGTAGAGGACTCTCATCTACACGTCTACCACTCTATCCAAATAGCCCTACATGTCCACCATCAAGCATCATCCTTCTCTTCCTAGACGTGGCCTTGTGGAAGAGAATATCATCTTTTTCTTTGTGCTCCTCATGTGTGAAAAATCATCAATATTTTGAGACAAAATCACGAAATAAGGAGCTTGATATCATCCTTGCGTGGACAAGTTCAAGAAGTTGACATCGAAGTTCGTGGGAAGTTGTGCGACTCATCAACGTGACCACTAAAGAAGCAAGCCCAGATCGGACTGGACTCCAGAGGCTTCTTCGTTTAGAAACTCACGTTCAAGAGGTAACTCTGATCTCATCTTAATATTCATTAGAATACAGGAAACCTTGTTAGGAAACAGTTTCCTTAAGTTGATGGTTTCGCAAAAAATAAAAATTATTGTGCTGAAATTCCAAGTTCATGCAATGAATAGTCATTGTTTTTTGCAAATTGTCCGCTATTATCTGTGTATCTGTGATGCGAAGTATAGAACTTCCTTCGGGGGCTTCATCCTATGTAAGGATCCAGTTAAAGAAGACTAACTATTTTAACATCAGCATCGGTCTGCATCAAGATTCAGCTTTGAATCCGTTCCTTTTTACTTATGGACAAGTTGACTAGTCACATTCAGGATGAGATACTTTGGTGTATGTTATTTGTCAATGATATTTGTTGGGAAAATAAGTTCTCGATAATCATTTAGAAAACCCTAGGCTCTCTTATATAGGGAGAGACCCTAAGGGTAAATTATAGAGAGATCTATCAAAGATAATGAAATAACAAACAGATACACAAAGAGATAATAATGCTACGAACTATCTCTACATTCCCCCTCAAGGTGGAGCATAGATGTCTATCATGCTCAGCTTGGATGAACATCTCTGAAACGGTTCTATGAGCAGTGGTTTGGTGAATACATCTGCAGTCTCATCTCCTGAGCTCACATGTGCAGTAGATATCAATCCTCTCTGGATCAGGTCCCTAGTATAATGACAGTCAACTTCAATATGCTTGGTCCTTTCATGGAAAGCTAGATTATTGGCAATGAACAATGCTGCCTGATTGTCACACTGAAGCTTCATAGGTAGGGGCACTACTACATGTAGATCTTCTAGTACTGAACGAACCCACATCATTTCCGTGCTGGCTTGAGCCATGGCCCTATATTCGGATTCGATATTGGACCTTGCCACAACAGTTTGTTTCTTGCTTTTCCAAGAAACCAAAGAGTCTCCAACAAAAACTGCAAACCCTGAGGTTGATTTCCGATCCGTAGGACATCCTGCATAATCTGCATCTGCACACGCTGAGATGGATAAATCTGTGCCCTTTTTGAATAGCAGCCCTGACCCTGGAGAAGACTTCAGATACCTCAGTATCATGTGTATAGCATCCATGTCAACCTGTCTTGGCTGCTCCATAAATTGACTCACCCTGCTAACTGCAAATTGAATGTCTGGGCGAGTTATGGTAATGTAGAGGAGTTTTCCCACCATTTCTTTATATCTCCTCTTATCTACTTCTTCAGTATCACCATCATATAGCCTCATGCTAGGGTCCATGGGAATACTTGATAGTTTGCATCCATCCATGCCAGTCTCAGTCAGGAAGTCTGTAATGTACTTCCGTTGGGTCATCACCAAACCCTGTGCATTCCTTGCAAATTCCAACCCCAGAAAATATCTAAGGGTCCCAAGATCCTTTGTAACAAACTGACGTCCTAGGAATGCCTTCGCCCTTTCTATGCCCTGAGCATCATCTCCTGTAACAAGAATATCATCCACATAAACCATAATGACAACCGTACCTGCCGATGACTTCTGGACAAACAATGAGTGATTGGCATTTGACCTCTTGAATCCTTGTTGCTCAATTAGGCTAGACAACTTCTGGAACCATGCTCTCGGACTCTGTTTGAGGCCGTACATCGCCTTGTGAAGTCTACAGACCATATGCTTCTCCCCCTCAGCAGCGAACCCAGGTGGTTGCTGCATGTAGACTTCCTCCTGTAAGTCCCCATACAAGAAGGCATTCTTGACATCTAGTTGAGATATACTCCAATCACGGACCACATCAACGGATAAGAGAATACGAAGAGTAGAGTGTCTCGCCACTGGAGAGAATGTATCCATGTAATCCACACCATAGGTTTGTATAAACCCACGTGCGACCAAGCGGGCTTTGTACCTATCCAACGTGCCATCTGCATGATATTTTACTGTGAAGACCCATTTACAGCTCACAACTGAAGCATCAGAAGGTGCAGGGACCAAAGACCATGTGCTACGAGATTGTAGGGCCCTCATTTTCTCCTCCATTGCTATTCGCCAGCAATCATTCTGCAAAGCATCATGGTATGTCCGTGGTATATCCACGGAAGACAAGGCTATGGCAAACCTCTGAAAATCACCAGTGAGACGGTGAAAAGACACCTGTGATGCAAATGGATAAGAGGCACATTGCCGCTTCTGTTTCCGAATGGCAATCAGAACATCAAGATCATCATCGGTCGTACTGGATGGGTCCTGCACATGTACCGAACCTGACCCGTCAGTAGTAATGCCATCGGAACATACCTGAGGCGCGATGATTGGCTGCTGTAGAGTCTGAGCTGGACCTGAACGGCGTGTATAGAATTTAGGTAACGGTGAGACGATAGGTCGTGGAATGGGTGGAGGTGGAGGTGGTGGTGGTGCTGGCGTGGAGACAGGCACATGAGACAACTCAGGAGTACTCAATGTAGGTGGTGGAGGAACATAGATATCATCAGTGGTAGCGGATGGTACCATTCTGTCACCTGCAGGAGAAAAATACATGACCGACTCAAAGAAAGTGACATCAGCACTCACAAAGTACCGCTTAGTCACAGGATCATAACACCGGTAGCCCTTCTGAGTTCTGGAATAACCAACAAAGGCGCACTTGACATCTCTAGGAGAGAGTTTGTCAAGTCCGGGAGATAGACGATGAACGAAAGCCACGGTACCAAAAACACGTTGAGTCAGTGAAAATAACTCCTTGTTAGGAAAAATCAGAGAAATGGGTATCTTATCCCCAATAACAGAGGATGGCATTCGGTTAACCAGATAACATGCAGTAAGAACAGCATCGCCCCAGAATGAAATAGGAGCACAACTCTGGATCAACAGTGTTCGAGTGATATCCAAGAGATGGCGATGCTTTCTTTCCGCCACACCATTTTGTTGTGAGGTATACGCACAAGTGGTTTGATGAATAATACCCTTTGACGAAAGGAATAGAGAAAGTGAGCGTATACAAAATTCAAGGGCATTATCCGTTCGAACATATTTGATAGAGGTAGAAAAACATTCTGCACTTCATTAAGCAAATTTTTGATCACATCTCCTGCTTCAGATTTATTTTTCAAAAGAAAGACCCATGACATAAGTGAGAAATCATCCACTACCACAAGATAAAATCGGTGTCCCTAATGATCGGGAACACGACTCGGACCCCATATATCAACATGTAACAACTCAAAAGGGGAGCTACTGCTCCGACTCGGACGACGTGGGAAGCTCGACCTGTGATGCTTTCCCAACTGACACACTTCACATCTGAAGGACGAACTAGGAGAGATCTGGGGCAGAAGATGACGTATTTTCTGGAGCGGAAGATGACCAAACCGGAGGTGCCAAATGTACGGAGAGACTGGTCCAGCAGAAAAGGATGAGACGCCAGCATAGGAATCCCGAACCAGTCGGTATAAGTCATTCTGCTCAGAGCCACAACCAATCACCTTGCCCGTGAGTATGTCCTGAAAGATGAGAGAAGACAGGTCAAATATAGCACAACAATTCAAATCCTTGGTAATCTGACTAATAGATAGCAAATTCATAGAGAACTCAGGAGCATGTAAGACGTTCTGTAGCTGCATAGTGGAGGATAGAAAAACCTCCCCCTGTCCAACAGTGGCGAATATGTACCATCGTCTATCTGAACTGAACGGCCGGGAGGAATATCCCTGTAGGCCTGTAATCTGCCTCTGTCTCGGCAGAGATGATGTGTGGCTCCGGAATCTATCACCCAGTCAGATATATCATGAGGGGATATGAATGCAGGAGATCTACTTGAAGTGCTCGCAGCAGCGGATGAACTGGCGGAGGCAGTGGCGGCAATATCTGAGGAGCCACCAGACGAATCAGCAGATGGCTGTGGCATAATATCTCGGAGACGAGCCACAAGTTCGTCAAAGCGACTATCTGTAGTAGAGGGAAATGGAGATTGAGAATGCTCGGCAACACGTGCCGATGCTGGGAATCCATGCTTCAAATAGCATGTCTCCTCTGAGTGTCCTGTGCGGTGACAATAGGAGCATGTCTGACTGAAGCGGCCACTCCTTCCCTGGGGTCCACGGCCACGTCCACGACCACAGCCAGAATGCGGTCCACCTCTCCCACGCGAGACTGCCATCGCTGATGGGGGTGGAGTAGAAGCGCTGGAGGGGACTGGAATGCGACTGAGCCGTCTATAAACATCCTCCACTGGAGGAATAACTGCATCAGCTAGGATCTGGGACTTGGCAGCATCATACTCAGGATCAAGAGCAGCAAGTAGAACGCCCACCATGGTGGCGTTCCGAAATGTCTTCTGCTGTTCAGGAGTAGCGTTGAGCGGAATAGTACTGTATAGCTTCTCAAACATCCCTTTTAGGGATGTGTATAGGGAATGAAGAGGTCTGCCGCTCTGCTTCATGGTGAAAATGTCATGCTGAAGCTGCAACATCTTTGTTTCATTTCGCACATGCGAATATGTAGCAGCAAGGATGTCCCACATTGCCTTGGCAGTGGGCTGATGGAGAACGTCATTAGCTATCTACATGGTCAAAGTACCAGACAGCCAGACCTTTGCGTAGGCGTCATCAGCCTCCCATGAGGCATAGATCCATGTCTTCTCCGCAGGCTCATCCTCGGTAAGAATGTGTTTCTTACCATTAGACTTCATGAGGCTCATGAACTGCATAGCCCAAAGCTCATAGTTAGACCCATCCATCTTCACAATCGGCACCGGACCTTTGAAAGCGTCGGTGGAGGGCAAATCGACTTTCAATTCTGACATACTGTTGCGCGGAGAAGAGCAAGGATATATATAGACACGTGATGAATGTCTACACCAACTGCATTAGATTTGAGTGCGTATGTAGACGATTACGCACTCAAACCCACATATCGGATGAAAAGAAGGCTAGGGCACGCCTCGAAGGAAGCTTACAGCCCTTGAGGCGGCTAGAGACTGCCGCCTGGGGACTGCTTGAGGGTTACAACAGTATAGGAGACCGCTGGGGCGGCCTGGTTGCGTAAGGCGGCTAGACGAGGTGCCGCCGGGATGAGGTAGAGGCCTTTGGGGGCCTACGACGGCAGAAGGAGGCGCCGCCGGGAGATGCTGGAGCCCGCTGGGGGCTTTCGGCTGTGCTCGGGCTGGTAGCTGGAGCCGCCGGCAGCGGCTAGAAAAGAGGGGCGGCGGGTGGGGAAGGGAGAGGCGGCGGGTGGAGAGCCCTAGGGTGGCTCTGATACCATGTTGGGAAAATAAGTTCTCGATAGTCATTTAGAAAACCCTAGGCTCTCTTATATAGGGAGAGACCCTAAGGGTAAATTACAGAGAGATCTATCAAAGATAATGAAACAACAAACAGATACATAAAGAGATAATAATGCTATGAACTATCTCTACAATATTGTATTGTTTGATGAAACAAGAGATGGAGTAAACGAGAGGATAGAGGTTTGGAGACATGCCTTAGAGACTAAAGGATTTCGTAGAAGTAGGGTTAAGATTGAATATATGGAGTAAACATTTGATGGAAACAATGGTGAAGGACCCAAGGTGAAGATTGAAGACGATAACATTCAGAAGAAAGATTCTTTAAGATACTTGGGATCTATTTTGCAATAATATGGGGAAATTGATGGATATGTTACTCATAAAATAAATACAGGTTAGCTAAAGTGGAGAAGAGTTTTTATTATTCTTTGTGATAAGAAAATCCCCTTCGGAAGTCAAAGGAAAATATTACAAAGCAACCATGAGACATGTTATGCTCTATTGATCGGGATGTTGGCATGTGAACCATAGACATGTGAAGAGGATGATCGTAGTAGAAATGAAAATGCTACGATGGATGTGTGGTCATACATGAAAAGATCGGATTCGGAATGGTGCGATCAGAAGGAAAGTTGTTGTAGCTTTGATAGATGATAAGATGAGAAAAATCGTTTAAGATGGATTGGTCATTTACAAAAGAGGTCGGTCAATCCACACCAATTAAAAGATGCGATATTCGGATGTTAAGACGGTTAAGAAGGTGAGGAAGGCCTAAGAAGTGTCGGAATGAGATTATCTGAAGAGATCTTAGTTATTTGGATTTAAGATCGAGAATGACCCAAAATAGATATGAATAGAGGCAAAAAATCCATGTAACCAACCCTAATGGAGAGAAAAGGCTTTGTTGTTGTATGCAAAAGAACGATATCCATTATACCTCTACATATAGGTCCTTTACCGCAATCCTCTTCTCCGACTTTCCAAGGCCCCAAACATTGCAAGTTTTGATGAACATATTCTTATACTATAAGCCCCCTGCAACGGAACAACCCCCAAGCAATCCATAAGAAGCAATCCATAAGAAGACGATCAATGTCAACTGACACAGGACCATTACCGATTAATAAGACCATCATTCATAGTAATCATAATTTTGAATAGTAGAAGTTGATTTAAAATAGATTAAAAACTAAACTTTCCAAGTGAACGAAAGAAAATCAATATCGATTAGAGTATGTCGCAGATATATGATTCCATATCATAATATTACTAAAACTTACTATCACTATTAGTCTTAGTTTATTAAATACTAAAATAGTAATATGTACAATATAAGTATGCAAACTTTCTTTGATCAACTTTAGAACCAGTGTTGGAGAAGACGGTATTCGGTATTCAGTCGGAGGGGTCATTAAATAGAGAATAATCGGTATTCGGGTGACTATTCGAAATTATTAGATTTTATAATTTTTATATAAAAATTATTTATAATACATATATTCTTATATTATTTATACATATATAATCATTAGTTAACATGAATCCAAGATAAAAGTACCAATCAATATAATAGATATATAGGATTTGACATTTGTGGCGATACCTTAGTAAAATGTAACCCATAAAAATTGAAACTTGAAAATTGAAAATAAAAAAATAGAAATATCAAAAGTCAAACTCCAGTCGACCGAATAGTCGGGCAGTTGGCCGACTATTCGGTTGGGCCGACTGTTAACCGACTACAGGTTTGTTCAGTCGGGGACTCCCCCGCAACGCATAGTCGGAACGACTATTTGGGATAGTCGGCCGACTATTGCAACACCATTTACAGTTGTTTAATCTCCAATGTCAAAAAAAGAGGGGAATCTCTACATTTTGTCGGTAAAAAATCTACCACTAAAAATAAAAAATTGGTGATATCAAGCAAAAAAACCCCGATATCAGTGGTATCAATCGATAAAAAATAATATGCTGCAAACATTTAATTTGGATTGATACATGTCGATATAGAGATATCTCACGTATATATCATGAGTTATCAGCCAATATCTTGAAAATCGATATTTGTGTAAATATCGAAACGATGTCCTTGTCGATACTAACATATCGGCAATATATCGTCGATATATCATGATACTTCAAACACTTCCAAAGTCATTGTTGAGAAGAGATAGATTAATGATTGGAGAACGAGGAGCCAAGTTTTCCCTAGAACTGATGACATGTATCAGTGTTGTGCGTCAACAAAGGAGGATGTTGAGCATGTGTTCCTTGGCCCCTCTATTTTGAGGGAGGTTTGGGCAGCGACACATGTAGATTCGGTGTCAAACTCTGATTGGGTTGGGTTCTGGGAACTTATATCATGGTTGGGTTATGGGAGTATCCCCACCACAACTTCGGTGGTTAATATATTATGGTCTATGTGGCTCGCTTGAAATGATTCCATATTTCAAGGAGAGAGAATGTACATGGAATATGTATTAGAGCATGTCAAATACTTCCAGACCCTTTGATCCTAGTAGCTACCTTTCGTTCATTAATGCAAAGGAATAGATTTTTTTGGTGGGTTTCTCCTTGACATCACATGCTCTTTCCTTTTAAAAAAAGCTATGTGATTTATATGAGGCTACTCAGTTATTTCTTGGTAAATTATGGATCCAAAGACAATTTATGTTATTTGGGAATCAAAGTACACAAAATTATTATTGCTCTTTCTGTTAAATTTAAGGACAATTGTAAATGTTAGAATTTCATGCAAAATTTGAAAATATGCGAGAGGAAAATCATGTGGAGGGTGAGAGGAAGAAGGGGGAATGTTAGCATGAGACTTTAGTGAAGAGTGGAGATGTGCTGCAGAGAGGAGGAAAGAGAGGTAGGGAGGGGGAGAGAGATGTAGGGGGGAAAGAGAGGTGGGATGTGTAACTCAAATCTGTCCAAAAAAAACAACATAACAGCCCATTACAGAGAGATGTGTAATTACATAATATAAAAAGGAATATAACATTAAACCATACACACTCTCTAACTTATCCTTAAAATTTCTCAACTTAGTTAACTAAATCATCTAGAATATTTTTGAAGGTTACATGTAATCTCATGTTATTTAATTAAAAAAATATGGACACAAAAATGAAAAACTGATAACCCCTAATCCACCCATAGTTCATAATCTTTGTTACATCGATTTATAAAAGTAAACCCTGCCAACTCTTTAACTTCAACTCTAAAATTACTCCACTAAATAACTAAATCATTTATAATATCATTAGTTATCACATATGACCTCACTTTATTTAGATAAATCAAAATTATGGTAGACTGAAAAATGAAAAGTCGACAAACCCTAATTTCATCATATATTTGCCCTAAATCGTAAATGTGATGCATGCAAAATAGAATATATGCGGGAGAAAAATAGATGAAGTCCGAGAGGAAGAAAGGATGAACATGTCAGGAACATGTGTGATGCATTAGAGAGAGGGGGGGAGAGATATGGAAGAACTCATTTCGACCTCTTGAGCTGGTGGCCTTAACAAGTTGCTCAACCGCGTGTAATGTCTCTTTTTGCTCCTCGGACTCCCTCAAAGTTTTCTTGGACTCAACTAACGAAAAAACTTGTCATCTAAGAGTTGCTACTAATGTCCTCATGGTTGAATCCACAAATTGTACTCACTCGCAAATGTTCTTCCACCAAATACAGTAACCTAGCATTGAGCAAAGAAGCTCACACGAACTTGAGGTCTAGGGATTACAAATGTAAAAGAACCAACCGTATCCATTTTCAAAGTCATAGGAATATCGGATAGAAATGAAAAAAAATCAACCATATGCTGGAAAAATAACTGTTGCATATAGATATATTTTTAACCAGGTATCAACTAACCGTCTAGTAGATACAGATTATTACCGATCAGATGGTAGGCACCTTCCAACATGTTTTAGTACTTTTAGTAATACATAATGTTAGTAACATTATAACAGTGTGTAATTATTTCATTGTGCTCTTTACTTTGTATCTTCTTCAATGTAGGGTGCTATCTTATTTAAATTTTGTGCTCCAATGAATATCAAATATTGATGACGCTAGTGAATGCTACATTTATTGTCCCTTGGGATTTGAAAAAAAAATGCATAGTGCTTCCGCATTTCATAGAGTTTTCAAGACAGGGAATGTGACACAAAACTGTACAAAAGAGGTAGACCATTACAGAAAAAGTAGTAGAGAGCGAAGTTGAGGGAAGTACTATACTTTTGAGGAATGCTCATGGGGGTAGGTCCCCACAGTTGAAAGAGAAGTTTCTGAAGTGGTTCTTGGTATCAAAGAACAAATTTGGAGGGGTCATCATCTATCAAGACAGAAAAGTATAGACACGGGTTTAGATCATGGATTTCATACATGTGTGACGCACAATCGACGTTTAAGTCTAATGCTAGAGACATGGTTATGATTACACAAAGTAAGATGTTATCCAAAAATAAAAAAAGACTTTAAATGCATGGACAACTTTTTTTTGAGAAAGACGTGGAACACTGAGATGGGACCCACCGTAAAGGTTATATTACTTCAAAAAACTTATACAGAGAGGTTGTACAAAGTTCCAGTAAGCCATGAGAGCTCTGTAATGACAAAATACATTGTTGGGATAAAACGTGTGGCCTTAAAAATCAACTTGTTACGGGCACACCATGTCGACCATAGCATTATGAAGGTAGCGGACGTGCCCTCCTAAAAATTTCCACATGTTGCTCTGATGGATCTCCAGAATGCAGCGATACTCCAGTCCTCAGCCAGGGGATAGCAGCCCCTTCCCAAGCTGTAGCCGAGGTCGAGCAGCCGAAAAAGAGGTGATCCAAATCTTCTTATTCACACTCGCATCTTCCACACATGATTTCCCTTGTATGCAACAACCTGTCCTGGCGCACCTTTGCAAGTAGGCGCCCATGCCGAGCAAGCCAATGGAATACCTTGATCCACATCAAAATTTTGCATGCCCAAATAATTCTGCGGTCCTGTTTGAATTCATTATGTGTACCATTCTATGAGCGGGTGAAGATACGATATGCCTTCTTCACAGAGAAGAAGCCACTCAACCAGACAAACAAATCCTTGCCGCATGTTGGTCTCTCAATGGCAGAAATATCTCCAAACAAGGCGACAAACTCATTCAGCCACTGTTCTGAAAAGGCGGAAGAAAATGTAGGAGACCAAGCACCTGCTAACCACACATGATGTAGTGATGCATCTTGATCCTCGCCAGGGGGAAGATCCATGGCTATCTATCCATGAAAGGTCCTAGGCCCATCCAATCATCCCTCCAAAAATGGAATAGCTCGGCGTTACCCACCACAGACTTGAGACACTAACCCAACTCAGATAGAACCATGATAATCCCTTTGCCGAAGAGAGGAGGGTAGTCGTATGCTCGATGCCCTTAGGGAGCCCCCAATGCCATCTATGCTCCGCAAGATCCTACATATCGGATCCTCTGCACCTCCCCACAGTCCGAGCACCCATTTGGTCAAAAGAGCCTTGTTCATGCATTCCAACCACGAGACTCGCAGCCTGCCATCTTTTTTGGCGCTAGTGACAGTGTCCCAGTCAAGAAGATGTATACCATTGTTTTCTTGTCGACTGTCTGACCAGAAGAAATGCCTCATCAATGACTCCAATATGGTCTTAATACCTAAAGGAAGCCACCTTGTACAGCAAAAGAAGATGAAAATCGCGGACAAGGCATGCTAGAGTAGCACCAGCTTCCCTCCTCTTGACAATGTCCTCGGTTTTCAACCTGCCATACTGTTCTCCAACTTATTCAATACCAATCTCCAATCTGTCGCATGTAGGTATCCCCCCACCAATGGGAGGCCCATGTAGGTAACATGAAGGGACCCACAAGGGCAGTTGAGGATGCCGCACAAGTCCCGAGATTTCTCCACTGAATGGCCAAAAGGAACGAACACCAACTTCTCTCTGGTAATTCGTAAACTCGAGACGTCACCAAAAATGTCCATTATCAAGCTTATCCATTGAGCATGGTCCATATCCCCATCAATAAATACCACGGTATCGTTAGCATATTGCATAATTGGCACCGACAAATCTTCTCTCGAATATCCCCCACATAGACCACCATTCACTGTCAACCTCATCATGACCACCAAAGCATCCACCACAAGTACGAATAGTAGGGAACCATGGGCAGTCATGTCGCACCCCTTGCTGAAGCTGAAAGAAACCTCCCTCGACTGCCCATTCACCAAAACCGATCATCCAAGCAATCCATACATCCAAGAAGCCCTTTTTTCTGTAGGGAGGTCCGGAGAAACCGCCAATCAACGCAATCATACGCCTTAGAGAAGTCCACTTTCCATAGCACTCCTTTCTTCTGGCATCTCTTCCAGTCCATGATCATTTCGAAGCTAAAACCCAACTATCAGCAATATGACGCCCAGAAAGAAAGGCGGTCTGGGGAGATTGAATCAAGAATACCTCACAGTCGATTCGCCAAAACCTTGACCAAAATGAGGTAAATTACATTGGAGAGCACAATATGCACGAAGTCTTCCACTCGAGTAGCCACCTCCTTCGGGAGTAGGAAAAGTAGAGCCTTATTTAGTCGTTCGAAGTCCTGGATGCCCACTCGAAACTTCTGCAGCACTGTAGTCACGTCCTCCTTCACACAGTCCCAAAACTCCCTATAGAAAAATATGGAGAGCCCGTTCAGGCTTGGAGAACCATCTGCGTTAAGTTACATCAATGCCTTCCTCACCTTGTTTTCTGAGAAGGGAGCCACAAGGTTCACAGACCAAATCGAAGAGATGCTCATAACCTCACTGCCATGTCATCCCCACCCCGTGCAAGAAGCCCTTCTAGAGAAGGTAACGAAATGTGATCTAAGCGCTTGACCGACCTCCACCTCGCTATGCACCACCACATCACCAACCGTGATGCTTTATATATTATTCCTTCGCATTCTGACATTGGCCATGGAGTGAAAAAAATGGGTGTTGTCTCCCTCTTTCAACCATTTCTTCCTGGATCTCTGACGTCATTCAGTCTCCTTTTTTTATCCTCCAACTACACATCTCGGATCCTCACAACCCTCTCTGCCATCTCCTCCTTGGTCAGATCACGATCGCCTTCTAGTCGGTCCAATATGGTGATCTCCTTTTACGCTTCCACTCTCCTACCACTATTGGGCCCGGATGTTTTCATTGTAGTCCAGCAGGTGCATGCGCAACATACTCAGCTTGGCAGCAAAATTTCCTGTCGCAGAACCCCTGGCTGACATCCTCGTCAAAACCAAGGAAGGTTGTATCGATGTCGATATCATTTCGGTCCGCTCGGAAATGGAAATATCGAGATATATCACCGATATATCCATGACATCGGTGGAAATGTCGGAAATGGCTCAAAAAAGCCATTTTATCGTTTATTTTTCAGAAAGTAAGATCATTTAAGATATTAAAACAACAAATAACTTACAAATGCATATTTATGTCATACATATCGGTCATTTATAGCCCATATATCGCACATCTCGGTCATATCGTTGTTAATGTATATTCCTGACCTGTAGATATTGGAAATGGATTCCATTCAAGTTCTTGTAATATTAAATAACTGACAAATATACACTTAGATGACTCATATAGATCATTTATGAAGACTATGATCCTTATATTGCACATATCGATCATATCGAACATATCGTTGGTACTGTCAGTTGTTGAACTATATATATATATATATGAGTTCAATGGGGCTACCCCTTGGGGGGAGCTAACTTGGCTCCTCCCGCGCAATTTCGCCCGATTTTTTTATTTTTTTTTAAATTTCTTCCATGGAATTTCATCACTATATCCCTATATTATGTTATTAAAATTTCGTGTGAAACAGACTCCTACAACCCATCCAGATAGTCATTTTTTAATGGTAACAGATTTGCTAAAAACGGACCCCGTCTGGACGGAAGCCATAGGAGTCTTTGTTTCACACGAACCGAAATTTAAGGCCATGGATCACACATATCGATCATCTGTGAAGCTTATATCGCATATATCGATCATTTCGAATATATCAATATTAATGTTGATTCTTGACTTATAGATTTTTTTTGAAGAATTGACTTATAGATATTGGAAATTGACTTCATTCAAGTTCTTACAACATGAAATAACTTGCAAATATACACTTAGATATTCATAACACATAATTATAGATCATCCATGATCCCTATATCATTTGCTCATATCGGCCATATTAGTTACATGACATAGTGAATGGTATTGAATTGACATGAGTCATTTGATTTAAAAAAAGTATATGATGTTTAAGGAGATAATGTTTCTTCGGTATAAAGGTTTATCTATATACAAAAATAAATGAAAATACTTAAAACAATGTGATATTGTAAAAGAGATTACGAATTAAAATTCATTAGACACCCTCGAGTTGAAGAACCATTGTATGCCCCCTCCTGTCGCGCTATACCCTACCAGTATGGGGTTCTCGTTGCCCGGTCAACGAGCTTGAAGGCTAGGGAGGGCTAGATATGTATTAATACTAGGTGTAGCTAGATACGTATTTTAATATTGGGTGTAGCTGGATATGTTTTTAATCAAATCTTGCATGAATAATAGCATTAATATATAGAGATATCAGTGAAACATCGGATATCCGGGATTTTTGTACTGAATCCATTCATTTTTAACTGATATGAGCTGATATGGCGATATATCGCCGATATCCTTGTAAAAGGATATATTGGGTGATATCGAAACCCCTTCCATGTCGAAATCGATAAATCGGCGATATATCGCCGATACGATCTTTTATGGTCAGAACATGACAACTATATCACGGAAACCCTCCTCAGGAAGCCATGACTACTCGAATCTAAAGGACCTCGGTCGTACGTCTTCCACGAATAACCACAGGAGCGAAGTGTTAACGGAGTGGGCCTTACATAGTGTGCGTGCTTGTGCCAAAGAGAAAAGGTGAGTCACCTTCATGCACATCAAAAAACGATCGGTTTGGAATCGTGATCCAGAGTTTCTCCAAGTATACTGGCATCGCCCAGCATCCGGAATCAGCATGTCAAGCTCGCCAATAAGCTGGAATAGGGCATCCGAACCACCATTGAACCATCCTCCAGTGTGGCTGGTCCTACGGCTAAAGAGTGACATTGAAGTCGTCGCTGACAATCCAGGCCTCATCCTGATATCTACCCTTGACCAGTCGAAGCTACCAAGCAGCGTAGCAACTATGCCCCTACGAGGGGGCCCGTAGACATTGGTGACCACTACCTGCAGATCATCTAACTTGCACTGAAGCAACATCAAGAAAGAGTAGTAGAGTGGTTTCCCTCGCTAGCATCCTCCACCAATCCTAATTTGTCGACATTCCAACCAACCACAAGGCCTCCAGAGGCCTCAATCGAAACAACGGCTCTACAACCAGACAGCAGAGACCCGCCTATAGAGCTCCATAAGTCACCAAAACCATGTGCAGTCTTCATTTCTTGGAGCACAACAACACCCGCCTTCGCTTCCATCCACAAGTCATGAACCACCAACCTCTTCTCCCGCTTCCCCAACCCCTTCACCAGGCTAAGATATTCATTTGGTCACAACCTTAGCTCCCAACGACAGAATCACACCAAGATAATCCACAAACTCACGATCAATCGTGATCACCCGACTTGGGTGGTCGGAGCTTCGTCGATCGACGAGTCTTCCCTCCACATGCAAGCCCCATTTACAACCTCCAGGGGCACGCCCAAGGCGCAAGGATCTAGAAATAAAGATAATGCTCCTTATGTTTCTCCTCGAACGCTCCAGAGCATCACAACCGCCATTCGCCATCTTCTTCTCCTATCTCAGGAGGCAAATCTGAGGTACCTCCTCCCATGCCGTCAAGGTGGAGAGAGCCCAGGGGACAAAGCCCCCTAGCTGTCTGTAACTACCTTGGTACGTTCCTCAGAAAGAGTCTCCTTATCCTCCAACCTGGAGTAAGGGTCTCGCATGCCTCCGTCGAACCCCTTAAGGATTGTTGTGGTTCCAAGCCTTTTCATTCCATCACTTACTGACAAAGGAAGAGTCGACATCGAGCAGAGATTGCTCAGTTGAGCAGTGCCATATGATGAAGATATCAGATCATCTCCCCCAGATCGAAGGAGCCAACCAGATCTAGGTCTGAGGTGGAGCAAACTAGGATCTGGTGAGAACCGCCGTTAGCAAATCCCTGCAGGCTTTGAGCCGGAAGAGAGAAGTAGACCTCTAAGGTCAAGCTCGGAGAGGAAGCGACCCGAAGCAGTCTCAGGTCTCATAACTAAAAAAGGTTCCGACGTTGGAAGGTTTGGTTCGAGAGCTCCACCAACAGCACCGACAACAGCATTGGTCAAGTCCTCCTAAGCTAACCGCTGAGAAGGGGAGGCAGCTCCTCTCACCGGCACCATCGCATCTGTGCCATGCCCATCGACCTCAAATTCCTCAACCACAATCGGGAACTGAGAAGGGGAGGCAGCTCCTCTCACCGGCACCATCGCATCTGTGCCATGCCCATCGACCTCAAATTCCTCAACCACAATCGGGAACGTGACCTCGATACACATCCTCACCACAAAGAAGAGACAGGCACCTCGAACCGCCAACTCAATCGTTACGAGCAAATCCATCCCTTGCGAGAGGCCACCTGAGATGATTGAGATTAACACTGATGAAGCTGGCATCCCGGGCTTGAAAGTGGACCCCTTAAGTCATAACAACATGTAATAAAGGTCGCAATCCGACCCATACGTCAGGGTGGGGCGACACCACTGCACCAACTCTCCAGCTCCGACAACCCCCTGTTGCAGCAGCCTAGAGATGTCATCTTCTGAGAGATGCCTCGCACATACAAGCAACAGACCCTAAGGAGTGACATCACCTCCAAAGAGTAGCCACACCTTGATGCCGATGTCGACTATCGCCACTTGTAATCCGTTGTCTTAGTTTGCACAAACTCCCAACAGCACACCTGCCAACGGGTGAAGGTACAACCCCCTTGCACCTCTCCCTAGTTCCCTACACCCACATGTCTCAAGCAGGGGTTTGAGTGTCTGCAACCACTCCGATGGCGGTCGAAACCCTCGCGGTTGAAGTACCTGCATGCATTTCGGTAAATTGTTGCACGATAGCTCAACTCCCCACATTTGAAGCAACCCTTAAACCCCAAGCCATCATCGATCGAACGCAAGGAACCAAGGACCGGTCTCCAGCTCCACTTCAGAGCCCTCGAAGCACTCCTAAGGTGAAATCGCATCCCCTACCTTGTCGCGCTGGCCAAAGTCGTCATCCTAGGCCACCTCAGCTTCCCGAGCTCCACCGCAAACCGTCGAACGCTAGTCTCCCTTCACCGCAGCATTTGGCACCCTAGCTTGGGCCCCCGAGCCAGCCTCCCAAGCTCACGTCGGGCTGTGGAGAGCCCTTGAGCTGCCTCATTATGCCTCGTGTCGCCCCCAGTCACCCTCTCATTCACCCTAAGCCCTACCCTCGAAACATCATCCATAAGTTGCTAATCACATGGACAATTATTTAAGTCATTGGAAAGCTTGAACACACACCCCCGACCCCCTTTGTCAAAATTCCTATTCACAACATATAAAGCATGGCCATAATACTAAAATCAAAGGGGGATATGATGTTCCCTACGCCCATTATCACCTTCCTATCACAACATATAAAACTTAGCCATAACATTAAATCAAAGAGGGAGATGCCCCACCCCCATTATCACCTTCCTATCAAAACATATGAAACTTGGCCATAATATTAAAATCAAAGGGAGATAGTGTTCTATGGTGCTAGAGCACAAAAGCCCAAGAGGCCACACTGCTCTTATGCAAAAAAATCATAATAGTAATAATAAAACCCCTTTAATTGTAGTATTTCCAAAGTTCCCACAGGGCATGTATAAATATTCATTGCCAATATTACTTTATAAGTTTAGAAATAACATTGCAGTACCTTGTATGGACATTCTTCAAAAACAGAACTTATATTCTCAGCATATCTAACTTTATAGCCCCAGTATATTCCCAGTTCTTCTCGTGGGTGAGAGGATGAAACAACCTTCTTTAGAGAACCTGGAAAAATGTGATTAGACTTCATTACCCTGTATACAACTTACAAGGACACAAATATAAGACCGTATCAAAATAGGTTCACCAACAGAGGAATCACATCATACAGTGCTAAATGAGTGAAAATTAGGATAACAACACAGTAAAAGAGCAAGTTTATGGGCTTCAATTACATAGTCAGGTAGTCACTTAAATCTAATGGATACGTTTAAAAAGTGGCTGTGAGCCCGTGACCTGTGCATATTCACAAGACGGATCCCCAGACATTTATAAAATTTATCATGTTGCTGAATGGGTGATAGTTAGAAGGCATGTTTGAGATCTCATGATACAAGATACTGAGAGCTTTAGGGCAATGTTTTCCTTGGAAAGAAAGTGAGCATGACAATCCTTCAAATGTTGGAATAAGAAATATAACCATATAAAGAGGAGATAACTTTTTAGGGGGAAAATGTGGGCGCCAAAAAGAGGTGTGCACCCTACCTTTTATGTTATGTATTTAGTATACATGTATGGTTATTAATCAACAAGATAAAAGTACGAGTTCAACTACAAGCAAGCTATACACACCCAATATTTGTTTTATATGAAAGAAAAGTACCAAAAATCAAAATAATAATAATAATAAATATTGTCCTTCCTTAGTCAGCCGACTAGTCTACCATAGTTATTGTTTCGATCACCCCACCAAATAGCGTAGTCACACTAATTAATCAATCTAGTCAAGTGACTATTAAAAAGATGACACCATTATACCATGTCCAGTAATCCAACCCCATCAATGGCCCAGAGACTCCAACATCCTTTGGTAAAAATGATCATAGCATAAAGACGATGACCATGCACCATTTGACCAAGCCTCAAAAATCAGCATCCCCTAATTGTCAGCTAAGGATAAAAGGCGTGGGAATGATCAGCAAGCACACCCTTTGAAGCCCTTACTATTTCCTAACACCAACCTAAGAAACGAGGAAATGGCATGCAGCATAGTGCAGATACCCTTCTAAAAACTAGACAACGATCTAACTCCCTTCCCCCAAATGAACCAACCAATGTAGAAGTGACCCAATAAATCATCCTCACTAATTGGCACAGTAGGCTAATACCTCTTCCCCAGCATCAGACCACTCGATAGGAAAGAAGAGTCTTGTTCATCTCCAAAACGTGAAGTACCTCCCACAAAACCATGATCAATTGGTTGAGTTACGACATTCCGATCAATAATGGGGTACTCAAGGCCTAGTCCAAAAGAATTTCCTTATAAGAATTACGACATGCTTGCACACACCAAAAGGCAGAAGGCATGGCAAAGGAAAAAGATCAAGATCGCGGAGAAGGAAATCAATGTACACTATTTGAACATGTCTTGTTCCAAATTTCACTCCAGCCCGATAACCCCAACCCTCCGTTCACGGAAGCTCAATTGTCTAGCAGCAGTGGGTTCCCATTCAAATGACCAGGGTTCAACCCCTCCCTCCCCCCAACCACCCTAATTATTAAAAAAAAGTGTAGCAAGTATTGGGGGAAAGGGAAACATAAAGATGTACAAGTCTAACAAAGAAACTGTGGCCACAAGGCCGTGCAAGAAACGGAATACAGAGTTGTTGCTTAGGTTTTAAATATATGTTGTAACAGAATGCTTCTCTCCAGCATTAAATCTTCAACCCACATTATCAACCATGCTTACTACATAAATATGTCACAAACCTTGCAAACAATCATGTTCTTTGTAATTGGATGTAGCATGTGGACCTTGACAGACATTTCATTCATGAAAATACTGATGATACTTTATATAATGACTATCAATCAGATATCTACGCAAGAGTCAACATTTGAGTAATCTACAGACAAGTTGAGCATGTTTGATGCATATGCTCGACTTGAAAGGGAGTGTTGAATGTGTATTGTAATACTTATAAGCATATACTGGTATACAGATCTTGGATGTAGATCCAATTACCCATATACCTATACATATGTAAAACCTAACACCTCTTTTAGATGAAAGAAGAAGCACAACCCTAACAACGTTAGGTGTAGGGTTCTCCTTGCTCCAATGGTTTTTCCTCACCATTATTAAGGGTTTTCCACATTAATCATCTGTTTTAATCTTCTTTTGTTGCCAGAATTATCAAGATTGACATTTACCTTCTCTATTGTCTACTAAATCCCATCCTAAAGGGTCGGAAATATCACGATGATTTGAGTTGATAGCATATTTTGACATTGATAAGAGTGCCTATTTAATTTTTTTGGATGAGGAAGATTGAATGATCTTCAATACTTGCTTCACTGAGAAGAATGCTTTGCCAGAAATTTGCCGATGAAGTCCACAAAAAACAGGGACGGAATGTATAAATTGTCTATATAAGGTAAACTTTCGTAATTCTTGTGCACCAATAATAAATAATTTGAATATAATACGCAGGAAAAAAAATTGTATGTTGCATGCTGACCTATTTCAGTATCGGCATTTTTTAAGCAGAATAGTAAACATCTAATAGCATGAGAAAAGTATAGATATTCCTACAGGAAAGTGTTTGATTCAACTTCCTGGATTAAAAGATGCAAAGTATCCAGGAAAATCCAATTTCCTCACATATATCTGTGAGCTAATAGAAAGAATCCAACTAACCAGCTGCATTGCGATCATCTCCCATGTCAACGGTCACTCTAAGCCCAGGTTCAAGAACTTGTTTGACTATGACATTCTGCACAAATTGTATATCTCACAGAATTTCAACTATATGAATCATAAATACAAAAGAAAATCACCTCGTTATTCACATACAAATTACTGAAGAACAAAAGAAAAAAGAAACTGGTTAACAAAAAATGGTGTTGCATTAAATCAAAGATTCAAATAGGCAACGTCCTGTTGCATCTTACACGGCATCATTCAATGCTGGCAGTAAGACCAGTAAGATTTTGCACATGATTTTATGTATTGTGGCAAGCCACTGGCATACCCTCATGTCATGCTGTGCCCAATATTGATACACCCACAGTGTTGTTTCTCAAGAGGCTGATGCCACATCGCCAGCAATGTTGTCCGTAGACTCTGTACCAATGATATGTTGTCTGAGCAGTTGGCATGCTGTCCATACCAGCGTCGTTGGCATGCTGTCCAATTTTCTTTACAAATATCACCAGACAAGAGAGTATCACTCCATCTCCCTCACATTTCATGTTTAGTCCCATACTCGTTGCTTATTTATGTAAATTATTTGTTTGAAAAAATCCACTTCTGTTGGGAAAATAGAAGAACTTGTTTATTCCATCAGCCCTAGGCTCTCTTATATAGGAGAGTAGTCTATGGGTAAATTACATAAAGAGTACTGCAGGAATGGAAAATAATGAAAGACTACATAAGTAGATAATATATATGTTTACACTCCCCCTCAAGATGGAGCATAGATATCAATCATGCTCAGCTTGGACGCACACTTCTGAAACGGGCCTTGGAGTAATGCCTTGGTAAAAATATCTGCAGTTTGATTTTCTGAACTAACATGGGATGTAGCAATGAACCCCTTCTGGATCATGTCATGGATAAAGTGGCAATCAACTTCAATGTGCTTGGTTCGTTCATGGAATGCTTGATTGTTTGCAATGAACAAGGCTGCCTGATTGTCACATTCTAAAGCCATAGGAAGTGGGACTTCTATATGTAAATCTCAAGCTTGCAAAAGTCGGCCGACTAGGCCGACTAGTCGGTCCGACTAGTCGAGTCGGGGGGTAGCCGACTCGACTAGGCCTAGTCGGTCCTTAGTCGGTCCACCCGACTAGTCTGGCCGACTAATCGGCCGACTTTTACAATAACCTTTTTATTTTTTTTTGTTTTTCACTTTTTTTAAAGCAAACTGTTATGGTAAAATAATTCTCTGATGTGCTATTCCATAGAGCCCTCGGGTCTCTTATATAGAGAGAAAACCCTTGGGTAAATTACAGAGTCTTACAAAACATAAGTAGTAATTACGAAACAATAAAACGTAACATAAATAAGTCTCTGCACTCCCCCTCAAGATGGAGCATAGATATCTATCATGCTCAGCTTGGACGAACATCTCTGGAAAGGTCCTCTGAGCAATGGCTTCGTGAATATGTCAGCAGTCTGGTCCTCTGAACTGACATGAGATGTGGAAATGAAGCCCTTCTGAATCATGTCCCTAGTATAATGACAATCCACCTCGATGTGCTTTGTTCTCTCATGGAAGGCTGGATTGTTGGCAATAAATAATGCTGCCTGATTATCACATTGAAGGTTCATAGGCAAGGGGACATCAATATTCAGATCTTCTAAAACTGCTTTAACCCACATCATCTCCGTGGTTGCCTGAGCCATGGCTCTGTACTCGGATTCGGCACTGGATCTCGCCACAACAGTCTGCTTCTTGCTTTTCCACGAGACTAAGGAGCTTCCTATGAAGATAGCAAATCCAGAAGTAGACTTACGATCCCTTGGACATCCTGCATAATCTGCATCTGCACAGGCTGAAATAGACAGATCTGTATCTTTCTTGAACAGCAACCCTGCGCCTGGGGAAGACTTCAGATATCTCAATATCATATGCACAGCATCCATATGAACTTGCCTCGGCTGCTCCATGAATTGACTCACCCGGTTTACTGCAAAGGCAATATCCGGTCGAGTTATGGTAATGTATAAGAGCTTACCCACCATTTCTCTGTACCTTCTCTTGTCCACCTCCTCTGTATCCTCATCGTACAGCTTCATGCTCGGGTCCATAGGTGTACTTGAAGGTCTGCATCCAGTCATTCCTGTTTCAGCTAGCAAATCTGTGACATATTTTCTTTGAGTTATCACCATTCCTTGTGCATTTCTTGCAAATTCTATCCCCAGAAAGTAACGTATTGTGCTAAGATCCTTTGTAACGAACTGGCTCCCCAACATGGACTTGGTTCTCTCAATCCCCTGAGCATCATCTCCTGTGACCAATATGTCATCAACGTATATCATAACGACAATAGTACCTCTAGGGGTCTTCAGGACGAACAGTGAGTGGTCCGCATTTGATCTTCTGAACCCCTGCTGTTCCATAAGCTGGGAGAGCTTTTGGTACCATGCCCGAGGACTCTGTTTAAGGCCATAGATAGCCTTATGAAGTCTACACACCATCTGAGTCTCCCCCTCAGCAGCAAACCCGGGTGGCTGCTGCATGTAGACTTCCTCCTGTAGGTCACCATACAAGAAAGCATTCTTGACATCAAGCTGGAAAATAGGCCAGTTACGTACCACAGCAACAGACATAAGAATGCGTAGAGTAGAGTGTCTCGCCACCGGTGAGAAAGTATCCAAATAATCAACCCCATATGTCTGAGTAAATCCTCGTGCCACGAGCCTTGCCTTGTATCTGTCTAGACGACCATCCGCATGATATTTTACCGTAAATACCCATTTGCAACTCACCACGGAAGCACCTGGAGGAATGGGGACAAGAGACCAAGTCCCTCTAGAACGCAAGGCAGACATCTCTTCCTCCATTGCTAAACGCCAGCAGTCAGTCTTCATGGCATCCTGATATGTCCGTGGAATCTCGACTGACGACACGGCAGCTGCAAACCGCTGGAAGTCCCCAGTGAGACGATGAAAGGAGACGTAAGAGGCAAGAGGATAGGAGGCACACTGTCTTCGCTGCTTCCTGTGAGCAATGGGGCGATCCAAATCATCCAGGACCGTTCTAACTGGTTGAACTTCCTCCTGTAGGAAAGGCTCCTGCACAGGTGCATTATCGACCCCATCATTAGTGTTAACATCAGAACATACCTGAGGCGTGTTGGATGGTTGACTTGTAGCTTGAGCAGGGCCTGTCCGCCTCGAATAGAACTTAGTGAAAGGGACAACTGGAGGTGGTGGCAAGAGTGATGGTGGTGGTGGTGGTGGTTTCGGTGGAGGAGAGGATTGACCCAGACTTGGAGGTGGAGGAACATAGACCGTGGAATCTGGTGATGTGGAGGAGACCAATCTGTCACCTGCAGGGGAGAAGTACATGACAGGTTCGAAAAATGTAACATCTGCGCTCACGTAGTACTTGTTATGAACAGGGTCATAGCAACGGTATCCTTTTTGTGTTCTGGAGTAACCCACAAACATACACTTGATAGCCCTAGGAGAGAGCTTATCAAGTCCCGGAGATAAGCGGTGGACAAACGCAACAGTGCCGAAGACCCGAGGTGTAAGGTTAAACAAGTCTCTGTCGGGAAAAAGAACAGAGATCGGGGACTTTTCCCCCAGAACAGTTGTAGGCATTCGGTTGACCAGATAACATGCTGTAAGTATGGCATCTCCCCAAAAAGATAATGGAGCACAACTCTGAATCAGTAATGTGCGAGCAATATCAAGAAAATGTCGATGTTTTCGTTCAGCAACCCCATTTTGTTGAGAGGTGTAAGCACATGTTGTTTGGTGAATGATGCCTTTAGAAGAAAGGAAACTAGCAAGAGAGCGAGTGCAGAATTCTAAGGCATTGTCAGTACGCACATACTTAACAGCAGATGAAAAAACATTCTGGATTTCATTAATAAGATTTTGAAGAACATTTCCTGCTTCAGATTTATTTTTCAGAAGAAAAGTCCATGAAACTCTAGAAAAATCATCAACCACAACCAAATAGAACCTGTGCCCCTGATGGTCCGGGACACGACTTGGACCCCAAATGTCTATATGAAGTAATTCAAACGGGGAGCTACTGCTCCGACTCTGACGACTGGGGAAGCTAGACCTATGATGCTTCCCTAATTGACACGCTTCACAACGAAAAGAGGAACTCGGAGAGACCTGAGGCAGAAGATGACGCATTTTCTGCAGCGGTAGATGACCCAACCGAAGATGCCAGGTGTACGGAGATACGGAGCCTTGGGAATGCAGTGAGACGCCAGCGTAAGAAGTATGGACGAGACGATAGAGGCCATTGTGCTCAAAGCCACAGCCAATCACCCTGCCCGTTAGTATATCCTGAAAAATAACAGACGATGGATCAAAAATAGCACGACAGTATCACGCGTAATCTGGCTAATCGACAAGAGATTCATAGAGAATTCTGGAGCATGTAGCACATTCTGTAAGTGCATAGAGGGAAGCAAAGCCGTCTCCCCCTGACCAATGATAGGGGAATGAGTGCCATCAGCAATGAGTACAGAGCGACCAGGCTGAACAGCTCTGTAAGACTGCAGAATATCTCTCTCACGGCATAGATGATGAGTAGCTCCAGAGTCGACAATCCATCCTGTGAGATCATGACTAGTAGATGAGACTGAAGAACTACCTGAGGCACTGGCTGAGGCAGATGAACTAGCTGAGGCTGAAGCCGCAACATCAGAAACCTCAGCACCCTCTGACGACGATTGTGGCATGATATCACGAAGTCGTGCCACCAACTCCTCGAACCTGTGATCTGGAGTAGATGCAGATGGACCTTGAGTATGATCCGCTACCTGTGCAGAAGGAGGGAAGCCATGCTTAGAATAGCATGTATCCTCCGAATGACCTGTACGGCGACAGAAAGTGCATATGGAACGAATGCGACCTCCACGGCCACGTCCACCACTTCCTCTGCCACGAAATGAGGACGAAGCACCACGTCCCCTGGAAACTGCCATTGCGGATGGAGATGTATTCGCTGTACTAGACGGAACAGGGACTCGACTGAGCCTCCTGTATACCTCTTCTATCGGCGGGATGGTGGCATCTGCTAGGATCTGGGATCGTGCTGCCTCGTACTCCGGATCAAGGGCAGCGAGTAATACGCCAACCATAGTGGCGTTGCGGAACGTCTTCTGCTGTTCCGGCGTGGCTGTGAGCGGAATGGTGCTATAGAGCTTCTCGAACATTCCACGAAGCGACGTGTACAGGGAATGAAGAGGCTTCCCATTTTGCTTCGTGGTAAATATGTCGTGCTGCAACTGGAGCATCTTCGTCTCGTTGCGCACCTGTGAGTATGTCATGGCCAAAATATCCCACATCGCCTTGGCGGTGGGCTGGTGAAGAACATCATTCGCTATCTCCGACGTGAGCGTACCTGAGAGCCAAACCTTGGCGTACGCATCATCAGCCTCCCACGAGGCATAGATCCCTGTCCTCTCCGGCGGTTCGTCCTCGGTAAGAATATGCTTCTTACCACACGACTTCATGAGACTAAGGAACTGCATCGCCCACAGTTCGTAATTTGTCCCGTCCATTTTGACGATTGGTGCCGAACCCTTGAAAGCACCTATGGCGGGCATGTCGAGCTTTTATTCTGACATAATGCCGGAGAAGAACAACCACTGATAGACCAAGAAGAAAGTTGTCTACCAAGACCTTTTAGGATTCAAGTGCATATGTAGACGTTATGCACTTGAATCCAACATCTATCCGAGACCGAGTGAAGAAGTGAACCCCGGTGACGAGTAGAGGCTCTGAAGGCCTCTACCACGAAGAAACGGCGGCTAGGGAGGTCCCAGCGGCAAACTGGAGGCCGGGGGGCGGCTGGGCGGCTACGGCAGGGGGCTGGGCGGCGCCGGCAGGAAGCTGGGCGGCGTCGGGAGGGGGCTGGGCTGCTTCGGCAGGGGCTGTGCGGCGGCGAGTGGAGGTCCTGCGGGCGGCGGTGGCGACGGGAGAGGCTGGAAAGGCCGGCGGCGGCGGCGGAAGGGGAGGGGGGGGCGGCGGTGGAGAGAACCCTATGTTAGGGTTAGGGCTCTGATACCATGTTATGGTAAAATAATTCTCTGATGTGCTATTCCATAGAGCCCTCGGGTCTCTTATATAGAGAGAAAACCCTTGGGTAAATTACAGAGTCTTACAAAACATAAGTAGTAATTACGAAACAATAAAACGTAACATAAATAAGTCTCTACACAAACATATTCTAATATGCTTAATATTATATTTGAAGTCAATTACTTCTTTTGTTTCATCATGATGTCATATAAAATGTACAAATATATGTATATACATACGAATATATGTATAAAAAACTGATTTATATATTTAAAATAATTAAAAATTCAAAATCGACTATTGACCGACTAATTCCGACTAGTCGTCCGACTGCCGACTAATCCTTAGTAGGTGACCTCGCCGACTGAATACCGACTACCGCTTTCTGCAACCTTGGTAAATCTGTAAGCACAGCTTTTACCCACATCATTTCTGTACTAGCTTGGGACATAGCCCTATATTCAGATTCAGCACTAGACCTTGCTACCACAGTTTGTTTCTTGTTCCTCCACGAGATTAGGGAATCTCCAACATACACAGCAAACCCAGAAGTGGACTTCCTGTCCTTGGGACACCCTGCATAATCTGCATCTGTACAGGCTGAGATAGAGATTACCTTGCCTTTCTTGAACAACAAACCCGCACATGGGGATGACTTGAGGTACCTGAGTATCATATGTATTGCATCCATGTGGACCTGTCGTGGTGCTCCATGAACTGGCTCACTCGACTCACAGCAAAGGCTATGTCGGGCCAAGTGATAGTGATATATATAAGATTGCCCACCAGTTCTCTGTATCTTCTCATATCCACCTCCTCTGTATCATCATCATATAGCTTCATATTGGGATCCATTGGTGTGGTAGCAGGTCGGCAGCCAAGCATTCCCGTTTCACTCAACAGGTCAGTGACATATTTTCTCTGAGACATTACCAACCCATGCGGATTTCTGGCGAACTCCGGTCCCAGAAAATATCTAAGAACTCCAAGGTCCTTGGTGACAAATTCGCTACCCAGCATTCCTTTCGCCTTATTTATCCCTCGTACATCATCACATGTAATCAAGATGTCATCTACATAGACCATGATTGCAATAATACTTCTGGAAGTCTTTTGTACAAACAAAGAATGATCAGCATTTGAACGTTTGTATCCCTATTTCTCAAAAAGATCTGAGAGCTTCTGAAACCACGCTCTGGGACTCTGCTTAAGGCCATAGATAGCCTTATGAAATCTGCACACCTTGGAACACTCCCCCCAACAGCAAAACCGGGTGGTTGTTGCATGTAGACTTCCTCCTATAAGTCACCATATAAGAAGGCATTCTTCACATCCAACGGATATAGCGGCCAGTCACAAGTAACGACAACAGACATCAAGATCCGTAGAGTGGAATGGCAGGCTACTGGCGAGAATGTATCAAGATAGTCCACCCCGTATGTCTGTGTAAAGCCACGAGCAACAAGACGAGCCTTGTATCTGTCAATACTGCCATCTGCATTCTGTTTGACTGTAAATACCCATTTGCAGCTCACTGGGGACACATCTGCAGGTATAGGAACCAGACTCCAAGTTCCTCTAGACTGAAGTGCCGCCATTTCTTCCTCCATTGCAAGACGCCATCTACTATCCTTCATAGCGTCTTGGTAACTCCGTGGAATATCTACAGCTGACAAAGCAACTACAAAGTTCTTGAAATCTCCAATTAGTCGTTCAAATGACACAGAAGCTGCTAAAGGATATGAAGCGCAGCTTCGCTTTGACTTGCGTATAGCAATATGAACATCTAAATCAACCATGTCCTCGTCTGTCCTCTGTAACACATCCTGCTCATAAACATCGTCAGATCCATCAATAGTAATATCTTCAGAACATACCTTGGGTGAGCTAGGTGATGAGTCATGACCATGAGCTGGAGCAGGCCTGCGGGTATAATGAAATGGTAGTGGTGAAACAGGTATAGTAATAGGAGGTGCAGATGAAGGTGGTGGTGATGGTGGTGGTGGTGGTGGTGGTGCCACATAAATGGCATCGGTATTAGTTGGAGGTATCAACCGATCACCTGAGGATGAAAAATACATTACGGATTCAACAAACGTAACATCTGCACTAACTAGATACCGCCTGCGCAATGGATCATAGCACTTGTACCCCTTCTGAGTTCTGGAGTACCCAACAAACACACACTTGACAGCCCTAGGAGAGAGCTTGTCAATACCGGGAGACAACTGGTGGACAAAGGCAACCGAACCAAACACACGAAGAGTAAGGGAAAACATATCTTTACCAGGGAAGATAAGGGAGAAAGGAAGCTTTTCACCTAAAACAGAGGACGGCATACGATTGATTAGGTAGCATGATGTGAGAACCGCGTCACTCCAGTAAAAATAAGGAGCATGACTCTGTATAAGAAGTTACCTGGTGGCATCTAGTAAGTGGCGATGTTTCCTTTCAGCGATCCCATTCTGTTGGGAGGTATAGGCACAGGATGTCTGGTGGATAATCCCTTGGGATGAGTAGTAACTGGCTAGAACATGAGTACACAATTCCAGGGCATTATCACTTCTCACAATTATAACAGATGTGGAGAAAACACTACGAATCTCATTAAGAAAATTGATAATAATATTCCGTGCTTCAGATTTATTCTTTAACAAAAACACCCATGACACACGAGAGAAGTCATCCACAATAACTATATAAAATCTGTGTCCCTGATGATCAAGAACACGACTCGGACCCCAGATATCAATATGAAATTGTTGACGCATATAAGCTATTTGTATCTCTTTGTTATTTTATTTTTCTTGTTATTCTCTTTATGTAATTTACCCATAGGCTACTCTCCTATATAAGAGAGCCTAGGGCTATGGAATAAACCATCTCATTCACGTTTTCCAACATGGTATCAGAGCGATGGTCCTAGACCGGAGTTCTCGAGACCTAACCCTAACCCCACCAGCCGACCTCTCTTCTCTCTCTCGGATCGGCGCCGCCTAGCTGATCGGCGATCGCCTGGGCGCATCGCCTCTCGCCTGGACGCATCGCCTCTCGCCTGGGCGCCTGTGCGCATCGCCTCTCGCGCCTGTGCGAGTCGCCCAGCCTCTGCGTGCATCACTGCACGCCTCCGCACAGTATCGTGCGCCTGTGCGTGCGTCACCGCACACCTACGCACAGTCCCGTGCATCGACTGCGCGCATAGTCGCGCGCTCCTGTTCGCGCGCACAGCTTGATCGCGTGCATAGCCTCCTGCGCGATTGTGCGCACTGTCACGGCACAGTTGCGTGCGCTAGTGCTCGCGAGATTCTCCAGTTGAGCACTCCAGTGCGCGCGTGATCCTCCAGGTGCGTGCGTGCTTCTCGCACGTGCGTACGTGCCCCAAGTCCCAAAACTCTAGGGCACAGCTCCTGATCTACATGGGGTTAGTTGCTTGAAGTCTACACACGCAACTAATCCCATCTATGTCATTGTAGACATAGACTATATCCTCTCAGTCGCTCCAGTCTTCCGTCCCCATCATGTCAGAAAGCAAGGCAGATATCCCATCTATGGGCGCATTTCGTGGTCCAGCGCCCATTGTCAAGATGGATGGTATGAACTATGAACTGTGGGCAATGCAGTTCATGAGTATGATGAAGTCTACAGGTAAGAAGCACATTCTTACCGAGCCCGAGCCTGCAGAGAAGACTGGAGTTTATGCCTCATGGGAGGCCGATGATGCATATGCCAAGGTGTGGCTATCCGGTACATTGGCTATTGAAATCGCCAATGACATCTTACATCAACCCACGGCTAAAGACATGTGGGATATCCTGGCAGCAACGTATTCTCAGGCGAAAAATGAGACGAAGATCCTGCAACTACAACATGACATATTCACAATAAAGCAGAACGGCCGTCCTTTACATTCCCTCTATACATCATTGAGAGGGATGTTTGAGAAGCTCTACAGCTTCATGCCTCTTACCGCCACGCCAGAACAGCAGAAGACATACAGGAATGCGACGATGGTGGGTGTGTTTCTCGCTGCACTTGATCCAGAATATGAGGCAGCACGTTCACAGATTTTGGCGGACTCGACTATTCCTCCCATGGAGGAGGCTTTTCACAGATTGAGTAGGATCACAGTACCTTCAGCAGCTGCGAGTCAGAATCCCTCAGCCATGGCGGCCAACAGAGGCCGTGGCTCTCATTACCAGGGCCGTGGACGTACTCCCCGTGGAAGGGGTGGCCGCACTAGGCCAACATGCTCATATTGTCACCGAGTCGGACATACTGAAGATACATGCTACTCAAAGCATGGATTTCCTGCATCCGCACGAGCCGCTGAGCAGATAGAGCCCCCGTCTGCTGCTACACTGGATCAACGATTTGATGATCTAGTTGCCCGTCTCAAGGGCATTATTCCACCATCTGGTCCAGCACCGACTACAGAGAGCCATACTGATGCTGCTACTTCTGCCTCGGCCTCTACCAGTACTTCAGGTAGTCCACTTGCACTCCACAGTAGTAGATCTGATACACTGCCATGGATCATGGACTCCGGCGCTATACATCATCTATGTGGCGACCAGAGCCTACTTACAGGATACACTCAGATTCCTCCAGGACGGACAGTAGTTATTGCCAATGGCACGCATTCTCCTATCACGGGCCAGGGGGAGATTAGATTGACGTCTTCTATGCAGCTCAAGAATGTTTTGCATGCACCGCATTTTTCTATGAATCTGTTGTCAATTAGTCAGATTACGAAGGATCTTCATTGTCGAGCTATTTTTGATTCATCTTCATTGATTTTTCAGGACATCCGTACGGGCAACGTGATTGGTCATGGCTATGAGCAAGGAGGCCTTTATCGTCTGAACCAGACCCCGTTTGCCGGAATTACAGCTTCTCCCGCAGAACAAGTATCTCCTCTCCTGTGGCATCTGCGTTTTGGTCATTTACCGCTTCAGAAGTTGCGTCAAGTCCTACCTTATAGTCTTTCTCACACACCTATCCAGTGTGAGGCGTGTCAGTTGGGAAAACATCACAGGTCATCTTTTCCCAGTAGTCAAGGTCGGAGTAGTAACTCCAAGTTTGAGTTGTTTCATGTCGACGTCTGGGGTCCGAGTCGTGTTCCCGATCATCAGGGGCACAGGTTTTATATTGTATTTGTGGATGACTTCTCTAGAGCATCATGGGTGTTTCTAATGAAAAATAAGTCTGAAGCTGGAAATATTATTATTCACTTTCTAAATGAGATTCAGAATGTTTTTTCCACAACTGTCAAAATTATGAGAAGTGACAATGCCTTAGAGTTGTGCACCAATAATCTAGCCAACTACTACTCCTCTAAAGGAATTGTTCACCAAACATCCTGCGCTCATACGTCTCAACAAAATGGGGTTGCAGAAAGAAAACACCGTCACCTACTTGATGTCACAAGGTCACTTCTCATTCAGAGTCATGTTCTGTATTCCTACTGGGGTGATGCAGTCCTCATTGCATGTTATCTTATAAATCGTATGCCCTCGTCTGTCTTGAATGAACAGGTTCCTTTTTCACTTATTTATTCTGACAAGGATCTGTTCACTCTTACCCCTCGTGTGTTTGGGTCAGTCACATTTGTCCATCAGTTGTCGCCTGGTTCTGACAAGCTCTCTCCTAGGGCTGTCAAGTGCGTCTTTGTGGGGTACTCCAGAACTCAAAAGGGGTACAAGTGTTTTGACCCTGTGCGTCGGCGGTATATGATCAGTGCAGATGTTACATTCTTTGAATCCATTATGTATTTTTCAGAATCCGAGAACATGCAGCCACCACCTATACCTCCTGATACCGTATTCATGGCACCACCATCACCATTACCACCACCACCACCACCACCATCACTAGTATCCCCGCTACCATTTCATTACACCCGCAGGCTTCCTCCAGCTCATGGTCATGAACCCTCAACTAGCCCGCCTATGGTATGTAATGAAAATATTAATGTTGATGGATTTGACGACATTTCTCAGCAGGATGCATTACAGGAGCATGGTGATGACACAGATGATCTGGATGTTCCAATCGCTCTACGCAAGCCGAAACGAAGCTGTGCCAAATATCCATTGTCAGCAGCGGTATCTTTTGAGAGGCTATCTGGAGAGTTCAGGACGTTTGCTATGGCACTTTCAGCTACAGCCATTCCACAGAACCATCAGGATGCTATGCAGGATGCTAGATGGCGACTAGCAATGGAAGAAGAGATGGAGGCACTTCAGTCTAGAGGAACCTGGAGTTTGGTTCCTATACCTCCAGATGTTAGCCCGGTGAGTTGCAAATGGGTGTTTACAGTTAAGCACAATGCAGATGGTTCTATTGACAGGTACAAGGCACGCCTTGTTGCTCGGGGCTTCACGCAGACATATGGAGTAGATTACCTAGACATGTTCTCCCCTGTGGCGCGTCATTCCACTTTACGGATCCTGCTATCTGTTGTGGTTGCTAAAGACTGGCCACTCTATCAACTGGACGTGAAGAATGCATTTCTGTATGGAGACTTGCAGGAGGAAGTCTATATGCAACAGCCACATGGTTTTGTTGTTGAGGGGGAGTGTTCCAAGGTTTGCAGATTACATAAGGCCATCTATGGCCTTAAGCAGATCCCCAGAGCATGGTTTCAGAAGCTTTCAGACCTCTTTGAGAAACAAGGATATAAACGCTCCAATGCTGATCATTCCTTGTTCGTGCAGAAGACGACGAGAGGTATCATTGTAATCATGGTTTATGTTGATGATATCATGATTACAGGTGATGATGACCAAGGCATTAAGCAGGCAAAGGAAAGGCTGGGGACCGAGTTTGTCACCAAGGACTTGGGAGTCCTTAGATATTTTCTGGGGCTGGAATTTGCTAGAAATCCATGTGGATTAGTCATGACACAGAGGAAGTATGTCACAGATCTACTGAGTAAGACAGGTATGCTAGGGTGTCGACCTGCTACGACACCAATGGATCCTAGCATGAAGCTGTATGATGATGACACAGAAGAGGTGGATAAGAGAAGGTACAGAGAACTGGTAGGCAAATTACTGTATGTCACGATCACTAGACCTGATATACAGTTTGCAGTGAGTCGTGTGAGCCAGTTCATGGAGCAACCACGTCAGGCCCATATGGATGCAATACACATGATTCTGAGATATTTAAAATCATCTCCAGGTGCAAGCTTGCTATTTAAGAAAGGAAAGGAGATTTCTGTCACAGCATGCGCGGATGCAGACTATGCAGGATGCCCCAAGGACAGGAAGTCAACATCAGGGTTTGCAGTCTATGTTGGAGATGCTATAGTTTCGTGGAAGAGCAAGAAGCAGACAGTAGTAGCTAGATCCAGTGCTGAATCAGAATATAGGGCTATGGCCCAGGCCAGCACAGAAATGATGTGGGTGAAATCCTTACTTGCAGATCTATGTCTTTATATACCTCTTCCTATGATGTTGGAATGTGACAATCAGGCCGCCTTGTTCATTGCAAATAACCCAGCTTTTCATGAGAGGACCAAGCACATTGAGGTCGACTGTCACTACATACGTGACATGATTCAGAAGGGGTTCATTGCTACATCTCACGTCACATCAGAGAATCAGACTGCTGATATTTTCACCAAGGCATTACTTAGAGGCCCATTCCAGAAGTGTGCGTCCAAGCTGAGCATGATTGATATCTATGCTCCATCTTGAGGGGGAGTGTTGACGCATATAAGCTATTTGTATCTCTTTGTTATTTTATTTTTCTTGTTATTCTCTTTATGTAATTTACCCATAGGCTACTCTCCTATATAAGAGAGCCTAGGGCTATGGAATAAACCATCTCATTCACGTTTTCCAACAGAAATAACTCAAACTTGGAGGTACTACTCCGACACTGACGACTGGGAAAGGTAGACCGATGATTCTTTCCCAACTGACAAGCCTCACATTGGATAGATGTGTGAGGCAGACCCTGGGGTAACACACGACGCAACTTCTAAAGCGGTAGATGTCCAAAGTGCAGATGCCATACCAGAGGAGATACGGGTCCAGTAAGTAGGGATGAGGTTCCAGCAAAAGAAGTCTGACTGAGGCGATAGAGACCTCCTTGCTCATAGCCACGACCAATCACGTTGCCCGTAAGGATGTTCTGAAAAACAAGAGAAGATGGATCAAAAATCGCCCGACATTGTAAATCCTTTGTAATTTGGTTGATAGATAATAAATTCATAGAAAAATCAGGTGCGTGTAACACATTCTTGAGCTGCATGGATGATGTCAGCCTAATCTCCCCCTGACCAGTAATTGAGGAATGTGTGCCATTAGCAATGACCACTGTTTGACCTGGGGGATATGTCTGTATCCAGTAAGTAGACTTTGATCGCCACAAAGATGATGTGTGGCTCCAGAGTCCATAATCCATGCTGAAGTATCTGATCCACTACTAGTAAGTGCAAGTGCGCTACCTGATGTACTGGTAGAGGCAGAAGCGGATGCAGCAGCATCAGACTGGTTCTCAGTAGTGGGTGTTGGGCCAGATGGAGGAATAATGCCCCTTAGACGGGCAAAGAGATCATGAAAACGTTGATCCAAAGAGGCAGCAGATGGAGGCTCTATCTGCTCGGCGACTCGTGCAGATGCAGGAAATCCATGCTTAGTGTAGCATGTATCTTCAGTATGTCTGGTGCGATGACAGTAGGTACATATTGGCCGAGTACAACCTCCTCTACCACGAGGACCACGGCCACGGGTATGAGGACCTCCACGGCCCTTGTTGTAGCCATTGTTGAAGCAGTGTGATTCGTAGCCATAGAGGGGATAGTGATCCGACTCAGTCTGTGAAAGGCTTCCTCCATAGGAGGTATAGTAGAATCTGCCAAGATCTGAGACCGTGCCGCCTCATACTCTGGATCAAGGGCAGTAAGGAAAACTCCTACCATAGTAGCATTCCGGTAGGTCTTCTGTTGCTCTGGCGTGGCTGTCAGGGGCATGAAGCTGTACAGCTTCTCGAACATTCCTCGTAGAGATGTGTATAGTGAGTGCAGAGATCGTCCATTCTGCTTGATGGTGAATATGTCATACTAGAGTATGTGGCAACCAGAATATCCCACATTGCTTTGGCCGTGGGCTGATGAAGAATATCATTGGCAATCTCGATTGCCAGAGTACCTGATAGTCATACTTTTGCATATGCGTCATCCGCCTCCCACGAGGCATTAACTCCAGTCTTCTCAGCAGGCTCTTCTTCGGTAAGAATGTGTTTCTTACCGGTTGACTTCATCATACTCATGAACTGCATCGCCCACAGTTCATAGTTCGTACCATCCATCTTTACAATAGGCGCTGGACCTCGAAAGGCGCCTATAGATGGAATATCCGCCTTGCTTTCTGACATACTGGTAATAGAAGACTGGAGTAGTAGACTGAAGTCGTAATTGTCTACACGAACATGTACGGGTTTAGTCGCCTGTGTAGACTTCAAGCAACCAAACCCATTTCTTAGGAGTTGTGAGCGCTAGAGATATATGCAGGACTGATTTACGGCTTAAGGGAGCACTACAAAAAGATGCGCACAGCAAGAAGCCGTGATAGGGCGCAGAATACGCGCACAGCAGCAAGGAAGCGCGCAGGAGCGCAAAGATCGCGCTGGAGATGCGCGATGCGTGCACGAGGGCGCAGGGGCTCAGGAGCGCACGAGGGCGCAGAGGCGCAGGAGCGCTCGAAGGCGCGCTGAGGATGTGTGATGCGTGCAGGGGATGCACGCTGGGCTCAGGCGACGCGCGGCAAGCACGCTGGACAAGCGTGCGAGACACACTAGAGATGCGCGCAAGGCGAGGCGAGGCGCGGGACGCAGGAGGCGCACGACCGGTAGCGCGCGGGAGAAGACGAGGCTCGGCGGTGGGGTGGGGTTAGGGTTAGGGTTTCAAGAACTCTGGTCTAGGACCGTTGCTCTGATACCATGTTGGGAAAATAGAAGAACTTGTTTATTCCATCAGCTCTAGGCTCTCTTATATAGGAGAGTAGCCTATGGATAAATTACATAAAGAGTACTGCAGGAATGGAAAATAATAAAAGACTACATAAGTAGATAATATATATGTTTACAACTTCAATAGTTCAGTGGTAATGCAGAGTGCCTACCACCTGTTAGAAAATATAATGCAGAAGCATATCAGAAATAAAAGATAAAGAACATTGAGAACGCGGGATTTTACGTGGAACCCTACTCCCTAAGAAGGGGGATGAAACCACGAGAGAACGCCTCAAAGGGTTGATGTGTTCATTCACTTTTCTCACTGGATACAGGAGGTTTGGGGCTTCTTATATAGCCTCAACATACCCTCCAAGTCCCATCACTGGTAGATGTTAGACTAAACTCAGGATGTGGTAAATGGATCTTGGAGAGATCCATTTACCCATCTTACATATGACACATATACTCCAACACTCCCCCTGAAGATGGAGCATATAATGCTCAGCTTGGACAAAGAAAAAGAAATCTCAACTCACAATACAAGACACTACAGACAATATCAACTCAACGCGCACAACTGTCGGCAGATGTCGAGGATGTTGCTTCTCATGTTGTGCAAGTAAGGAGGAACAAACGGGCTGGAGTGTGATCAAACTGAATCTCCTCGTCAGAGAGCATATACTCTGTACTACGCACATCAGAGTCACTGCAACTGAGAATGAGTCTCCTCGTTGGAGTACTCTGTCCCGTCACAAACATGTGGACAACCGTTCCATCTTTGAAAGAGCCGAACTGAAAAAGGTCGTGGAGACATCCTCGTCGGAGTCCACGGTCGCTAGAGAATGGAGTCCGAAAAAGTCTCCTCGTCGGAGAACTGGATCTCTCCCTTACTGGCTCAGAGAATGGGATCTCTACTCTTGAGTCCCTATAAAACCAAACGAAAACCCTAACCCACATAGCATAGGGAATGGGATCTCTACTCTAGAGTTCATGTGGTTCACATGAAAACCCTGAGCCGGTAAAACCAAAAAGATGGGGACCTCTGAACTGATGATCGTAGACATGTGCGAATCAAACCGAAGACTCGAAACTTGATCGTCGAATCTGAAATATGAACATCTCTGTAGAGTCTAAAAATCTGAACGGGCATCTGGACATGAATCTGAATGAGCATCTAGACTGGAGAATCTAAACTCTGACTCTGAATTGGAATCCGAATCATCAGAGTGATAATGTCGTATCATGCCGTAGAACTCTACACTATACTCCCCCTTTCCCTCATACTTGTCAGAAATAATAAAATCGACCAAGTTGGGAGAAGATAAGATGTGAAAAACAAAAACATCACATAAACCGTCACAATTTCCTAGCTTTCTTCTCAATCGATTTTTTTAAATCATTTTATTTTCCGGCTATTTCAATCATTTTTTAATAGCCTTCACATCTTTTTTATCAAATAATCTATTCATTTCATCAATTTTTTACGGTTTTTTCCAACTAATCCATTTTTTACCGTCGACTTATCTTTCATTTTTTGCCACGTACAGTTTTTTTGTACGCACGTCTTTTTCTCAAAAAAAAACTCCCTTTTTTTTATTTCAGCCCACTTGGGGCTTTTATCTTTAGCAGCACAACACGGTTATTCTTTCACCCTCTCACTAAAAAACAAATTTTTTAAATAAAGCCCTTTTTAGGATTTTTCCATTGGGAACCCTCTCTCGATGCCATGTCGCCTCCAATGGGGGCATTCGCTCTAAGCCGCAATCAAAAAAAAGGAAGATCGGAGGGGAGGAGTGGTGTCGCCTGCATGATGGAGAGAAGAGGATGCACCAAAATTTGATGCGCATGTAGCTTTGAGGCGTGCGCAATGGGGCTCCGCCTGAAGCCCCCGGATGCACGTGAGTCAGAGAGGATGGTAGTGTTGGGACATCAACATGAACAGGAGAGATGGAGGATGGTGTCGCTTGCTGGAAGACCGATGAGAGGAGAAGCGGCGGCATGGGAAGGAGCCAATCGTCGGAGACGATGGGATCCGAGATGGTAGGAGATGGCTCGACCTGGAGTTGGAGTCTCGACGGGAATCAAGGAGACGTGTGTTGCCTACTCTCAAGCATCGCCTGCGCTTGGAAAAGGGAGATGCCGAGTTACGTCACTGCCTTGAATCAGGAGTGGCGGACGGCGGAGAAAGCCTGCACGAGGATGCCTGGAACAGGGGAGAAGGCATCAGGCCCCCTCCTGAAGAAAATATAATGTGGAACTCGAGCTTGGGTTAATCGACTAAGAGAATCGATGTTGGCTGCTGGGGCTCGTCGCCCGGGATCGCATCTCCTGATATGCGACCTTAGTCGCTTCCGTATGTGGGATGTGGAACCCTAAATAATTTCTGGATTTAGGGTTCCGATCACATCTCCACTGGTGCTTGATGGCGGAAATCAGGCGCCTACTACTGGATTTAGGGTTCCAGAGATGGAACCCTAATTAATTTCTGGAATCGATGATGATTGGAGATGCTTGTTGATTTGAACACGGCAAGATTAACTTGCATATTTTAGAGTTTCAGAAAAACCTAAAGCTTGAACAAATGATCTTCAAGAATAGCACATCAATAACTCGAATCTCGAATAAATAAACAATCAACATAAAATCCTCGAGAATCGAACCCGCTCTGATACCGAGTTAGAAAATAAACATGGCTCGGATACCATGTTAGAAAATATAATACGGAAGAGAAAAGAATAAAACTTTAGGAACACCGGGATTTTACGTGGAACCCTACTCCCTAAGGAGCGGGATAAAACTACGGGAGAACGCCTCAAAGGGTTGATGTGTTCATTCACTTTTCTTACCGGATACAGGAAGTCTATGGCTTCTTGAATAGCCTCCACAAATCCTCCAAATCCCACCATTAGTAGATGTGGGACTAAACTCATGATGTGGTAAATGAATCCTAGAGAGAACCATTTACCCATCTTATACATGACGCATGTACTCCAACACCAGCCAAAAGATCAGGGTTCACATCTCCCCTTTAGGGGTTGCGTTAGTAATTGACGGCCAAAGCAAAAAATAGTCGAATCTATCAACATGAATGTGAGCAAGAATCCATGTAGCATACCCTACTTAAAATGGGAGAAGCCTCTGTCGATTTTTTTTATGTTCAATGCCCTACAACAAAAATACTAATTTAGTATATTATGAGAATATAAGTTATGTTACAAGTTAGACTATCTAAAAGCTTTAACATAAAAAATAGTCTTTACAATGTATAGTTGTTACTCTTAAGTATTGAAATACGAATATTTCCTAAATTCCATTTCTCAATTACTGTATGAACAACTTTCAAGGTTAGGCAATAACTTACAACCAAGCATCTATACCTTAAGTCAGGTTTTTCTGATAAGGACTTGAAAAAGCATTGTTATATGCATGATTTGATTTCATTATTGAGAGGAAAAGGCTATGGTTTGATCATCGTATTTGTTAGTCATATTACTTGTAAGGAAGTGAATTTGACTACTCCATGGTTGATGTTAAACACCACATGTTATAGGATGCATGCTATTCATTTTCTTTATAGTACAAATTTTGATAGATTTTGTATTATTCATTTAAAATGTTTTAGGCATGTCTGCGATGTCTTCAGCGTCAAGAATCTAGAAGTGAATGTTGATTTTGTAACTTTTCTTGAATAAAAAAAAGGTGTTTAAATCAGGAGAGCACCACTTAAAGGTGCCTCACCCCCTTACATTTCAAAAAAAAAAGTCAATGTTTTTCTAATCATGTAGTCGACCCTACTTATTATGGGAGAAGGCTTCGACATTTGTCAGCCGACCCTACTTAATTGTGAGAAAAGGCTTTGTTGTTGTTGTATGCAAAAGGCTTGCCGCTTGCTAAGTGCCAGTAATTTATGTTTTTAAGTACCTACAACCTTGGATATGAGCGGATAAAATTTTTTTTGTAGTTTTTGCATTTATGAGAACCCACTTAATGGTCTAGTGGTAGGACAGTGTGTCTACCACACAAAAGACCAGGGTTCAAACCCCACTCTTGCAGTGGTTGCGTTAGGTAGTCGACGGCCAGCGTAAAAATAGTCGAATCTTTCAACATGGATTTGAGCAAGAATCTATGTAGCCGACCCTACTTATAGTGGGACAAGGCTTAGTACATTTTTAGTTTTTGCATTTAGGAACAATCGAAGCTTCATTTCTTTAAAAATATTTAGTTTTAAGATGTTTCGATACCATTATGAGATTTCTTAGGTACTCTCACACTCAAAAGAGTTATAGGTGGCATGATCCTATTGGTCATCGTTACTATATTTTTGCCGATATCACTTTCTTTGAACAAATCAGCTACTTTACACAGTCTGTCAATGACATCACCTTGAAGCTACCACTAATTTTTTATAACAGCAAAGATATTGTTTTGCATGCTTTCGTACCTTTGTATGTTCCATATTTGCGGGATAATGTGCCTTCTTCAAGTTCTCCCACAATCACTGCATTGGATGCACCTCAAGAGTTCACTATAACTATGTGGAAATAGAAAAGGCGATGTAGATTTCATCCTATGTCACATTGTATTTCTATTGATGGCTTATCATGTTGTGACAAGAGATTTACATATGCTTTAATGATTGTTTCTATTCCCCGAGATCATCATAGTGTATTGCAGGACATTAATGCTGAAAAGTCATGGACAAGAAGATGGATGCACTTACATCCAAGGGTACGTGGGACCTTGTGTCGTGCCCCTAAGGAGTCAGACAGGTGGCATGCATAAGGTTCTTCACGACCAAACAGTCACCTGATGGGTTTATTGACATATTGAAAGCCAGACTGATAGCTAAAAATTTTACGTAGACCTATAGTTTGGATTACTTTGAGACCTTCTCTCTAGTCGGCAGAATGGGATCCATATGCATCATTCTTTCTGTTACTGCTAATAAGAATTGGCACATATTTTATCAAGATGTAAAGAATGCCCTTCTCTATGGAGACCTCGAGGAGGAAGTTTATACGATGCAACCTCCAGGTTACAAAGTTAAGGGGGAGAGTGTGTGTGTGTGTGTGTATGTATGCTGACTTCGTAAGGCATCTATGGTCCAAAACACAGTCCTCGGACCTGGTTTGATAGGCTTACTACTAAGATCGATTCTCTTGGCGTCCACATAAGATATGACTACTATGTCTTTGTCATACAACGGTCCATTCGAACTATGATACCAGCTATTTATAATGATGATAAGCATGCATTTTAGAGATGAAGGCCTTCCTTCGGAAGGTATTTGTAACGAAAGATTTTGGCCAACTCCACTACTTTCTTGGCATTGAAGTAATACGTAATACAAGGGGATTACATCTCTCACAGCAGAAGAATTACCTAGATATTCTTACAAAGACTAGACTACGTGGATGCAAACCATCTAGTATCCCTGTAGAATTGAGGAAACACTCTATATCTACTAATCCTGAGTTCAAGGACGCTACATGATATAGAGGTCTAGTGGGCAAACTCCTTTACCTTATGATCACTATAACAAATATATCGTATGTTGTAAGTAGAGAGGGCTTGCACATGGAGACCTCTCTGTAGTCATTAGCAAGTTGTTCTTCTGATCTTTCAATATTTGAAGGAGTCTCCATGGTGCGGCCTCTTCTATGGGGTCAATGGCTATATTAATGTCACCGCTTGTGTCGATGTTGATTATGCAAGTTCTCTAGAAGATCGATCGACTAATGGATATGGTATGCTTATTGGTGACAATATTGTTACATGGCGTAGTAAGAAGCAAACAATGGTTTCTAGATAAAGCGTGTCAACTCTGCTCGCGGATCCAAGTTACATGTTTACACAACATTTACAATATTTCATTCGCAACGGATCGCATTAGGATACTTGAATTTTAGGAAAAAAATCACGTTTCGAAATGGCATCCACAGTTAAAGTAAACGACCACAAAACCAACAACAAGTGTCACCAATTCGCATTTCATTAACTTCAATATACAGTTACATGTAACAAAAGAAACTGTAATATATGCATGTACCCCAAAATGTAACAGTAAACATTATTTTGTACATAAACTGTAATGTGAGTACCGACGAGTGTAACAACAAAAGGGCGTGATCAATTGTCAATCTACTGCAAAGCAGGCACTTTGTCTGTTACATATGTAAGGGACAAGAGGATGTCAACAATTGTTGAATACAATCAAGCATATAAAAATAATAGACATTTCAGTGGTTTCAAAAGAAAGTAAGTAGATAGATTTCGATATTTAAATTAACAAGCTACTTATGTGAAAATTTGGTTTTCAAGCTATTATGTATGTAAATCCCCCTATCACCCATCACCCCATAACTTTCTGTATATAGCAAATCCATATTTTAATTAATGACTCATATGTACATTATTATCTTTTTATCACTTAAAGATCATGTTGATGGATCTTGATATTGAGAATAATGAGTCGTTGATCTGGTCTTTATTTATGTCAAATTTCTCAAGTCTAGTGGATAGTTTGTGGTCTAGGTCAGAATGTGAACTCACATTATGACTCTAAGGCGTGAAAAATACCAAAGGATTGGGGGGCCTCTGTAGGCATGCGGTGGAGTATAATGCATCATACCTAAGTTCCCAACACACCCACTAGCTTCTCCTAACATTTGTAGTAGTAGATCTAAATTCAGATCAAATGTTGATGATTGATGATTAATAATCATGTCTCGTGATCTTTTTTCTAGACATGACCTACTGGTGGAATAGTAAACAACCTCAATTACAGTGTCAAATCAACTGTAACCAAGTCTCAAAAATAACCAAGCTCAACTCCAGCTAACCACTATCTTTTCCAAGCCAATTGGCGAAAAGTAACCAAAACTCAAGCGGTGAGGAAGTCTCCTAAGAGACTCTTTCGTATCGCCCTCTAAGTGGAAGTGCGGTCCAGTAAAGGGCTAGACCTACTCCAAAACTATACCCTTAAAACGGGTGGAAGACTCCTTGGAAGAGCCGCTCTAAAAGCCAACTCAACCAGTACGGGAAAACGAGCTCGTAAAGAAAAATCAAAATCGAGAGTCCTCCAACCTAGGCACCCTAAGAACAGAAGGTCAGCGGAAGCTGCGGAACTAGTCAAAAACCGGAATCCCAACGAAACGTAAAAACATTGCAACTTCGCGTGAAACCGTTAAAAGGATTGGGATCCTAGACACGCGCCTTAGGCGGCCACTGCCCTAACTGGGCTTCTTTTCTCCGACCCAGCTGAGGGTCATCCCTCGCATGATCAGGTGTAAGAGTCACATAACCGGCACAATTATCTATCGCTGATTCTCATAATCATCAAGTATCCAAGTCAACATCCATTAGTTAAAAATAAAGATGTATTTTAAAAGAAGAGGTTCTCATCTTCTTGTTGTAAAGTTGCATTATTCCCCAGATTAAACACAATATTTGGCATGTTAAATTTCATAAGAGAGACTAAGGAGTCCTCCTTCTCAATAGTATATGAGATTACACAGTGAATCCTCTTCTAAAAACTGAAATAAAATATTTAGCTCGTCTAAGAATAATAATGCAGTGACCCCAACCGTGATCCCATTCAAAGCCATAGATAGTACGCTTTGAAATGTGGTTGATAAGGATCCATGCAGGTGGACTAATTAGTACACGTTGAAATGGGACTCAGGAGGGAATATTTTTGACCAACTGAAAGCTCCCATAAAGCGGCCAGATCTTGGACCTCAAGGAAAATATTCGGTGCTACCTTTAATAGAGAGGAAAAGTCGCTGAATAAAAATTCTCGTAGGAAAAGCTGCTAGCCTTGGTTATAATAGCCATATGTGTTGTTGGGTGTCTTCGGCCCCAAGTTTATTGCCAAGATTTGCCACAATATCTTTTGAAGATAGCCAAGTAATAACGCTAATGGCCGTTAAATCGACCAACAGCTTGATCTCTTTTTGTTCATGGGTAACATTATCGTTGATTTTAGAATCATACAAACTATTATGTCCCAATAACAACTGGAAATTGATTCCACCGATAAATGTTACAATGTCTTGTCTTTTTCGGGAAATAATGTCATGCAAAAACCTCTTATTGTTGTTATACAAAACTTAATATTCTCTCCCAATTTTGGCTCTCCCTCCTTTCAACAGTGCATACAGAATTCAAATGAATCTGGCTCCTCTCAATATAATGAAAAGAAATGTTGAATATGTCTAACTAACACATAAATCAAGACCCTTTTATTAATTTTTTTTGAAGTCTAGAAAATAGGGGGATACACTCAGCGGTGCTCGCCCCTGCTTTATATATAAAAAGAAAACAAAGAAAAAGGAACTTTACAAGGTATCAACCGCGATACCAAACAGGGAACTAAACCAACGACCAGCCATCGACTAAACGGTTACAGTGTAACAACACATTCTCCTTGTAAAAACGTTGCCCTGCAAAGATAGCTTCATTTCGACCAAGCCAAATTGCCCAAACTCTCGCCAAGGGCCGCAATAGCTCCCTACGCTCCCTACTCTTGTTAGCCATCGTCGAGTCCCAGAAAGAAGCCAGATCTGTGGCGCAGACCCAAGCATCAGCCGCCTCCTCCCAAACGTCCACCACCGCCGTGCAAGCGAAGAAAATATGCTCCAAAGTTTCCACGACATTGTTGCATAGAACACATCTATCAGGGATAGAGCCAATCAGCCTCGCGCAACGATCCCTCGTCAACAATCTCTATCTCCGAAACAACCAAAGGAAGAAGCCCACCCTCTCAGGTAGCCTCAAACCCCAGGAAAAATCGCAATCCCGCACTACCACCTCCAACCTCAGGATAGGGGAAGAAGAAACTGCCACATACGCCTTCCTGACCGAGAAGGGCCCCCCCTCCAGGACCAGTTATCCCTCCCGTCCGAGGGTTGACAGGCCCCCCGGATGGTGTCCAACAGAAGGAGACAGTTGCAGAGCACCGCACGACTAACTCCTCTTGCTGAAGCTCCCTGACCCCCTCCAAGGCATCTAACGCGCTGACCACCCCCTCCGCCTCCCTCCTGGTTGCAACTCTCGCCGCCCTCGACTCCTTCTTAAAGATAGCCAACCTCTTGCGTAAAGATTCGAGCTTGCGAACAAACCTCGCCACCGCGGAGCCCCCCAACTGCACATGGGCCCATTGATCCGCAACAAGATTCCTGAAATTGTCCTCCAGCAACCAACATCTCTCATACCTGAAAAAATCCCTCGATATTGACACATCACCAGAGTCCCACAAGATTGGATTGTGGTCAGACAAGCACCGAGGCCTGGAGGTCACAAAAGAAAGAGGGAAGCCATCCATAAGCTCCACAGACGCCAAGAATCTGTCAATACAGGATCGGGAGTTCGAATCCCTCCATGTGTAAGTAATATCGCTCGCTCCCAAGTCCTCGAGAGCGAACGAGTCCACGAATTCCGCAAAATCCGAGGAGCCAGGGTCCTGACCACCCCTGGAGCGCGGTCTATCCGACGATCGGAGGGTAACATTGAAGTCACCCCCAACCAGCCAAGGGATCCCCACAAACCGCTGACCAGCCTCACGCAAATCCTCCCAAAGCTCCCTTCTCTTAATATTGCAGCACGTCCCGTAGGAACAAGAGAAAACAATCGGCAACGAAGAATCCACCCGAGTCAAAAGAACCGATATAGCATGCCTCCCTCTGAAGACCGAGCTGAATGAAAAAGCTGCAGATCTCCAAGCGATGAGCAGACCGCCCGCCGAGCCCACCGCGTCCAGAGCTCTGATCTCATCCAAGCCCCCCGCACCAAACGAGCTCCAAAGAACGTCACCCACATCCTGGAGCTTTGTTTCTTGCAACATGACGATGCCACACCCCCATTCTACAAACCTCGACTTGGCTGCCTCCCCCAACCACGTTCCACGGCAGCACCTTCATGCGGAACCTTCCAAATGCCCCCCAGCTCGGACCACACCAGCCGCCGCTGAGACTGCATCTTTCAAAGACGAGCACTCCTGACTCTGAGTCTCGGAGGCCAACGACCGCGCCCTGTTCCTCCTCATGTATCTTTTAGCAGATCTCCTTTCAGGTATCCCCCCTACTACATCAGCCTCTGCAATCTCAGCCAGCGCCACTGCTGTCTGTCCCGGATAATCGCGAACCAGCGCCGACGAGGACGGGCCCTCCAACGAGACCGCAACTGGGTTGTCGAGAACCCATCCCTCCGCGATCGTCGAGAATGGAGGAGAATCATGAGCCATCAAAGCCCCCCCCCCCCCGCTCCCAGCCGAGGGAGCCAAGCCATCCAAATGATCAGAGAAGACCGCCGAAGAGGAAGAGAAAAGAAGCGAAGCCGGGTCAACATTCCCACCCGCAGATGATCCGAAAGAAAGACAGTACGAAAGTCCATTGAATAGTCGAACCGCATAAGGATCCGAATGACGAATCCGGATGGAGGGACCTGACGCCCGATCCAAGAAACGAAGGGTCCCAGCGACCCTTGGACTCCTCCCCGCCACGTCATCAGACAAACCGGCAACTGAAGAATCCATGCACAGAGACCAAGGGGCATAACTGAAGGGACGTACGAAATCATTACCGCGGGACGAGTCCCACGAGGCATCACCATGCACAACCACATGTCCCTTGGAAGCCGAGGCGACGCCCTTCCCCCTCCCATGCTCCGGTGAAGCCATCTCCGCCCCCCTCCGCACCACCGGTGGCGGTGGCAGGTCGACAATCGTCAGCTCAACCCAACACCTGAAGCGGCCGATCTTCATACATTCGGAGAAAACTTGGTCCGCCGCACTATCGAGAAAATTCTTATTGCACTCCATGAGGACCCGAGTGATATCATGCTTCGAGCCCGGCGCCAACCCATTACCGATGATCGCGAGGACCTATCCCCACCGCCGCAGAGTCCGATTTAGACAATGCACAGACCTGGAAAGGAACGGGACTTCACAGATCTCCGCCACGCAAACCTCGACGCTCGAACACGCCCCGTCCGCAAACCGCAGGTCCCTCCAAACCAAACCATCCGCTGCTTCATTCCGAAGTAACCGATCCCGCTGAGCAGCTAACAGCCCCCGAGCACAACAGCGATTCGAATCAATGGCGATGACGTCCCCCACAAACTGTGAACCAAGGAACCCGCGTAGATGGCTCCTCACGAAGTCCACTGCCAAGCACTTTCGCAAACTTACCCCGATAATCGCAAGGTTAAACTCCTCCCCCTGGAAAACCTTTCATGTGGCTCCGAAAGTATAGTCTGCGGCACGGAAGAAAACACTGGCGGTGTTGAAGCATCCACCACCCTTTCGAAATCAGGAACGCTGGAAACCGGAGCAGAACTCGGACCTCCTGCCATCACCTGTGCGAACGAGCGCCCTCCGCTGACGAAGAAAGCCCCGCACGACCCGATCTTGGACGCACCCCCACGAGCCGGTGCAGAAGCCTTTCCATTCTGATAGCGCAACCCGCACGAGGCCATTCGGTGTCCTAATCCTCCGCATGCAAAGCACCTCGGTCAAGCAACACAAACCGATGCCAAATGCCCCCGCAGCCTACAGCGGAAACACCTCCTCTCCAGCTTCCTGTGGGACACATGCACCCAACCACCACGACGGCCCTCCGCTCCTTCCCCACCTTCCGTGCCAGCCACAACAAACTGCGGGCTCCCACCTCCACTGCGCGACACCTCCACCCCACCTCGATCGGCCCCTCTCTCGTCGCGGTCGCCCCGAAGGCCCCCCGCGATACCATGAAAGACAGCTCCGCCACTCCCGAGCACCCTACCGCCCACCGCACCGCCCTCAGTCGTAGCCCGCCTCGCTTCCCCGCTCGCACTCCGACTCGCTTCACCCTTCTTGCACCACCTTGCACCAACCCTCTCGCTCTCCCACACTCTCGCTCTCCCCTCCATCAAGACCCTTTTATTAATGCCCAGGGACACATGAACCTTTCCAACCATAAAGTTGCATTTCAAACAGAAGACCCTCATCATTGGGAAGAGTTTTGAGACTGCAGAGAATAAAGGGATGACAAATGTATGTGAAACTTTTGTCTACGTATTTGGAGCAAACTATCCTCCAATTTGACTGAAATTCTGATAGTGTTTTTTCTAAATATGCAACCAGTTGATGCTGCTAGTTTATTTTTTGCAGAAAGAATTTCTTTTTCATGTGAATGGTATATGGCTGGGTCGCTCCACAGAATACCCTGTTAATTGACTTCTGTATAATGTGGTCCAAGAGGAGCTTCTTCCTCAACTATCAAATGGTTGGGTGTTACTGATGTGCTACACTGTACTTGTAATTTGCCAAGAATAAGGTGACTGACTTGAAGAGTACTGTCCTTTCTGTGGGTAAGGATAAATGACTTGACCCAAAAAATGCCCTGTAAAAAAAATTGAATTCAGGAGATATGGATCAGGTTTCCTCTTTTTCATTGGCAGAAAGTCCGACACTAACTGCCAAACAAGTTCGCATAACCTTATCACTTTATGGTTTCCATGTTAGATATGGGACTGATTTCTTTAGCGTGGTTTGCATTCAACAGAGATCTGGATATAATCCAGGGTACCCAACAAACCAATCAAGCAAACATAAAACAAGAAAAACCACCGAAGGAAAAGTCGGCAACTCTCAAGACAGAAAGAGTGATCAGCAAACTTATCAATCTTTAAATAGGGATCAAAATATGTATAAGTACATATATGGTAGCAAGAAGGGTTTTATCGTACCTACTTGGATTTCCAAAATGGAGAAAATTCTTGCATGCAGTAGATCTTTGGAAATTTGGAATTGGGGCAGCAGCATGCAGCATGCAGCAAGCAGCTGCACTTGAAGCTCAAGAGCAGCAGCTTAAAGGGGGGACAAAAGGGCTCCAGGCCTTTGGATTTTGCAGAAATTAAATCTCCAGCAACAGCTGAAGAAGAGTTGGGGGGAAAGGGCTTTCTCGGCTGTAGAGGGAGAGGACTTTTGGAGAAATGAGCAAGAGTTTATTGACGGTATATCAACAAGGAGAGAATTTCTCTTGTTGCCAAATGGAGGGGAGTAGAGTCCAAGTGGAGAAAGAAAAGGAACAGCAACTTGGTGGCAGTTGTATCAGTCTGCTACAGCAGAAATAAAATCAAAAAAAATCTTTTTTATTTGAAAAATCTAAGTTGTCTGCATCCGCATCTCGAGTCTCGGATTCTGATATATAATAGCTTGTTTTGATTCTCTGAACGACGATCAATATGAGTATATATTCATATACTTTGGATCGGTTATAATTTCCCGAAATTCTTGAGATACAGTCTTCATTTGTGACCAAATTTTGTTATTTTAAAATATAAAAAGACCTTCGATCAACGAACAGTCGATTTTGTTGATCTTATTTTGTCGAATCAGATTTTTTGGTAGTCTCGATTTGTTTTGCAGTTTTCCATTTTATGTCGTAGCTTTTCCGATGGCATGCATTACGATACAATCGACTTTTGGTCGACGGCTTCAATACGAGATTCGATCTGCTATCTCTAAATTGACTTGAAGTTATTCAATATGAATTGAATATTAAATGAACTTTCGGACTCTTAATCGGGTCATATTCGATTTATTTGAATCTGTATGTCACAATGTGCAAAGATAGAATACAAGGCAATGGCCCAAGCTACCTGTGAGATTACTTGGATCCTCTCTTTTCTACAGGAACTTGAACTCCATACTACCACTACGGTCCCCTTATGCTATGACAAGTAAGCTACATAAATTGCCACCAATCTAGTTTTTCATGAGAGGACTAAGCACATTGAAGTTGACTATCACTTCATTCGTGATGTCGTACGGGAAGAAAAATCACTACTACTCATATCTCCATGGATCTTTAGTGTGCGGATATATTCACGAAGGCGCTACCAAAGAAATGCCTCTCATGGATGATTTCCAAATTGGGCATGATCGATAGACATGCTCCAACTTGGGGGAGGGGGGTATGTCAGAGTTATTGAGTCGTTTCTATTTATTATTGTTTCCATCATGTAACCTCCTTTCGGGGTATCTATGTAAGTTTCCCTTTTTGCTAATCTGGGATTTCATGTTATATAAGAAACCCTAGACCCATAGAATAAAACAAGCCATTCATTCTCGCATCTTTCTTCACAGGATCTATTCGTGTGATTATCCATGTTACTGCTAACAAACATAATTTCGTAAGATCTTAGTTATTTGGATTTAAGCCAGAGAATGACCTAAAATAAATTTGAATGGAGGCAAAAAAATCAATTTAGTCGACCCTACTTAATTGTAGAAAAGGTTTGTCCATGTTGCTGCTAACAGATTTTCACTGATATTTTTAGTTAGATGTCAAGAATGCCTTCCTTTGTGGTAATCATGAGGATGAGGTCTATGTGGTAAAACCACTAGGATAACCATCAATGAAGAGTATGTTTGTTGTCTGCTCAATGTTATCTATGACGTAGAGCAAAACCCACGAGCCTGGTTCGACAGATTAACATCAAAGATCAGCTCACTTGGTTTTCACAATAACTCTGTATTTATTCGAAAGCTTTTTTTGGATAGTGATATTCTTATCGTATATGGTGATGATATAGTTATTACTGGAGATAATAGTGTAAGCAAACTCAAGACCAAGGCCTTTCTGCAAAAGGTAATTGCTACCAAGAATCTTGGTCACAAGTGATATTTTCTTAGGATTGAGATCACTCGTGCCTCCAGTGGACTTTATCTCATAAAAATATTTGCCTTAACATTCTTGTGGATGCAACTTTACTTGGTTGTAAACCATCCTCTATTCTTGTTGTGTCTCAGAGTCATGCAAACCCCTATTTAAGGATACTACGTGATAAAGGAGATGTGTCAGTAAATGCTTGTCTTATAGTCACTAGGAATAATATATATTATGCGGTGAGCGTATTAGAGAAACCAAGATATAGGCATTGCCATATTTTTTGAAGAGAAAAAGGCGAAGTCCCGAGGAAGGACCCACCACAAAGTATTATATTATATAAAAAAGAGAATCGGTACAATCATGCACGTGACCAATCTACAATAAGGGACCTGAAATGACCCAGCACATTCTCCGGGTAAAAACGATGACCATTAAAAATACAATCATTTCTCTCATACCAAATGACCCAAAGAAGAGTGAATGTCGGAGCAGCATCCTCCTATGAGCTCACGGTACACATTCGTATGGAATCCCAAAAAGACGTGTTGTTTGTCGTACAAAACCAAGCAATCCCAATCGTCTCCCAAAGCAGCGTCGTCAAGCTACATTAGAAAAAGCGATGGTCCAGATCTTCATCAAGCTCCTTACATCTCCTACACGCTCTATCGTTTGTACCCATAAGCATGTCCCGTCTCACCTTCGTAATCAATCGTTTGTGCCTGGTGAGATCCACAGGAAGATCTTGGCACTTTGAGGAGCTTTACTACTCCAGATTATTTTGCAGTCGTGTGTGAAGTCCTCATAAGTAGTGACATGATTGTGGGTGAAGACTAAGGCCCTAAATGTCGGTTTCGGTCACCATTTCGGTATCGACCAAAATAGAATTTCGGCGGAATTTCGGTGGAATTTCGACCGAAATTTCGGTCATTTCGGTCATTTTTTGTACTAGGACCCCCATATTTCGGTCGTTTCGGTCATTTCGGACGAATTTCGATTTCGATTGGATGTCGATATTCGACTGAAATTCGACCGAATTTCGCTGAAATTTAAGGCTATGGTGAAGACTGATGAGCCTTATTGATGGAGAATCATTAGTCCAGCGAAAGTGGCCTCTCCATGTGATGCCATCCACATCCGCCAGATAATCAAGTAAAGCCATAAATTTTGTCAGCCTCCACTCCGAGAAATCTGTTATGAAGGTGGGAATCCAGATCCCGTTGTCCCAACGCTAATGTAACTAAACAAGGTTGCAAAAAGCGGAAGTCGATACTCGGTCGGCGGGGTCACTGACTAATATTAATCGACATTCGGGTGACTAATCGGATTTAGTCGGACATTAGTCGATTTTGAATATTTTTATTATTTTAAAATATATAAATCATTTTTATACATAGATTTATACATTTTCTATACTTTCATAATGAAACAAAAGAAGTAATTGACCTTAAATATAACATTATTACATATTAGAATAAGTTTGCTTATGTATTAACATAGATTTGTATATTTTCTACACTTACATAATGAAACAAAAGAAGTAATTGATTTTAAATATAACATTAAGCATATTATAATAAGTTTGCTTTAAAAAAAGCAAAAAAAACAAAAAAATATAAAATCTTGATGCAGCGTGATGTAAAAGTCGGCCGACTAGTCAGGTTGACCGATTAATGGCCGACTAAGCCTAAGTTGAGTCGGCTACCCCACCCCCCTACTTGACTAGTCAGCCTAGTCGACCGATTTTTACAAGCTTCTACACACTCTCGTCTGTCGTAAGAGCGAGTAAACGAGGGTATCGCCTATACAATGCACCTACATATGTCCAGTCGTCCATCCAAAATCGGAAAAACCCTCTGCTCCAAACAACTGACCATAGCAGCCCGCTCATCTCTGGGAGAACAACAAGAATACCTGCGAGAGAGACGAAGCATTCGGAATGTTGCATCCTGACAAAGAGCAACGATATCATATATACTATGCATCATCCAGCAAACCAAATTATTATCACTTCCAGATAACCTAACCGCCCACTTAGCCAAGCCTCGTAATCCCCAATCCCCTTCCCTCTTCGACCTCACGATGCTTTCCCAATCAACAAGATGAATCTCGTTTTTCTCACATTTCTCGTCTACCCAAGAAAGTCTTCTCATTATAGCTCAATCTTCGAGCATACACCAATTAAAAGGGGCATAATGGAATTGAAAAAAAAATGGGAATGGCCAAAAACATGCTTTAGAAACATCAATTTCTCGATTAGGCATTGTAATATCCAGATCCGATTAAACATGAACCCTAGCCGATTACAGTCTGTTTGATTCAATAAAATTATCAATCAATAGTAAATAACCTAAATCGATCAACTGATCGTAAATCAAAAGCCGTTCGATCGTAATCGACTAAAAGTCCGAGCGCATCGTACGTATGCCACGGAAAATGCCGCATCACAAATTGGAAATCGCAAAACAAAGCAAGACCACCTAAAAATCTGATTCGACGAAATAAGACCAACGGAATCGACCGTTCGTCAACCGAGATCATTTGGTGTTTTAAAATCACAAAATAACCCCAAAAAAATCATATCTCGAGAATTTCGAGAATTCATACCCGATTTAAAAGTATATGAATATTATACTCATATTAATAGTCATTCTGAGACAGTTAAAACGAGCTATTATTCGTCAAAATCGGAGACTCAAGGCACGAATGCGGATGATTTTGAGGTTTTTACAAAATGGAACTAATATATTATGAGTTTATGATGGCATTGATGATGTCATTATTGATGTCATTGATGATGTCATTAATGATATCATTGCAGATGTCATACAAAAAAAGAGGAAGGAAAAATCCAATGTTAAGGGCTCCCCTTTCCCTTTTCTTTCCTCCACATCTTTCCCCAATTTTCCCCGATCGCTTAGTGCTCAATTAGGGAGATAGGAAGCCCAGTTAGGGAAATGACCGCTAGTGCGCGAGTCTAGAATCTAGTCCTTTTTAAGGTTTTACGCGAGCTCGCAGTATTTCTACGCCTCGTTGGGATCTCGACTTTTGACCAGTTCCGTTGATCCTATGTTTTAGGGTACCTAGGTTGGGGTCCCTCGGTTTTAGTTTTCTTTACGAGCTCGTTAGCTTGTACCGATCAGGCCGGTATTTAGAGTGCCTTTTCTGGAGAGTCTCTCCCACCTGTCTCTGTGACGTAGTTTTGAAGTAGACATATCCCTCTACTGAACCACGCTTCCAATTAGAGCGAGACGGAAGGATCTCTTAAGAGACTTCCTGACCGCTTGAGTTTTGGTTACTATTCCGCTAATAGGCTCGGTGATGTGTTACAACTGAGCTCGGATCAATCACAGTTGAGTTTGGCTAAGAAATGAGATCAATTACAATTGACTTCAGCTAGTGTTGAGATCAATCACAATTGAGTTTGGTTAGTGTTAAGATTGGTTACATTTGAATTAACTACAGTTGATCCTTGTGCAGAATCATCAATCATCGTAAATCCTCAATCATCGACAATTTATCGGATCTTAGACTACTACTATTAGTGATAAGATGAGTAGTGGAGGTGTTGAGAACTTAGTTAGGATGCATTACACCATGCCGCATGCATACGGAAGCACCCCAACCCTAAGGTTTTCTTCACACCTTAGAGTTATAAGGTGAGGTCACCCTCAGACCAAGATCATAGACTATCCACAAGACTTGAGAAATAATACAAAATAGAAGACCAGATCAAAGATTCATCATCAACAATACCAAGATCCATCAACCTTATTCTTAATGATAAAAAGATAATAACTTATATATGAATCATTAACTAATATATAAAAATATTATATATGAAAGGTTAAGGGGTAAAGAGTGAGCTTGGGGCATACGTACAGAGCAGTTTGAAAAATATTTTCCATGCAGGTAGTTTGTTAAAATTAAATATCGATACCTTCTACTTGATTTCTCTTGGAAACATTAAATTACATGTTATATTTTTTAAAAAAGTTGGAATGTACACAACAACCGTTGACATCCTTTTGTTCAGTGCACGTTTGGCAGGCAAAAAGCATGCGTCGCAGTAGCAGATTGATGATCTCGAGCATTCATTTTTATACTCGAAAGTACAAATGTTACAGTTTTTGGTCCAATTTATGTATAATGCATTTGCTTTCTCTTATGTTACTTTTTGGGAGACATTTATAAAACAACAACAAAGCATTTTCCCACAATTAAGTAAGGTCGGCTACATGGATTCTTCGCCTCCATTCAGAACTATCTTGGGTCAATCCTGGGCTTATATCCATAAAACAAAGATCCCTTCGTATAGTTTCTTTCCAACACTTCTTAGGCCGTCCTCACTCTCTCTTTACCGCCTTAACATCCCAACACTCGCATCTCCTAACTGGTGCATCAGCTGATCTTCTTTGCAAATAACCAAACCATCTTAAGCGATTTTCTCGCATCTTATCCACGATCGGAGCTAAACCAACTTTCTTTCTGATTGCATCATTCCGAATCCGATCTTTACGTGTGCACCTTAGCATTTTCATTTCTACTACAGCCATTCTCTGCACATGTCTATGGTTCACAGGCCAAAATTCAGATCCATAGAGCATAGCAGATCTCACAGCTGCTTTGTAAAACTTTCCTTTAATTTTTAATGGAATTTTCTTATCACAGAGAACAGCAGAGGCTCCTCTCCACTTTAGCTATCATGCATTTATTATATTAGTAACATCTCCATCAATTTCCCCATCATGTTGCAAAATAGATCCCATATATCTAAAAGAATCTCTCTTCCGATTGTTATCATCACCAATCTTCATCTTGATTCCTTCACAATTGCTTCCATCAAAGGAGCACTCCATATATTCTGTCTTAGCCCTACTTATACGAAATCCTTTACTCTCCAACTCATGTCTCCAAACCTCAAGCTTCTCATTTATTCCATCTCTAGTCTCGTCAATCAACACAATATCATCAGCAAATAACATACACCAAGGTAACTCATCTTGAATGTGACTTGTCAACTCGTCCATAAACAAAGTAAAAAGAAATGGACTCAAAGCTGAACCTTGATGTAAACCAATGTTGATGTCAAAATAGCCAGTCTTCCCAGATGGTATCCTTACACAAGATAAAGCTCTATCATAAATGTCCTTTATAAGGTTAATGTATAGGACAGGTACTTATCTCTTCTCCAAAACTCTCCACAATATCTCTCGTGGGACAGAATCAAAAGCCTTCTCTAAATCAATAAAGATCATATGGAGGTTCTTCCTTTTAGCTCTATAAATCTCCATTGTTCTCCTCAGCAAATGGATGGCTTCAATAGTTGAGCGACCTAGCATGAATCCGAATTGGTTTTCTTTTACGTTAGAAACTTGCCTCAACCTTCTTTCGATTACATGTTCCCAAATTTTCATAGTGTGACTCATCAGCTTGATACCTCTGTAATTAGAACAATTTTGAATTTCTCCTTTATTCTTATAAAGAGGCACCACGATACTCCTCGAATCTTCAGGCATTTTCTTGCTTCGCCAAATAACATTGAATAGATTCGTAAGGCAAGTCAAACCGCGCTCACCTAAAACTCTCCATGCTTCTACAGGGATGTAATCCGGTCCTACACCTTTCCCAGGTCTCATAACCTTCAAAGCCTCCTCTACTTCCTTTCTTTGAATCCGTCTATAGCTTGCACGATTCAAGTAACTTTCACTACTAGCCAGATCACCCAAAGTGATCTCTCTATTTCCTTCCCCAATGAAAAGTTTATGAAAGTACTGCTCCCATCTAGTCTCTATATCCTTCTGAGTAACAAGCACGCGACCTTCCTCGTCCTTAATGCATCTCACTAGAGAAAGGTCTTTGGTCTTTCTTTCTCTTGCTTTGGCCAACCTGAATATATCCTTCTGGCCCTCCTTAGAGTCGAGGTTTTTATACAAAACTTCATAAGCTTTTGACTTAGCTTCGCTTACAACCTTCTTTGCTTCCTTCTTCGTTAATTTGTAGTTTGCGATCGTTTCCTCTGTTTTATCCTTAGACGTAGCCTTAAAGCATGCTCTTTTAATATTTAGCCTCTTTTGCACCCCTTCACTCCACCACCAAGCCTCCTTTTGACCTGGAACTCCTCCCTTTGACTCGCCTAACATCTCTTTGGCTACCTTTCGGATACAAGATGTTACTGCCTCCCATATCTCATTTGCACTTCCGCTACAATCCCAAGATAAGTCTTCTAAAACCTTCTCCCTGAAGCTCGATTGCTTCATTGGAAGATTCCACCATCTAGTTCCAGTGATCTTAAGAACCCTCCTTTTCTTTACCAACCCTTTTATTTGTACATCTAAGACTAACAAACGATGTTGGGTTGTCAAACTAACTCTTGGGATTACTTTGCAGTCTTTACAACACAACCGATCTCTTCTCCTCAACGTAAAGTAATCTATATGTGTTCTAGTTGGCCCATTCTTATAAGTAATTAAATGCTCCTCCCTCTTCTGGAAGAGAGTGTTTGCTGTAAAAAGATCGTAAGCTGTTATAAAATCCAGGATGATTTTTCCCTCTTCATTTCTATCTCCAAAACCATGTCCTCCATGAACACTAGCATACCCTGAAGCATCTTTTCCCACATGTCCATTAAGATCTTCACCTATGCAAATCATCTCTCTTTGTGGGATTCCTTGTAAAATCTTATCTAGATCCTCCCAAAAAGCTTGTTGACTCCTTTCATCTAAACCAATTTGTGGTGCATAAACTGAGATTATATTCAGAATTTCTTCTTCAAGCACCAATTTTAGCAAAATAATCCGATCCCCAAATCTTTGCACCTCAACCACACAATCCTTCAAATCCTTATGATCAACTACTCCAACACCGTTTCTACCCTTATCTTTTCCTGAATACCAAAGTTTAAATCCTGTCTTTTCAATTTCCCTTGCTTTCTCTCCAACCCATTTAGTCTCTTGAGGACATAGTATATGAATCTTCCTTCTTTCCATCGTATCCACTATCTCCATCAATTTTCCAGTTAAAGTGCCAATATTCCAACTACCAATCCGCAACTTCCGTTGCAATCTCTTTTGGACTAACTTCTTTACCCGCATGCATCCATTATGCGAGAACCCTTGTAAATTTTGGACAGCATCCGGACGATGATGCAGCAGAACTAGCTTAATTACCGGCATGCATTCCTCATGCGAGAACCCTTGCAAATTTTGAACTACATACAGGCTACGATGTAGCGGCCCTTGCTAATTTTTCATTGCATTCGGGCGATGCAACGCGTCGCAAGTAGGAACGCCCCAACGAAATCTGTATGTTTGCTTAAATCCATGTTGAAAAGATCCGACATTCATGAGGCTACTTTCTAAATAATATTTTTTAGAAAAAAATTATTATTTAAGAAGTTATCTCGGACTATTTTACGCTGGCTGTCGGCTACCTAACGCAACCCTCATTTACCCGGGCTTAAGACCGGCCATGGCTGAGTTTTTGGGAGACATTTATACAATGTAATATTTCTTTTTGTTACATGTAAACTATATGCAAATTAATGAAAATGAAAAGTTGGTGACATTTCTTGTTGACTATGTGGTTGTTTATTGATTGTGAATGTCATTGCAAAATACGAAAAATTTTCCCTCATTTTAATTTCAACAACATAATGCGATCAATAGTGAATTTCAATGTTACAAATGTCGTGTAAACGGGTACCCGGATCTGAGGGTGTCACAGGTGTGGGCATCGAATCAAGTCAGGTTGGCCATTTAAGTATGAATTAAAGCCCATTTCACCCACAAAATGTAGAGCCCAAGCCCACGAAAGCCCATTTAATTTTGGGTCAATCTTAGCCTATTTATGATCAGGCTTGACTTCATTGTAGAAGCCTAGGCCCTCCCATTTAGCCCATAAACTTATTAAGTAATATAGAAATGAAAATTAATTACCTCTAAAATAGTGGATTAATTAATACATTTGGCTAATTAAATTAAAAATGAAAAGTATCGTGGTTATGAGTGCATGATGTTGTTGATTATTCACCATAATTTTATCAATCTATGAATTACCTTGAAATAGAAACCTAATCATGACACTACACATGAACAATAATCTACCATATATGTTATATTGTTAATACGTAGAAAATTTGGATGTTGAGAATGCTAGTATATTATTTATAATATTACATTCCAAATTATGAAATTTGAAATCGCATATACTTTACATATGCTATTATATTTCAAAAAATTCATAAATGTTATTCGAGCCAATCAAGCCGAATCGGGCTTGTAAAAAAAACCAAGCCCATGCATGTTTAGTTACGGGTCGGACTAGGCATAGATCTTTTCATGCTAAAGTTATAAAGTAATACCCAAGTCCAATCTTAAAGTGTCGAGTGCCCACAAACCCACTGGTACCCGAATCATTGCTCATGCTTACTCTTGATAGGATATTTGCTGTGATGACCCTAGAATTTGGATTACCCATTTACACAACATTTATGTATTTTTTTATTGATCGTACTAAGTTACGGAAATGAGGGAATTTTTTTTGCGATTGAATGTCATTCACACTTCATTTAACCATTCATATCAGAACACAAGTCATTGCGCTAATCATATAACATTACATGTATTAATAAGAAACATTTTCATTATGTACATGTATCCCAAAATACAAAAGAATAGAAGGAAAGTACAAGATATTTGTACTATCTATACAATGTTATAATGTGTACCGTCAAAAGAAATTGTATGAACCTCACAAGCTAAAAGTCCACAAGTCAGACTATTGTATCGTGGGCGCCATCCCTACCATCCAAGTTGGGAACAAACGGATGTCAACAAAAGTTGATTACAACCATATTTATTTAAAATAAACCGTTATTTAAGTGATTACAAAAGAAAGCAAGTAGATAGGTGATGATATTTAAGCTACTTGCATGAAAGGTTAGTTTTCTGGTTATTTCACATGAATCTCCTTTTTCACTTATCATACTTCAACTCTCAACTATTAATACTTCTCTTGTTTCATTACAAGTTTATGATGGAATAAGTGATCAAAATCTAAATTATTCCATATATCATTGTTGTAAGATAAAAGATATGATGATGGATCTTATTAAGATTGATTATTGATGATTGATGATTTCCATGATGTAGACTTTATCCTCGTCAGAACCTATTGGTGGCACAGTAACCAAAATCAAGCGGTGAGGAAGCCTCCGAAGAGATTCTTGCATCTCGCCTTCCCAATGTGTTGGGAAAAGAGAAAGAGATTATTATTCCATGAACCCTAGGCTCTCTTATATAGAAGAGAGGCATATGGGTAAATTACATATGTTAGATTAAAGAACAGAAAAATAGGCAAACACTACAAAGACATAAATATATATATAAGGTAAAATGGGGTTGCCCCCTTGAGGAGGAGCTAACTTGGCTCCCCCCGCCCCATTTTCCCCATTTTTTATTTTTTTTCAAAAAATTTTCCGTGAATATTCATCATTATATTCCTATATTATGTCATTCAAATTTCGAGCAAAACAAAGACTCCTACGGCCTCCATCCAGACGAAGTCGTTTTTAGCAATTCTGTTACCGTTAAAAAAAATGACTGTGGATGGAGGTTGTAAAAGTCTCTGTTTCGCACGAAATTTGAATAGCATAATATAGGGATATAGTGATGAATATTCATGGAAAAAATTTTGAAAAAAAAATGGGGAAAATGGGACGGGGGGAGCCAAGTTAGCTCCCCCTTGAGGGCAGCCCCATTAAACCCACATTTATATCTACAACCCCCTCAAGATAGAGCATAAATGTCAATCATGCTCAGCTTGAATGAACATTTTTGAAAAAGCCCTCTAAGCAAAGCTTTGGTGAAGATATTTGTCGTTTGATTCCTAAAGCTGACATGAGGGGTAGAGATGAAACCTTTCTGAATCATGTCCCTCGCATAGTGATAGTCCACTTTAATATGCTTAGTTCTCTCATTAAATGCAGGATTGTTTGCAATAAAAAGAGACACCTTTTTATCACGTTGTAGATGCATAGGAAGAGGTACTTTTATATGTAAATCTGCATTTTTGTACTAGCTTGTGCCATAACCCTATATTCATATTTAGCACTGGACCTAGCAACCACAATTTGCTTCTTACTCTTCCATGAGACGAGAGAGCTACCAACAAAGATCGCAAAACCTAGAGTGGACTTTTTATCCTTTGGACATCCTTTATAGTCTACATCAGCGCATGTAGAAATAGTAAGTGTTGTCCCTCTTCTAAATAATAATCATGTTCCTAGAGAAGATTTGAGGTACCTCAATATCATATACACAGTGTTCATGTGTACCTGTCGGGATTGCTCCAAGAATTGACTCACTCGGCTAACTGTAAATGAGATATCAGGTATGGTTATAGTAACATAAAGAAGATTTCCCACTAATTCTTTGTATCCTCGCCTATCCACTTCGCCGGTATCATCATCATATAATCTCATACTAGGATCCCGAAGAGTGGTAGCAGGTTGACATCCAATCACTCCCATCTCAACAAGCATATATGTCACATACTTCGTTGGGTCATCACAAGACTCTGCAGATTGCTAGCAAATTCTAACCCCAAGAAATACCGTAGGCATGGAAGGCCGTTGATATGGGCGATATTTCGGTGATATATCGTCGATATATCGTCGAAATATCGTATCGATACGATATCGAAACGATATCAATATCGATACGGCCTTTCATGCGTATCACGGCAACAAATAGAAGAATAAGAAGAGTGGAGTGGCGAACAACAAGCGAGAATGTGTCCAGATCTATGACAGTAGGTGCATGGTGGTCGAGTTCCATGACCTCCTCTAGCACGAGGTCCACGATCACGAAATTGAGAAGAGACACCTCGGCCCTGGGATGCGGCCATTGCAGACGAGTACGTCGTAGAGATCGGTGATGGAATGTCGATCCGGCTGAGTCTGCAAAAGCTTCCTCCATGAGAGGAATCGTAGCATCTGCCAGTATCTGGGAGCACATCGCCTCGTATTGCGAGTCAAGAGACGTTAGGAATACACCAACCATCGTTGCATTTATATACGTCTTTATTTGCTTTGGTGTTGATGTAAGAGGTATGAAACTATGAATCTTCTTAAACATCTCATGCAAGGATGTATAGTGAGCGTGCAGGAGCCATCCATTTTGCTTCACCGTAAAGATGTCATGTTGTAGTTGCAAAATCTTCGTTTCATTCTTTGTTTGTGCATATGTGTGGCAAGTATGTCCCGCATCACTTTTGTAGTGGGCTGGTGTAAGACATCATTTGTAATATCATGTATCAAGGTACATGATAACCAGACTTGAGCATAAGCATCATCAACCTCCCATGAGGAATTCAACCATGTCTTCTCCGTCGATTCTTCCTCGATGAGAATATCTTACTCATTGACTTCATGAGGCTCATGAACTGCATGGCCCAGAGCTCATAGTTTGTCCCATCCATCTTGACAATTGGCCTTGGACCTCTGAAAATGCTAGTGGTGGGGATATATACTTTACTTTCTGACATAGTGTCGTACGTAGAAGACTAGGGATTCGTAGACCATTGAAACTTTATCTACATATACATGTAGGGATTTGATTGCATGTGTAGGCTTATGCAATCAAATCTATCTTCCAAAGAAGCGAGCCACTACGCGTGAAGGATAGGGCAATACGGCGTAGGAGGCCGCTTGGAGAGGTAAACCGCCAAGGGAAGGGGTGGTGTGGGCTGCTCAACACTAATGAAGCCGAGATAACAGAGGAGGTGATGTCGAGAGGGTGTGACAGACCTGCGCACAGCACAGGAAGCCGTCGAGATAATGTGGCGGCACGGACCTGCGCGCAGGCAGGCGACGCGCAATAAGAGATGTCGTCGGGGTTGGGCGACGGCAATGAAGATGGGTGGCAACAGCAGGGCTAGAAGGTGGGGACTAGGGTTAGGGTTTCGAGAGCCCTGGCCTATGACAAACGCTCTAATACCACATTGGGAAAAGAGAAAGAGATGATTATTTCATGAACCATAGGCTCTCTTATATAAAGGAGAGGCCTTTGGGTAAATTACATATACTAGACGAAAAATAGAAAAATAGGCAACCACTACAAAGACATAAATATACATCTACACAATGGAAAAGCGGTTCAGGAGAAGGCTAGGGACACTCCAACTGGAGAGACTCTCCTATTTGAGTCACTCCAGTCCACTTGACCAATGTACAAGCAAAACGAGCTCGTAAAACAAAATCGCGGGTCCTCTAGCCTAGGCACCCTACTGAAAACATGGTAAGAGAAGCTAGTCAAACTAAAACACATGGATCCCAACGAAGCGTAAAAAATGTGAGCTCGCAAAAACTGTACAAGCGACTGGAATCCTATACCCAAGCATTAGACGGCCGCTACCCTAACTGGGCTTCCTAACTCCTGCCTAGTTGAGGGTCACCGCACCCTCGCAAAGTCAGGTGTAAAGGTGACCATGATCGGCACAAATATCAGTCATTATTAATTCATAAATATCACAAGGATTTCAAAGTACCGTAGATCACTTAAGTTCCTTGATCTGTTAAAGCACTGAGATTCCTAGATACTAATGATCGGGTCTGGAATTTACAGTCAATTTCATGCAAAATTCTCAATGTTTCCATTTTTAAAATCATGAGATTAGAAATTACCCATTAGATCTGGATTTTAGTTCAAATCAAAGCAAAATTTCCCCCAACTTTCCTTCTTTAAATCATGAGATTAGGAGCTACTCATTAGATCTGAATTTGAGTTCAATACTATGCAAAATCCCCAACTTTTCTCCTTTAAATCATGAGAATTAGAGCTACTCATTAGACTTGAATTTAAGTTCAATTCTATGCAAAATCCCCAAATTTTCTTCTTTAATCATGAGATTTAGATATATTTATTAGATCTGGATTTAAGTTTAATTCTATGCAAAATCCCCTAATCTTTTCATTTTCCAAAGCATGAATTCTGTAGCCTAATCGTTGGTCTGAATCAAGATTAATTGCATTCCAAATTACCACCAAATCTTTCATTCTTAAGGCATGAAATTAGTAGAGTGGTCTAAAATTAAATCAATTGCATGTGAAATTACCCCCAATTCTTTCATTCTTAAGGCACGAAATCTGTAGCTAATTAGTGGTACGAAATTAGACTCAATTGCATGTGAATCACCTCCAATTTCTCATCTTTCAAGCATGAAATCTATAGCTTAACCGTGGTCTGAAATTAAAGCTAATTGTATGCAAATCACCCCAAATTTTCATCTTTCTGGCATGAAATCTGTAGCTAATTAGTGATATGAAATTATACTCGATTGCATGTAAAACACCCCCAATTTCTCATCGTTCAAGCATGAAATCTGTAACTTAACAAAGGTCTAAAACTAAAGCTAATTGTATGTAAATCACCCCAAAATTTTCATCTTTCAAGAATGAAATCTGTAACTAATTGGTGTTCTGAAATCAGTCTCAACTGCATGTAAAACACCTCCAATTTCTCATCTTTCAAGCTTGAAATCTGTAGCTTAACAATGGTCCGAAATTAACGCTAATTGTATATAAATCGCCCCCAAGTTTTCATCTTTCAAGCATACAATCTGTAGATAAATAAGGGGATTTGAATTGGGTCTAAGGAAGCATGGATGGTTGCAAGAAGTGGGCTGGATTGTACCTTGGTAGATCTCCAAATTGGAGCTTGATCTTGCATGCAGCAACTCCAAGAGAGAAGGGAGCAGCAGTTGCAGCAGAGCTGCTTGGATAGCACCTCCAGTTGCTGGTCAGGGGGAGTTGTAGCAGTGGGGGTTGTAGCAGCTGGACCAGTTGATGTAGCAGCAGCTCCAGCAGCTTGTGGTTGCTCGAGCAGCAGTAGCTCCAGCAGCTGCTAGAGTGGCTGCACAGCAGCAAGAAGAGGAGGTTTGGGGCTCCTTCAGTGGAGAATTGGAGAGAAATTTGGGGTAGATTATGAGAATAAGAAAGAAGGAGGAGGGGTTTGATATTGATAAGGATAGGTATGGAAATATCATCTCTGATCTAGCATGTGCATACCCCCCCAGAAGCCATCTTCATCGTAATTGTTAGAGCATTCGTAACAATCACGAACAACAAAGGGTGCTAACAGGCATCCTTATCGCGCACCCCATTGGGGTTGGAAGAAGCCCCCCTTCGGGAGTCCATTTACCAACACTGCATACGATGACGTAATGATGCATCTCTTGACCCATGCAATCCAATCATCTGGAAAAGCCCTTTGTTGTAGCGATGACCAAAGAAAACACTAGTCCACACGGTCATATGCTTTGGAGAAATCTAGTTTCCACATCACACCCTTCCCATGTGTTTTTTGCCAATCAAGCACTATCTCTTAAGCGAGCACCCATCCATTTGCCATATGCCTTCCAGGTACAAATGTTGTTTGTTATGGAGAGATATTATCACTCAAAACACCCCACAAGCGGTTCGTCGGGACCTTCACCACAATAAGACAAATCACGTTGGAAAGGACAATGGGTATGTAGTCCTCCACTTTGATCACTACCTCCTTTTTTAGAGCAAAAATAAATGGCCTTGTTTAATTGCTCAAATTCAAAATTACCCTTACTGAACTCATGCAAAATTGCAAGAACATCCTCCTTAACTACTTTTGAAAGTTCCCTAAAGAAGAGTACTGAAAAAACATCTGGGCAATGAGCCCCATCCACATTCGACTGCCAAACGGCCTGCATCATCTCCTCAAAAAAAGGAATCATCTTGAGACTGGGAAAGCATGTTAACCCCCCTTCTGTGCCAGCTCATCCCGCATGACTAGACCTCCTAAAAGCATGGAATGATTACGAAGCACCTAGCCAATCTCAAAGTCTCCATGTGCTTGCACCCCATCAGCAATGATATTATGGATGTCATTCATGCGCCTTCTACCACATACCATAGAATGAAAGAAGTGTGTATTCACGCCCCCCTCCTTGAGCCAATATTATCGTGATCTCTGTCTCTTTCTTTCTGTCCTCTAACTGAATCTCATGAAGTTCTTTGGCCCTAGCTTCAATTTCCTCAGCAATAAATCTGTGCTCATTCTTTAAAGCATACAGTCTGGCAATCTCTTGCATTAATGTTCTTATGCTCCGACTCTGGTCTCGAACACTCTTGCTATACTCCAAGAGATGCCTCGTCAAAGTAGCCAACTTGATCGCCATCAGAGCAGAAGCTGGCCCACTCGACCGATAGTCTCGCCAGAAGACCACCATATTACGAAATCCATCCTCGAGAAGCCAATCCTGCTTGAATCTGAAGAAAGTCATCGACCTCACATCCTCCCCCAAAGCCCATACTAGAAGAGTATTATCGGAATGTACACGTGGCAACGTCTACGGCCGAGCCATGGGGAGCATCTACAACGCTTTTGTTGATACCAAAAAATGATATCTACGTGATATTAATCTTGTATCTCGCCAGGTATACTGACATCCCCCCGCATCCAAAACCATCAAGCCATAATCAATGACAAAAAGGGAAATCGCCTCCAAGCTAGGGTTCACACCACCACACATGCACGATCTATCATTTGGGCATAACGTCACATTGAAATCCCCTCCAACTATCTGTGCCTTATCATGGTAGATAGATCTAACCATCCGAAGATCATCGGGTAGTCCCTCACGTTCCCACTGTTAGGAAACCCATACAAATTAGTAATAGTGATTCTCAGACCATTTGACCTTCGTTCTAAACACATCAACACCTAATGTCTGCCTCAAATCTCATCCCCTTGTGAAGCAAATTTATCCCCGCTCCAGCCAGAAACAAGACTTGCCAGCACCCTGGACGATTCCAAAGATATGAACTCCAAGATATGTGTACCCCAAATAGATAACAAAATGATGGTCATCCCCTAATAGACCTTTGTTTCTTGTAAGAGCAAAATATCGGCCTTTGCCTTCGTAAGAGATCGTTCACCGCCATTCGCTTCTCTGACCTCCCAAGTCCACTTGCATTCCAGGTCATTAAGTTCATTTTGGCACAATTTTCACTCATTGGGGTGGCACAACCCTCGAACAATCCATAAATTTCTGGCCAAAAGCTCCTTCTATCAGGCATGTGTCATCGTTGTTCCCCTTCGTACGAACTGCATGTTGCTCCCCTAATTGGTTCCCATCCACCCTAGCCGCAGACCGAGATGTTGTAGGTTAATCGTAGTTAGCTCGAGCGCTTTGTAGGGGGCCATCCGGATCCACCCCCGCCTATTCCTTTTCGAAGTCCTCGAATAGATGTTCCCAGATCTCCAAGCTAGCGAAAGTTGAGGGAGAAAGGTCCCACAGAGCTCCTTCTAATGTTGTTCAGCTCACCCCCAAACCCCGCCATTCGCCCTTGGGACCTCCCATCGCCGCACCAGCTCCACCTTCTAGGAATCTCGATGGCGAGTTCACAATTGGCGAGTTCATATACGAGTCAACGTCTACCTCTCTATCTACAGCATCAGCAGCAACATCATAAGGGGTACGAAGAGCCATCGTGTCCATTCGTCCTCTCAAAAGCGGGCCCTCCACACGCTATTCGAGCCTAAGAAGAGTTGGATCCAGCAAAAGGTGTCTTCTAGGATCTACCCGGATTGAACAAACAGTTATAATCGGTGGCGGATATGAAACCACTCCGCCCTTCAAACTACCTCTCAAGACTTCTCTGAGAATTGTGGAGCCTTCGGCATCCAAAGATCTCATGCCATCCCGAAATGTTGGCGGAGGAAACGCAACAGATACGACTCCTTCACTTTTGCTTGTTGATGGCATCAACCCTGCGTCGCCGACCGAACCACCACCTTGGAGGCGCAAGCTTCTTCGACCGCCATCCAGAAGACTGGCATGCCCAACCACAATTACAACTTTGTTGGAAACGACGCGCCATGAGTTGCGACCTCCACCCTTACAAGCAGATCAAATCCCTTGGTAAGACCGTCAGAGATGACCTAAATTATCTTCTCGTATAAAGCAAAAAGCTTCTCCAAAGTGTCAATGTCCCTCGCACATAGCAACAGATATAACATCCATATTCTGACAAACCCGAACTCGACCGATTTTGGGTCCAATGAACCCAATAAAGTTGTTGGTCAACATTAAACAACCTAAAACGATCTATTGATCGTGAATCAAAAGTCGTTCGAGCGAAATCGACCAAAAAATCGATCGTTTCGTAATTCGTGCTGCGAAAAGCCGCGACGCAAATTCGGAAACCATAAAACGAACCGAGACCATCATGAAATATCTCGATTTGATCGTCTCAAAATGACGATCAAAATGAGTATACTATTGTTATACTTCCGGTCGAGTTTTGAATACCCGAAATTTTCGGATACTGTTTTTGTTTGAGATTAAATTTTGTGATTTTAAAAATATCAAACGACCTCCGATTGACGAACGGTCGATTCCGTTGGTCTTCTTTTATCGAATCGGATCTCATGTTTACTGTGAACCCCCTAGGATCCGAGTACCCGTTTACACACATTTCGCGTTACAACATTCTTTTCTATCGCATTAAGTAACTGAAAGTACGGGGAAAATTTTTCGCGAATGAAATAATTTCATCAGACATTCATGTTAACATTCATAATCACAAGCTCGTAGAACAATTGTCACCAAATCTCTTTTCATTAACTTCAACATGTACCAATTTCTGACAGTACATACAATATCCCAAAATCTGACTGAAGAGAAAGAAACATAATACATTATGAATTGAACAAAAACTGAGAGAAAGTAAATCATACCGTCTAGTGTATATTTTATCTCCAGGAAGCATGTATAGCTAATGAACTGTAGGATGTCTGCCTGCCAAACATGTTAGGAAAGAAGAGGAGTCAGCGGTTGCTGGTACCTCCCAAAAACTTATATAAATAACAGGCATTTATTGTTACCAAAAGCAAGCAAGTAGAGAGGCAGGAACAACTCAAATTAAAATTTAATTCTACTTGCAAATGAAAAAGGTTTTCAAATTTCTAGTAAACACCTCTCATGATCAGCCATTATCCCAATATTTCCCAAATGAGCAAATCTCTATGGTAACTAATTGATCATAAGTATGTATATTTTATTCTCATATTACTTAGAGATCATATTTGTGGATTTTGATGATGGGAAAGATGAGATAAGAAGATATAATGATTTATTAAATTCTTAAGTCTAGTGGATAGTCTGTGGTCTTGGTTCGTGTGAAACCTCACACTATGACTCTAAGACTAGGGGAATGTCTTAGGGTTGGGGTGCCTCCGTAGGCATGCGGTGTTGTATAATGCATCCTAACTAAGTTCCCAACACGTCCACTAGCTTATTAAGATTTCGAATTCAGCTTATAGTTACTTCCATTTACTCAACTTAAACTGTGATCTTTATAGGGATTTCAAAACTGATTATAGTCACTTCTAATTATCTCAATTTTAATTGTGATTTCCTCCAAACCATGACTGTAACTCTCTTTCTGATGTAACTCCCGATGATGTAGATATAGGTATAGATATGGATGATCTGTATGTAGAATCGCCAAGTCTGTTGGCGAAAGAAAAACTCAAGCGGTGAAGAAGCCAACACAAGGGCTCTTCCGTCTCGCCCTCTAATTGGAAGGACAGTCCAATAGAGGGATAGGTCTACTCCCAAACTACGCCACTGAGACGGGTGAGAGGGACTTCCCGGAAAAGTCGCTCTAGAAACAGCCCGACCGGTAACGGGCAACCGAGCTCGTACGTGAAACTGAAAACCAAGGATCCCCCGCCTGGGTATCCTAAAACAGGGTCAGCGTAACTGGTCTAAAGTCGGGATCCCAACGAGGCGTAAAAACACTGCAAGCTTGCATAAAAACGGAAAAGGGACTGGGATCCTAGACCCGCGCATTAAGCGGCCGCTGCCCTAACTGGGCTTCCTTTCCTCCGCCCAGTTGAAAGTCACCGCGCTCTCGCACGGTCAGGTCTAAAGATTACCATGACCGGCATATATATATATTTCCAATCACAAGTATCGGAGCATATTGACACATGGTGAATTACAGTATTGAAGTATATTGTTGTCATGGCAACTATAATAGAAAATGGATAAGATTGCTATACCCAACAATGAGTTGATGATAAACTAATTGTATATTACTTAGAAAGGTCTTACCTAAATCGAAGAAGGCTTAGCGAAGATGGAAGAGACCAATTATTAGATTTTATTCTTATACCACAATATACACCATCGTACGGCCATAATCAAATTTTAGTAATATATGAGCCTCTGATGACAGATGTGGCACTACGTATTTAATATTCTTCTGAAGCCATGAAATTAGGACTCTTCTGTTTCTGTTGTAGAAAATAATCTTATTCATTGCATAAAAAGTATATTAATGAAACAAAAACAGGAATCCCTACCAATACCTACTTAAGGTATTACACAAGTTGAATTTGGGGAAATGATATTTCCTATTCCAGATTATATATTTAAACTATTTGTATAAAGGATGCCAACCTTTCTGTATTAGTACTTATGGTAACATGCCTTATCCTTCTACTGCATCCATATAGCAGAAATTCACTAATGCGTCAGTCACATGGTCGACATAGCAAACACTCAACTATGTTTCTCATTTCCCTTCTCTCCAAGATATGAACTTTGGTCTCATACTTATAGAGACAAAGTATTGAAATCCATTGATAAGAACCTGCAGATCTAATGACATCATATCTCCTATACAGTTTTATACTATTAACAAAGATGTCACAGATTATTCAAATTTGTCATTCTACTATTCTCTGTGTTGGCCCTAACTTGTTGGTTTATATTATTTTTGGAATAAATGTAAACGGCCCAAGCAAACTGTTGGAATTATGCTAAGATGCGGTATTATCTATGAATTTAGACAATAACATTCTAGTAGTTTATATTGTTTAAGATTAATTTCTTGAATGCTCCATCTCAATCTGCCAGATCCAATCCTATATAACTAATAATACACACTAAACACTCTAAAGCAATTAAATTTTCAATCTAAATATTGTATTTGTAGATTTTATTTTATGAGACAATTGAGCATTACAATATTTTACAGCATTCTGGAAGCATTCTGGATTACAGTCTTTAAAGATATCAGAATACATATATAAAGGAAATATATTAAGAACATGACTTAAATTATTTTGAAGCCTCTTCAAGAAGGCACGTATATGTTTTTGTTATACAGAATAAACATCAGACTGAAATTTCAAAGGAATTACAATTTAAATTTTTATTTCCTTAATCCAAGTCCCATAATATTTATCATAAGTCATAAGTTCTTTTCGTATTTCAAGTGTTGACTTCATTCTGGATGAACTGAAACTCAATGAGTGTCTCCTATGTTATACCTCACAAGCCATGTGATCTCATGAAGAATATGATAAAATATAATTTTTATATAGTCAGCATTTTATGATTAGTTGATGGTACACATTATATCATACCCATCATTTAGTATTTAGTGTCCTGTATGATCAATCCCTCAACATAATCTCTATTATTTCTTTAAGTAATTCGGCAAAACTTTTCATATAGCATTTCCAGACTAAGGACCTTAATAATAAAATGAGCATTTATAACTATCATTTCATGAAATTTAAATGGTAAGACATCTACTAAATCCAAAACTCCAGCATGGTCTTGTTCTGTTACAATGAAATTTCTAAAAAGAACAGTAGGTATATAACGTTCTCTTTGTATCAATTATGCATGGATAGATAATTTAACTAAAAGGGGTAAAATATATAAAGATCATATGCATGTCAGCACTAATAGGTGTTACAGATCATACCAAAAGAGATTTGCATGCAAGAGATTTTGCATTTTATTCTTAAATCGAACTCATATCTATCATTAAAAATTCATATAAACAGAATTGTGATCTGGATTTCATAAATGGCAAGTATGCAGTACACTACTCTCAGCAAACAAAAGCAAGATGCATGGAAGCAACTAAGGGAATATGGATTTTATCATGCATGGCAGCAAAGAGGGGTGTAGGATTGTACCCAATTTAGATTGCTCTAGATTTTTTTTTGAAGAAGATGAACAGCAGCAACAGTTCTAGAGGAAGGGCTATTGCTGGAGGAGATTTGAAGGAGATTAGCACCTCTAGCAGACTTCACAGGTTGATGAGGAATGCTGGAGAAGGAAGAACCGCAGTAGTGACTCCTCTGGCCAACCGTGATTCCCGCATCGAGAGGCTCCAGAAGGGCTGGAAGAGGTTTGGAAGGGCGTAAAACTCTAACGGCTGGGAATGTAGGAAGAATTTGGGTATTATGGTGGTATTTATAAGGGAAAGGAGGGCTTAACAATATGCCAAATGTCATGGAAATACAAGCCAAGTGTTGTGTAATTAAAGAGCCAAATGGGCTGAGGAAGAAGGGCCCAAAAAAAAAACAACGGCTGGAATGTTTATTATATTTTTTTTCCAGACTGTGTACTGTAACAGAATTTAAATATATATATTTTAAATTCAAAAATCTCTTTATTTGATATACTTAAAATCTACCGTACGCGTACCTCGGGCCTCAGATTTTGACATGAAATATCTCGATTTGATCGTCTCAAAATGACGATCAAAATGAGTATAATATTGTTATACTTCCGGTCGAGTTTTGAATACCCGAAATTTTCGGATACTGTTTTTGTTTGAGATTAAATTTTGTGATTTTAAAAATATCAAACGACCTCCGATTGACGAACGGTCGATTCCGTTGGTCTTCTTTTATCGAATCGGATCTCATAATGGTCTCGGTTCGTTTTATGGTTTCCGAATTTGCGTCGCGGCTTTTCGCAGCACGAATTACGAAACGATCGATTTTTTGGTCGATTTCGCTCGAACGACTTTTGATTCACGATCAATAGATCGTTTTAGGTTGTTTAATGTTGACCAACAACTTTATTGGATTCATTGGACCCAAAATCGGTCGAGTTCGGGTTTGTCAGAATATGGATGTTATAACAGACCTCGTACGTCAGAATCTTATAATACGATGGTTCGTGATGCATTGTCTTGGAAAGTAGGGTGTCCCCAATGTACCTTCTTCTCCTAAGGATGCAAGTTCCATGCCGGGACACCCACCTCCTCCTCCGAAAGACCACATGCACAGACCACTAAATCCTCCATAATAACCACATCCCTACCAAACATAGGGTTGATCCTAGAGCCAATGTCCTCCAACGCCATTTGAAGACAGGTTCCTTGTCATGTGCAAGCATCCAAGAGAACAACCGCTAGAGGGGAGCTTTGGTGTGGAATAGCTTGCGCCGATACCGGTATCTCGTGGTTGCTCTGCCCTTCCCCTTTGATGTGCTGGCCATACATCAAAATGTTTTGTTGATACCACCTATGGTGGTAGCAAAATCCACCGCACGTAAAGCACTCGAGTGCATTACACCAGCAAAATGGTTGACCTCCCCTCATCTGAAACATCGTGCATTCTTGACATTTTTCCTCTCCGTACCACAATCAGATAGGACAGAACGCCATCGGAGGACCAAAGAATGGCACGCATCCCATCCCCACCATGCCATGATGAACATGACTACGATGGACATGCCCCTCCGATGACACCAGCCTCCATCCTCTAATGTCGCCACTCGCATCCTCCCTAGAGTTGTTCAACCTCTTAGTCATTGCCATATTTATTGGTGGAAATATGATCACTTGGCACATTAAGAAGCTGATATTAGTTTCAAGATCCAATGCAGAAGCATAATACAAAGTCATGGCTCAAGCCACTTGTGAGATCAATTGGCTTGTCACTTTTCCGCAAGAACTTGGGTTGTCAATCGGAAGTAGTTCGCTTTATTGTGCTAACAAGTCGGTTACATGTATTGCCACCAATCCTGTTTTTTCATGAATGCAGCAAACACATTAAAGTCGATTGTCACTTTATCAATGATGTAGTAGTTGTCACCTCTAACATTTCTACAGAGCTATGCATATATTTTCATCAAAACTCTTCTAAGTAGCATATTTCATTGTTTACGTCCAAGTTGGACGGCCATGATCAATAGATATGCTCCAAGTTGGGGGGGGGGGAGTATGAACGTTGTCTATATTTAAACATTAGTATGTCTTTTTTTGTTATTGCTATATTTATTAGTTATGATACCTTCCTCTTTTGTGTAAATAGGGTTTCAAGGTTACACTATATTTAAGAAATGATGCCCCTTCAATAATTATCTCATTCTTCCCAATGGTTTCCACATTATTAAATGTAAAATCACCTTGCAAAACATAAAACGACTCTTTATTTTATCAACAAATTCCAATGTTATGAAACTTAGTATCCATAAGGCAAACCTTGTCTAACCCAACATTAACAAGAGTTCCATCCGCGTTTCGGTCTCCTCTTTCCAACGTAATACCTACAAAAAGAGAACAATCATGCTATAAGCATGACAAAGTTTGTATACAATAGCAAAAGGCATAAGAGATTCTCCAGAATTCAAACTTAAAAAGATCATTTGCAATAAAGTATGCAACTCAAATACAACTTGACATGTCCCAAAGAGAGAGCAAATATCGTAATTCGATAGTGATTAAAAATGTAATAACATTTACAAACACCATAAATTGATATTGGTATTAGTAACCACAGACCACTTTCTAAAAATGAGCTACATTAGACACTATCATTTAACTCCTAACAGCAGAGACAGTTACATGCACTGTTCAAATATCAGAACTGAATATTCCACTTTTCAGTGTGAATCGACATGGTCATTTCTCATACAATTACCAAAATCAATTAGACATGAAATCATTTATTGCAACAAACGTCATGACCAAAAATCAATCTACATGAGATGAAATCTATTGAATTTTTTTTTCAATTACGAAAGAAATTTACCATGCATGAAGCATGTTTCGACAAGTAAAATTGATTGGCAGACCAGGTGTTTATTCACAACAGCAGAGATCAAAAAGTCAAACCATGCTTTCAAAAAAGTATAAAAAGTAACAGAAAACTTTAGGGATCTTTCTTTCTACACATATATGTTTTTGTATGATAAAGCACGAGAAATAGAGATTAGTATTAATCCACTTCATTGATAAAACTCAAAGTGATGCAGTAAAGACGGATTAAGGAAAAAATCAATTAGACAACAAAAGGATCACCGGCATCAAGTTGACATAGTCCAAAAGCACCACCACAAGGGCAGGACATTGATGGCATACGTATTGCTTAAGAAAAGCACTAACACAAGAGCAGGACATGGATCGCCCGTATCATTGCCTAGTTGCCAAATAACCACAAATAGTTTGCTCTCTCCACTGCCCATTGGTAGGCAGTAGTGTTGTCCAAGTTAGACCGCCCTAATAGAAGTCTGATAAGCATGCCATGAGGATAGTCCAACCACAGAAACCCCATCAACTCCCACTCTCACATAGGTTTATGTATAAAAAGAAATTTTAATTGATCAAAACTGAAAGTGAAACTAGTGTAGATTTTTGCTATGGCAGGTGGGGATAGCTTATTGCCATAATACAAATCAATAATATTATGCTTGGGATGCTTATGACAGCCAAACGGTGTTACCTTCACGAAATGAGAACCATTCATGCTTGCGGAGATGATGAGGAGCATCAAGAGGAGGCAGCAAGCCCTATAATGTGGTGTGGAAGTTCACAAAGTTTAAGTGAGAAAAATAATACAATAAGAACCGGAAATAAAGCACTAAATGAATAACGGTTCCTACTGCAAATCTCAAACTCTGCTGAACTGGAAAGAGACTACGCCTAAGATACTGTGGTGTCTCCAGATAACGTAAAATTGTTGTGAAAAAGGGAGCTCCATCTGTATATTCTGGGTCTGCAGCAGAAATAGAATCCGTAGAATCTACTTTGTTATCAAAAACAATTACCTGTTCATGCAGAAGAAACTCTTAATCGATTTCAATTTTAAAAAACCTTCATATTCTCAAGAATAGTCCATTCTTCATGGTAAATCGATAAAGGTTTTATATTATGAGTGCAATAATGAGTGTTGAGGAGGTCGATGGCCATCCATTCTATTCAGTACAGACGAATTTACATTAGCCTCATTAGGAGCAACTTTAGATTTGTCCTACCTTGCCATTCACGTGCTGAAAAGGGCGGAAAAGGACTGTCATACCACATTTATCAAGAAAACCCTTAAATCCCCGAAGGAGGAGATATTCTTTCATAACCATAAATCCACAGGAACCCATTTAGTAAGGCATCTTCATACTTCTGAAAGTAAAATATAACGAATAAAGCATGCCTCATAAAAGCTACATCTTTATTTCAACCAAAATAGCAACCAACATACTTGAATAGGTATTAACTGTTCATTCAACCATTAACGAAAATATGATCAAAGCAGCATTCCTAACATGCAATACAAGAGCAGACACGTACTAAATACGACACGTTAGCCACATAATCCACATAACCTCTCTCATAGTGAAACACAAATCCATTCATGCAAGTCCATAACGCCCACTAGACAACTGGTGGTTAATTCCGAATGTGTAGGTCCTTACAACCCTGAGGCTCTACCAAAGACCCATCAAAACTGGATACATATACTCAAGACAACCATGTTAATCTCCAATCAAAATTTGTCATCGGACACAGGAAGCAAGGTTCGAAATATCGATATCATATCAGTAGAAGATATCGGTGGAAATCTCAGAAATGGCTCAAAAAAGCCATTTTTTAAAATTAAGATCATCATATTTTTTAAACAATAAATAACATACAAATACACATTTATATGCAAGAGTGAGGTGTATTTAGCACACTAATACCCATTATATCACACATATCGATGTTGTCAATGTTGACTATTGATTGTTGACTGCTGAGAGATATTAGAAAGGAAAGGATGAAATTCAAACAATAACAACTTAGGACATCAAGGAGTTGTATTTAGCACAATTACTTTACATCAAATCACATATTATATAAAAAAAATGCCAAGCCATATCGGATACCAAACGAACAAGTTATTAAGCATTGTAATATGTATATATATAAAGACATTCCTTGATCAGTTCCAAAGTTGTGTTCATCTCCATTGCTAAACGCTAAAAGGGGCGAAGCTCTCCAAGTTGAAAATTCGTCATGCACACCCCCTTGTCTCACCATATCCTATCAGAGAGGTTCTAAGGGGCAAGGTTTTAAAAATCGGATCGGACATTGAACCGGTCAGTCTTCGGTTTGGTCCAACTGGGTTGAACGTCGGTCCAAACTGGTCGGACTGTGATGACGTCAGCATGACGTCATCATTCTTATCGACTCGGAAAAAATCAGACCGGGCTTAATTTACTGGTCAGGTCGGTCGAACCGGTTTTTTGAATTAATAAAACCGGATAAATATATGTATGTATTTATATATCAATGAAATAATCGTTAGAAATTTCAAATCTTTAAATAGAATAACATGATTGCCTATTTCGAGTAAAACTCTACAAAGTTAGTCGCATTTTCTAGAATTATATATGAATATAATATTGTAATCATTTATTTATTGTTGTTTCAAGAAAATTACTCTAAGAAAATATTGACATAACGTATATTCCAAAAAAGAGAGGAACATACCTTATATCGCAGAAGTTAAGAAGGGCATACATGATAAAACCCTATTCTTTCATTATTTAAACATTTATTTTTTCAAAATTATCAAACCATCAAAACTGGGTCAATCCGGGTCGACCCGATCCGACCATTGGTCAGACCCAGTTTTTTTATTTTTAATTTTTTTTTGAAATTAATTACAAAGAAGCAGCCGAACCGACCGGTTCCCGATCCGATCGGCCGATTCGGTCCAGTTTTTTAAACCCTGCTAAGGAAAGCAGGTGCACTCCTCCTGCGAGCGTGCGGGGGCAATGCCCTCGACCTCAAACAAAATATATAAATCATCGTGTATTTTTAAATTCTAAGAATACCTACAAAAGCAAAATCATTTTAAATAAATCGACCACTAAAAGGAAAAGAAGTGATATCGAGCAAAATAGTCTAATATCGGTGGTATCTATCGACACTGACCTATATTTAGGGAAAATTGTACAGGACATTGTTTTTAAAGATACGCCTCGAGGCGCTGAGGCGTGCGCCTCGACGCGTTTTTCAAGGAAAAATGCCTCGAGGCTATAGCCTCATTCAGCTTTAGTGAGGCATGCGCCTCGAGACTTATGAGGCACGCCTCAAGGCGTACGCCTCATTTGTGTGTTGATTTTTTTATTTTCTTCTACAATATTTTTTCTTTTCTTTTTGGTTGTGGGCTTTTTATCTTTCATAAACAAGTATTTTCAAGTCCTTAAGCTCACAATTCACTGAAATGCATTTTTTTAGTTTATTAAAGTATTAAGCTTATTTTATTTTGTTATGCATGTGCTTTATAAATCAAAATGAACACAAAATTGAGTCTTGAATCCTTAAATCTAATGCCTCTACTCTTTAGTGTGAATCAAGCATAAATGCTTTCTTTATTAAAGTATTTGGATGCAAGTCCCCTAATTTGACCTAAATTTAGAAAAGTTTATTTTTGTAAACATGTCTCATTTTTTCTTCTATTCAATCGGGACTAAATTAATAAATATCAAAGCATGCATGAACAAAGAATGGTCATAACAAGCAATATTCCAAGTATTTTATCCCCCAATGCTTACTTTAAAGTAAAAAGTGATCATTGATTCACTGCTTACTCTCTTATCCTTCTCAATTGAATGACACACATATCTCACTTAATTTTGAACATAATGTGTTACATCTAGTCCCTTTAGTTACCCATTATTGTGCTTGCATATCTATATTTACTTGACTCCTTACAGATTTAGAGTCTAAAAAGAGAGAGAGTTATATAACAACTTGGATGTTTAAACCATGATGTTAGCCTTGAAATGTCACAGAGTTATGTATTTAATCATAAATATTTAATTTCTAGAACTTAAAGATTGTAATTACGATTAATTATTATGTTTTATGAAAAAAATTCTTTCACGAGTGATGCTTACGCCTCGATACACCTCGAGGCTTACGCCTCGAGGCAATACTGGGAAAATGCCTCGATACGCCTCATGCTTTTTGAAACCTTGGTACTGGAAACTACCAATTTCAAACGATATGGGACATTTCACCGATATATCATCGATATCTCGGCCAATATCGATTGATATCCAGTAAAAAAAGTATACTATGAAATATGGAAAACCCTAACCTCCTGATATCGAAATATCGATGATATATCATGATATTTAAAGCCCTGACATAAAGAACGAAAGGACCACATTTTCCAGGCTAATCAAATATATTAGGCAAGGCTAGTCCATGTTAACGTCCCACCTAATTCTATACAATTTGACCTGCTCCTTCCACATCGACAACCATGCATGCATCTATGCAAGCACACATTCAACGATGTCTTTTCGATCTATAGATCAATCAAAAGATCTGTCACAACATTGTGCATAGCCTTTACCATAAAATCACCTTCCCTCCACTCATAAGCATCCAACAATTTGCCACTTGGAACACAAGCACCATGTCTTGACAACGTGACCATAAAAGCAAACTTATTATGTCCATGCATTCAGAGGAAAAAAGCAAAAACAAGCCACACTGCATTACCACACAATGCAGCCAATGCTTTCTTGTTCCTTATAACCAAACATGAGAAATGACTTTTCTAGCACCCTCTTCCTACACAAATCACAACAACTACCACCACCGCACCTTTTCCACCATTTTAAAAGGGGTTAGCTCCATGGAAACTTCACTTCCAAACAAATGAATTTGAATCATACTTTATCTGATAACTAAAAAAAACTACAGCCTTCTTTTATTCTCCTTCCAACAAATAATTTGTCCTCCACGGTCACTCTTACAAGGCTCTTCTTCGAACTTCTTGAACTTTTGAACTACACCATTGAATGGCCTTCTTTACACACTACTAGGACAACATAGTCGACTTTCACGCATCTTTCTTCTATAGGTGCCACATTAACCTTTTGTTCATTGGTCTAGAGTAAATTACAAAAAAGTCCCTCAACTATACACCTGATTTCAATGTCATACCTAAACTTTAAAAAGTAACAATGTGGTACCCGAACTTTTCAATTTGTCTCAATGTGGTCCCTGCCTATTGAAATTTAAGGTTAAATTGACGGAATAATCAACTAAATTTCTATGGTAAAGGACCGCATTGAGACAAATTGGAAAGTTGGGGTACCACATTGTCACTTTTTAAAGTTCAGGTATGACATTGAAATCGGGTGTATAGTTGAGGGACATTTTTGTAATTTACTCTTGATCTTATAGTGAATCCAATCCTTCTTTTTTGTCATCACACATCCACCATAGGATATGCATCTCGCACTTTATCTTAGCTACCGATATCCTCTACATGTTTATAGCTAATTGCCACACCAACCTTTTGTTTGTTGATCTTGTAGTTAGTTGGTTGTCATCGTAAAATATTACAAATCTCATTACCGCTTTATAGTATTTTATTTCAAGCCTCAATAGTATTGTCTTCTCACAAGGACATATGAAGCTCATCTCCACTTCATTCACCCTGCATTGATTTTATGAGTGTCATTTCCATTAATTCCTCCATCCCTTTTGAAGACTGAACCTAAATATGTAATGATATCCTTCTTCGGGATAAAAATGTGTTCCAGGCATTACCTTGCCACCTTGGTCACATCTCATACCTTTTTGCCATTGAACTTATATTCAGAATACTCTGACTTAGTTCTACTCAATGGGAAACCCTTATCGTGATAGCCCCCTTCAATGCTCAAGCTATAAGTCGACTCCATAGATTCTTTCTTCCACTAAAACAATATCGAATACAAACAACATGCATAAATGCATCCCTTCATTTTTTTTTGAAATCTAGAAATAGGGGGGATACACTCAATGGTGCTCGCCCCTGGTTTATATTAAAAGAAACTAAGAAAAAAGGAACTTTACAAGGTATCAACCGCGATACCAAACAAGGAACTAAACCAACAGCCAGGGATACAAACGGTCAGATACGGATACGGATGTAGGTATTACCATATCCTTATCCATTTTTTAATACGAATGCGGATGCGGATACGAGTATTAACGGATATTAAAACTATCTTATCATATCCTTAAAAAACGGATACGGATGTAAAACGGATACTGATCGTACACGAGTAATGTTAGAAATACTCTATAGAATTGACTTAACTATATAAGAATTGGATGGAAAACACATGATATTAATTTACTAAACGTGTTTGTATAATAAAAATTATATAAATATGGTAAAAGGAGGTAGAGAATTATGTTATATATGGTTAAAAATAAATCTACGAGTATATTTATATATGAAAACGGATATACGAATAGGGATACGGATGTTTGCGGATATCAAAACGATATCCATATCTGTATCCATTTTAAAACGGATACGGATATGGATGTCAAAATCTGTATAAAACGGATACGGCGACAGATCGGATACAGATATATCCGTATCCGTTTGCATCCCTACCAACAGCCAGTCATCAACTAAACGGGTACGGTGTAACAGCACATTCTCTTTGTAAAAACGTTGCCCTGTAAAGATAGCATCATTTCGGCCAAAGTCATATCGCCTAAAATTTCGCCACGAGTCGCAGCAACTCCCTACGCTCCCTACTCTTGTTAGCCACCATCGATTCCCAGAAAGAAGCCAGATCCGTGGCGTACACCCACGCATCAGCCGCCTCTTCCCAAACACCCACCACCGCTGGGCAAGCGAAGAAAAGATGCTCCAGAGATTCCACGGCGTCGTTGCAAAGAAGACATCTATCAAGGATAGTCCCAATCAGCCTTGCGCAACGATCCCTCGTCATCAATCTCTGCCTCCGAGCCAACTAAAGAAAGAAGCCCACCCTCTCAGGTAGCCTCAGACCCAAAAAAACTGCAATCGCGCACCACCACATCCGGCCTCGGTAAAGGGGAGGAAGAGACCGCCACATACGCCTTTCTCACCGAGAAGGGCCCCACCTTCCAAGACCAGTGATCCCTCCCGCCCGAGGGCGGACAGGCCCCCCCGATGGCGTCCAAAAGAAGGAGATAGTCACGGAGCCTCTGCTCCAAGAGGTTATCACGGAAGAGAGGGAACCAACCAACCTCAGACCAGCAGGAGGCCACGTAAGCATTTCCATCAACCGTCAAAGCGAACAACCGCGGGAACCTCGAACAAAGAGGTTCCTCCCCCATCCAAACATCCATCCAGAATTTGAAAGAACGACCATCGCCAAGAACCGGAGCAAAGAATGATGAGAATTTAGAGAAAGTCTCCAGCACCCCTCTCTAGAAAGGCATCTGAGCCCCCAACCGAGCAGCCGGCACCAGAAGCGCCCCGACATTACCATGAATCTTTTTTTTTAAGTCTAAAAGGGAGGGGGAAACACTCAGTGGTGTCCGCCCCAAAATATATTAAAAACCAAAGAGAAAAAAGACACGAACAGACGGGTCAATACAGCACCGCAATCGACCCGTTACAGATTCCAATCGAGAAGTAACCGATTAACAAGCACATACACATTTTCTTTGTAAAAACGTTGACCCGAAAAAAGGAGGTCATTTCTTCCACGCCAGACCGCCCAGAGAATGGCCATGGGAGTGATCTGCTCTCCCACGGTCTATGAATGTTCGCGTGTGCCGAATCCCAAAAAGATTGGAAGTCATCGCTGTTGCACCAAGCCGGTCCCAACTCCAGCCAGACCTGAGAAACCATGGGGCACGAAAAAAACAAGTGCTCTATCGATTCAATCACCGCGTTGCAAAGAAGGCACCTATCCGAAATAACCCCCAACAGCCTCATGCATCTATCCCTTGTCATCAGACGCTTACGCCTAAGAAGCCACAGAAAAAAGCCAATCCGCTCCGGAAGCTTCAGACCCCAGATCAGCGAGCAGTCCCTGGAGAGCAGCTCCGAGCCAGCTGGGGGAGGTCTAGAGATTGCACCATAGGCCCTTCTCACGGAGAAGCTACCATCCTTCCACGCCCAGTGGTCCCTGCCTTCGCCAGGCGGACACACCTCCCGAATGGATTCCAGCAACGCCAAAAATTCGTCGAACCTTTGATCAGAGAGGGAAGCCGCGAAGATGGGGCACCAGAGGCCGTCGCTCCAGCAAGAGCCAACCGAGCAAGTCTTATCACCTGCAATCGCAAACAGCCTGGGAAAGCGAGAGCGCAGCGCCCCACCCTCCGACCAATCATTAGACCAAAACGCGAAGGAGTCCCCCCGACTGAGAACAGGCCTAAAGAAGGCGAGGTTGCTCACAAAGGCCTTCACCACGTTGCGCCAAAAAGGGGTGGGGGAGCCATTAGCGAAAACCATCGGAGGAGGGGCACCGGAGACGTTGTAGATTTTCCGAATCGCAGTGCACGCCAGTTCATTCCCCGGGCCCCAAATTCTGCTAGCCCACTTTAACAAAAGAGCCTCGTTCATTTGCTCAAGGGATTTTACCCCCAAGCCCCCGTCAACCTTCTGGCGCAAGATCTCCTTCCAACCCACCAAATGAATCCCCCTAGAGTCGGCATTACCATGAATCTTCCGCAAGACCTCACTACAAAAAATTTTCACCAGGACCCCATAACTTGCCGACCCACTTAAGGAGTAGGGCCTCATTAACAAGGTCCAACCTCTGGACGCCCAGACCCCCATCGCTCTTCCGCCGTGTCACCTCATCCCACCCCACCAAGTGCATCCCACCCAAAGATTCCCCATTTTCCCCCCACAAAAATCTCCGCATGAGTTTCTCGAGACGACATCGAATCCCCATCGGCAAGTGATGGTTAGATAAGTACACCGGGATAGACGAAAGCACCGCCTTGCGGAGAACGAGGCGTCCCCCTTCGAAAGCAGGCCAGATCTCCAACCGGCTAACCTCTTCTCAACCTTCTCCACCACCTTGGACCACCCTTCTCCACCACCTTGGACCAATCTCTCAGTCGCGACCTGCCCGAGACCAGCGGCACCCCCAAATAATCAATAGGCAGGGCACAAGGCTGAGAACCTAATATCGAACCGCACTCGGCCACCTCCTCCCCATTAAGATCAAACGGAACTACCTTCGACTTGGTGGCATTTTTGAACAGACCCGACATCTCACTGAACACATCAAGCGTTGCCGACATGGCCGAGGCCTCCGCAGGACCCCCTCAATGATCATCACCCCGTCACAAGAGAACCGCTTCGAGAGGCCACAATCGATTACCCGGCAAGCCATCCGAGCAAGGACGTCCGTGGCCACGACGAACAGCAGAGGCGCAAGGGGGCAGCCTTGCCGGACCCCCCTCCTAGGCTGGAAAGAACCCCCCGCAAGGCGTCCATTAACCATGATCGAAAAGGAGGTCGTAGTGACGCACCGGCGCATCCAAGAAATCCATACCTCCGGGAAGCCCCTCCTCCTCAACACCGACCACATGAATCTCCAATCAATGCAATCATACGCCTTCGCAAAGTCCACCTTCCACAACACACCACGACTCCCCTTCCTCGTCCACTTCGCAATCATCTCCGAAGCCATAGTGATACAATCCGCAATCTGTCTTTCCCGAACAAAAGCAGCCTGCATAAGCGAGATAATAGTGTCAAGTACTCGGGCCAGCCTACGAGCGAACACCTTCGCCACGATCAAATAGAGAGCATTCGATATAGCAATCGGGCGGAAATCATCAATACGCTCCGCCGAGAGGGACTTCAGAAGCAACACAATGAGGGCCTTATTTATTTTATCAAAGCCTACATTACCATCACAAAACTCGGAGATCACCTCCAACACCTCCGCGCCCACCAAATCCTAAAAGTCTTTGTAGAAGGCCACCGAGAATCCATCAAGACCAGGAGAACCATCCGCGTTGAGATCCCATACGGCCACCTTTACCTCCTCCAAAGTAACCTTCCTCGTCAGATCCTCGCAAAGCGGGGGCGATTGCGGCGGAGCCCCAACCCCCGCCCACCTCCACACTCTCGGGACGCGCCTCCCCGAGAACTCCTTAAAATAGTCCACAATCGTCAGCCCCATAGCCTCGTCTCCCACCACGCGCCCACCATTAATCGTGATCGAGTGGAGGATGTTCGATCGCCGTCTCCCACTGGCCACACGGTGGAAATACGCCGTGTTGGCATCCCCCTCCTTCAACCAAGATACCCTCGACCTATGTCGCCATTCCATGACCCGCTTCAAATCCCCCTCCGCCATCTTCTTCAGAGCGGCCGACCGCGCGACCAACTACTCCTGCTGAAGCTCCCTAACGCCCTCCAAAGCATCCAAAGCGCTGACCACCCCCTCCGCCTCCCTTCTGGCTGCAACTCTCGCTGCCCTCGAATCCTTCTTAAAGATAGCCAAACGCTTGCGCAAAGATTCGAGTTTGCGAACAAACCTCGTCACCGGAGAGCCCCCCAGCTGCACTTTGGCCCATTGTTCCGCAACCAAATTCCGGAAGTTGTCTTCCAGCAACCAACATCTCTCATACCTGAAGAACCCCCTCGAAATAGACACATCACCAGAGTCCCACAAGATAGGATTGTGGTCAGACATGCATCGAGGCCTCGAGCTCACGAAAGAAAGAGGGAAGCCATCCAACGCCAAGAATCTGTCAATACAGGACCGAGAGTTTGAATTCCTCCATGTGTTAGCCAGACGCCAAGAATCTGTCAATACAGGACCAGAAAACGTGGTGTTAGTTGTGTATACATGGAAGCAGTGTTGTCACATCTCAACTCCACTCAATTTGGTACAAGATGACGATCATTAAACATGATCCGATCTCATTACATCATAGTTGATGCTCGGACCATTATCCTGTATTCACACGATACAATCGAGCGGGATATCGCCACTTGTTTTTTGTTCCTCCACGAGACAAGATTTCCCAAGAGATAAGTGTAATAAATAGTGGCGGACTTTATATATGCATGGCATTTTGCACAATCTGTTTTTTTTTTTGAAAATATTGTACTATATAATGGCATCCTTGTTGTGAAGAATGGCTCCTTTGCATGGACAATTTTGATGTACCTCAAGACCATCATGGTTGTGTCTCGGTAACACGTGCAGAACTACTCAAGAATTGCTGGGTTTTATCACTGCAAAGGAAATGTCATGTCTGATGATAGAGAGATAGAGGAGCTCTCCCACCAATAGACGATGCAACTCTTTATCTGCAAACCCCTCATCACATAAGAAATCCTTTGGATCCATAGGAATCTGGGTTAATTTGGCATTCATCATATCATTCAAAAAAATCATAAAAGATTAATAGCATATGTCCTTTTATGACAGGACTAATCCTCGGCTCCTTTATTAGATTAAATTTTAAGGTTGGTGTCATACAAAATAGTTGGTGTGGTTGGATTTGAAGCAAGAATTGTGGAGTTTATGTACGACAATTAAATTAGGTTTATGTTTTGAACAATTTTTCAGTCAAAAAAAATGTTTTGAATAAGTTATTTAGGAAAATGTACTAGATTTGAAAAATTGCCTTCAAGTACAGTAAAGAAATGCATACATGTTATTGTGGGTATGGGCATGTACTATGAGAAGAGGACTCGTTTGCTTGACTTGAGGTTTGATTTGGTGAACAAGATTTTCATCAATTGGAGTTGACCTTTGATGAAGGATGGTGTGGCTTCCCCACAATGGCATTAGCATGTCGCCATGAAGGATGCATTTACATTGGTGAAGCCATGGTCCATCTTTTCTTTAAACGAGTGTAGTTAGTTATCCAAAAAAATAAGGTTTAGAGCAACATGACATAAACTACAAAAGAAATCATGATCAAAGGTGTGGTTGATCTAAAGGTGTAAATGAAGATACAAGAAATCATGATCAGAGTTATTCCATTATTCCACGTGACCCTCAGGCGGACATATATTTTGTTAAATACGGAAAGAAAGATGTGACCTCAACTCACGGCTTCATTATTAGGGGATCCGTGGGTTGAAGTCATGGCTCCCATCCAAAAGAGTCGTGGGTTATAAGTCACGGCTCGGGCTTGAATATAGCCCCAGCCGAGACCCGCCCCGACAACCCAGGCGAACAGAAGCCTCTCTCCCAGCCGCCAGCTCCTCCTCCTCGCCTCTAAAGAGCCGTTGGTCGAACTTGAGCCCTGCATCACTCCATCTCCTCCATCGTCACCCTCTGCTACGACTGCTCCCGTGGATATATTTGTGCCATGTTGGTAAGAAGGTAGTCAGGGATGGCAAAGAAGTCAGCTACGAGGAAAGTCGGGTGAAACCCATACGAATCGGGATGGATTTGACCTTTAATGGATTGGTCGAGATAATTGCAACCTTGTTTTGTGTCGACATTACCAATGGTGCAGAACTACATGTATTTCACAGGATGTTGGAGAACAATGACATTTTTTTGTTGATGTCGAGTATGATGGTGATGTTTACGATATTTTAAAGTATGCTGAAATGATGAGAAGCTCATAAAGACCAGTTCTGTTTATTGACCACGTATGCACACGAGATCGTATGTTGGTATGCCAATTTGTGGCTACTATTCCAAGAACGCATTCTGTGTCTTACACATCCAGTGTGCCACGGCCCACTTCTGTCATGGCTCGCGAACCTCCTCATGTATCTCCAACTCCTGTGGAGATGACAACATCAGTATATTTTCCACAATATTTGGGACCCCGCCCAGATGACCCCATCTCCACTATAGAGGAGGACCGCAATCCTGAGATTAATCGTATGATAGAGGATACCCCACAAAACATTAAAGATGAAATGGAAAATGGTGATGACGACTTGATAAATGGTGAGAACCAAACGGCATGTGTTGAGTCTGATATTCCTTTCTATAACACACGTGGTGGTGATGGTTACATCAGAAATGGTGATAACGTGATAGATTTTCATGATAGACTGACTATTTCAGACGAGTTAAGGAATGGGATGACCTTCAAGTCGAAAGAAGACTTGGTTTATTCAATTAAATTGTTTCACATAAACCACCACTACAACGTTGAGGTGCATGAATCCAACCATCATGTATGGGTTATTTATTTTAGCGAGAGGAGCGAGGGATTCATGTGACGATTGCATGGGAATCGCAGCCCACTTGATGGCCTCTTTGTGATATCCAAAATGGATGCACCACATACTTGCTTGCGTCGTGTAGCAAACCAAGATCACCATCAACTTGATTGCAACTTCATGGCATATAAATTTCTTAATCAAATCAAGATCTCATCAGCCATGAAGGTTTCATACTTGCAGCACGGGATGCTAGAAGAAAGGGAATAGAAACAGTATACAATGATTGGGTCGAATTATACAACGAATTATCGTATTTGTTCCATGCATTGGAGACATTCATCCCTGATACCGTGACATATCTCTATGGTGATCCATTTGGTGGGTACGAGAAGGTTTTCACATGGACATTCTGGACAATTGGTCCATGTATCAATGCATAGAGACATTGTAGGCCATTATTAGTGTCGATGATACTCATATGTATGGTAGGTACAAGCAGAAGGTGTTCATTGCATGTGGCGTCGATGCAGCAAATCACATCTTACCTCTAGCCTTTGCCTTCGTAAACGAGGAAGATTATAGTTGGGTTTGGTTTTTGGAGAGAGTTCGGATTTATGTTTTCAGGGATCATATTAGTTCAATGTATATCAGACCGCGCACCTGGAATTCATCTGCCATGCATCGCCCAAAAGTGTAGTTTCAACCTCCTTACATGTATTAGCGTTTCTACATACGTCACGTTGCTAGTAACTTCAATAATGTTATGAAAAAACAGTCAATGAAGAGCTTGCTAATGAAGGCTGGGAATGCTTATTTACAGAGTAAGTGGACTGCTTACATGGACAAGTTGAAGAAGATGGATGAGAATGCATTGTATTGGTTTGATACGCACAGCTGCCCAAAAGATCAATGAACTTTAGCTTTTAATGATGGCCACCGTTTCAGGTACAAACATATGACTTCTCCGAAAGTTATAACGCGGTATTAAAAGATGCAAGATCTCTTTCAGTTGTGGTATTGGTACAAAAAACATACTACAACTGCATTTAATATTCCTACGAATGCTACGCCGAGATAATGTCTCATTTGGCTCGTGGTGATCAATTCACCAAATACGTGGTTGACATGTTGAAGAGGTGGATGGATAGGAGCAATAGTTACCTAATCACTCGCAGGATGCTCCTTTACATTTATATGAGGTGATCACAGGACAACAAATGACATAGTTTGGCCTAAGGGGTGGAAAGAAGCACATTCAGTTATAATCAGTGACTTGTTTTACACTTGCCAAAAGTGGCAAGTTCACATAATCATGTGCTCACATGCATGTGATGTTTTGGCACATCTAAATATTAATGTGGACGAATACATGGGCCTATGGTAACACATGGCAGTGCCAACTTGACATCTATGAAAGTGTCTTTTACCCCATTGGTGATAGAGAAACATGGCCAAAATATACAACAAAGAAAATAATTCCAAATCAAACAAGAATATGATCCAATGGTCGACCAAATCAAAACAAATTCGCAATGAGAGGATATCAGTGAGGATCCTGTCCAGTAGCAGTATGGGACTTGTCATCTACTTGGTCATAATTCGCCAGAGTAGTCATGCTCCACCAAGTACAAATGTGGAAAGTTGTGAAAATGAAAAGTTGTATTCCTCGGAGTCCTAGAGCTCTCTTATATAGGAGAAAAGCTCTAGGGAGAAATTACATAAAGAAGATTGGAGAAATAGAAAAATATAAATAAAGACAAGGAGATATAATTATCTCAACACTCCCCCTCAAGTTGGAGCATATATATCTGTCATGCTCAGCTTGGAACAGCACCGGTGAAAAGGACCCCTCGCAAGAGCCTTAGTAAACACGTTTGCAATATGATCACTTGATGCAACATGGAAGGTGGAAATAAGTCCCTTTTAGATCAAATCACGGGTATAATGACAATTTACTTCGATGTGCTTTGTGCTCTCATGGAAGGCTGAATTATTAGCTATGAACAGAGCTGCTTGATTATCACATTTGAGGTGCATCGGAAGAGACACCTCAATAGCTATGTCAGTCAAAATAGACTTGACCCACAACATTTTCATGCTCCCTTGGACCATAGTCATATATTCTGATTTAGCGTTGGATCGAGAAACAACTGTATGTTTCTTACGCTTCCATGAAACTAGTGAGCTGTCAACGAACACAATGAAGCCTAAAGTGGACTTCCTGTCTTTGGGACACCCAGCATAATCCGCATCTGCACATCCAGTAACTGATAGAGACATATCTCTTCTGAAAAGAAAACCTGCACCTGGAGAAGATTTTAGATATCTCAAGATCATGCAAATTGCATCCATATGAACCTGTCTGGGTTGCTCCACAAAATGGCTGACTATGCTCATAGTAAATGATATGTCAGGCATGCTAAAAGTAACATATAGCAACTTCCCTATAAGCTCTTTGTACCGTCTCTTATCCACCTCCTCAGAGTCATCATCATAGAGTCTAGCATTGTGTTCGATTGGTGTAGTGGCAAATCTGCATCCTGTCAAGCATGTCTCAGTCAGAAGGTCAGTAACATAATTCCTTTGGGTCATAACCATACCATGCTAATTGTGTGCAAAATCCAAATCAAGAAAGTAGCGTAGCTTGCCAAGGTCCCTTGGTCACAACCTGTCATCCAAGGAAATCCTTAGTCGCATGTATACCTTGTTCATCGTTGCCAGTAACAACGATATCATCAACATAAACTAGAACAACAACAGTACCTCTCTAAGTTCTCTTAACAAAAAGAGAATGATCTGCAGTAGATCTGACAAAGCCATTATGTTTAATCAACTCTAAGAGCTTCTGAAACCAAGCCCTCGGAGTCTGCTTAAGGCCAAATACGGCCTTGTAAAGTCAGCACACCATACTGGACTCCCCCTCAGCAGCAAACCCTGGTGGTTGTTGCATGTAAACTTCCTCCTGCAAATCTCCATACAAGAATGCAATATTGACATCTAACTGGAAAAGCAGTCAGTCGTATACCTCAACAGCTGCAATAAGAATCTGCAACGAGGAGTGACGCGCAACGGGAGAAAAAAGTATCATGATAATCTATCCCATAGGTTTGGGTGAATCCACGGCGACCAGCCTGGCCTTATATCTATCCACAGTCCCATCGCTCAGTGTTTTACAGTAAACACCCACTTCCTGCCATACAGACACATCCGGAGGAGCCTGTACAACACTCCATGTACTACAAGCTGTCATCTTCTCTTCCATGGCCACACGCCACGGAGTCACCGCAATGCCTCCTGATAGAACAGTGGAATCTCCATGGCAGAAAGTCCTACAACAAACCTTTGAAAATCCCCGGACATACGCACCAAGGAAACATGAGAAAATAGAGGATGCATAGTACATGCCTGCCTCTGCATTCGTAGAGCTATATGTACATCTAGATCCTCAGTACTCGCAGAAAGTGAATCATCCAAGACATCATGCACCTCAAGTTGCATAAGCAAATCACCGGTGCCATTACAGGAACTCATATGCTCATAACATACCTTGGGCATGCTGGATGATGGAGGAGGCACAAGAGCGCGGGGTCGATGCTGGTAAACCTGTGGAAAGAAAGTAGGTTGTTGCGGAGACGATGGTGGCAATAGTGGTGGTGGAGGTGGTGGTAGTGGTGGTGACGATGATGGTGTAGTGGAGAATGGAGGTAGAGGCATATAGACCTCATCTCCATCTTCTGAAGAAATGAGCATGTCACATGTAGGAGAAAAATACAAAATGGACTCAAAGAATGTGACATCGGCAATAACATAGTACCTTCGTCGAACATGATCGAAGCATCGGTATCCCTTTTGGGTCTTGGAATACCCAACAAACACACATTTGACAGCTCTGTGAGAGAGCTTGTCAATACTGGGAGACATCTGATGAACAAAAGCCACGTAATCGAAAACATGCGGCATAAGAAAGAAAAGATCTATCTCAGGAAACGCAATCAAGAACGAGATCTTCTCCCCCAGAACAGAAGAGGGCATACGATTTACCAAGTAATAAGCACTTAGAATAAAAAACATGTTTTGGGGTATGCCTTCGTAGACATTTCCATTTTAGGGGGAAAGATGCGTACGAGGGTGAGAGGCGACAGTATGAAGCCTCTTCGAGGAGGATTTCATAGGGGATTTGCGTCTGGAGGAGAGTGAATGTTGTGCAACCTTCTGCAGATCCGAAGAAGAATGAGGGGTGGGAAATGTGTCACGCATCGTAAGCGAGGGAGAAGGTGTTACAGATGCGAGGTACCAGGCCATCTGGTGTCGGATTGTGCGAAGCCAGCGCAGTGTTTTGGTTGCGGGAGTACGGGGCATCGCCGGGACGCTTGCCCTTTCTTGGTTGCGAGGAAGAATGTCGTTCGGATGGGTGCTAAGCGAGCGGGTGCGCGAGAAGTTTCATCCTGTTCGGGGCAGCTATGTTCACGTTCTTTCATTTCTGAAGAGACGGGTGCAGACCCTGCATCGAACGTGGTCAAATGGCTGGTGGGTGAATGGAACAAGGAGTCCATTTCGCTTAGGTCAGTTTGGGTCGGCGTACTGCTACTGTTCGGGGGAAGTTATCTGGCGATGTTTGCTTGTTGTGTCCACGAAGATGTTGTGTTCGTGGTCTTTCGAGGCCGCAGACGGAGAGGCCTCAGCATCAGAGGGGGAGAAGCGACATAAATTGGAGATGGCCAACCTGTTCTAAGGGGGGAGAGGTGAAACTTGTCAATCGTGTTCTATAGCTATGAGGTGTCCCCTTTCTTTCTCGGAATTTGGAAGCACTCGGACCCGCACTCGAGGAACTCGAAAATGTTAAGAAAATCCTATCGGACAGAAGCCAACCGGGGTCGAACCCTCAATCCACTGTCGTCGTAATCGAGTGTCATGAAGAGACTGATCTTTGTTTCCGTCATGTGTTGTTGCGTGTTGGAGGCGCGCGACCTTCACGATTGCGATTCGAATGCTTCAACCTCCGCCGCTGCCACCAAAGCCGGTGCTAATGGGACCGGATCCGCTCTTCAGAAATGAAGATTTTATCTTGGAATGTCAGAGGTTTGGGTGACCCGGAAAATAGACGTGCCCTTGGGGCGAAGTTCGTGGAATGGGGATGCGATGTCAACCTATTGCACGAATCAAAGTTGGAGTCCTACAGTAGGGCTATTTGGAACTCTTTCGACATGGGTTTGCTTAATAAATACAGGACGTTGGATGCGATTGGTGCTTCTAGGGGTCTTATCCTTGCCCGGAAGGACGCGTCATTTTTTTTAGGGCAGTGGTGAGAGGTTTGCACGTGCTTACGATGTTGCTGGAGTGTGCTTCGACGCGGTCTCTCTTTGCTTTTAGTTTTGTATATGGGCCTTGTCAGTCGGCCTCACAGAGTGAGTTGTGGGCGGATATCCATGTTGCTCGAAGTGCGTTCCCTGATTGTGCTTGGCTTCTAGGAGGTGACTTCATTGTATCCCTACTCTCTTTTGATCGCTCGCGCCTGTAGGGTGGGCAGAATCCTAGTTTTGATGCTTTTGTCGAGTTGATGGATGAGTTGCGGCTGGAGCTATTTGATGCATATGATACGAAATATACCTAGAGGAGCTATGGTTCACGTTCGTGTATCGATCGCTTTTTCGTATCATCCGAGTTGATGGGTTTATTCCCATGTTCGTTGGCATCTTTTAGGCCACGGGCACGGTCAAACCACTCTCCCTTGGTTTGGGATTCGAGATATAATATCCAACCGAGGGGTTTCTTCCATTTTGAGCAGGCATGGCTGCTTGAGGACTCGTTCAGATCTCTGGTTACTTTTTTTTGGACATCCATGCCAGTGGTTGGTTCGGTGGCGAGGAGATTTTCGGATACGCTCACGAGGCTTCGTCACCGGCTATGTCAGTATAAGAGGGAGATTAGGGATGCCAGAAGGGAGGCAGCTGGACAGGAGGTTCGGGCCCTTGATTGCATGGAGGCTGCTAGGCAGTTGCACATCGAAGAGTTGAGGCAAAGGGATCTGGCTCTAAGAGTGGTGATGGAGGAGGACGGGAAGCAGATTACCGAATGGAAGCAGAGATCAAGGGTATCCTGGTTAAAGGAGGGTTATGCCAACACGACTTTCATTCATCGGATCGCTAGTGGTCATCGTCGTATTAATTCTTTCAAATCCGTAGTGGTTAACGGTGCTAGATATGAAGGGGACAGGGAGATGGGCAATGCGATCGTGGACCATTTTTTGAATTTTCTAGGAGGGTTGCTTCTAGGCCATGCTAATGGAATAGTTTGGGGGCGCAGAGTATTTCTGATGTGCATGCTAGCAGTTTGATCCTTCTGGTCACGAAGGAAGAGGAGAAGGCTTCGGTTTGGAGTTTAGATTCAGATGGGGTACTGATGGCTTTCTAATTTCTTTTTACAAAGAATTCTGGGATGTGCTCAGTGATGAGGTTCTGGAGGTCGTGCAGGAATTCTGTTATTGCAATGCGAGGTTCGAAAGGTTGAATAAGGCTCTGATTTTCCTTCTTCCGAAGATGGGAGCGCCTGAAAGGATTAAGGATTTCAGGCCGATTGCAGTACCCAACGAAATCTATCTAATTGTGGCAAAGGTGTTGGCGACTCGCCTTAATCGCGTGCTTGACCATCTTATTTCCCATGTTCAAACGGCGTTCATTCCGGGCCGTCAGATTGGCGACAGTTTGGTGTTGGCAACAGAAATCATCTGGCATTGGAAGCGTAATGACAAGCAAGCATTGCTCTGGAAGGTTGATTTTGCAAAAGCATACGACTCTTTGGACTGGCGTTTTCTTTGAGTTGCATTGTTTAGGAGGGGTTTTCCAAAGATCTGGATTTCATGGATGAAACGTTGCATCACCACGACTTCTCTCTCGGTTCTGGTCAATAGGCGCCCAGAGGGAGGTTTCTTTCAGCCGCAAAGGGAGGTTAGGCAGGGGTGCCCATTGGCCCCTTTGTTGTTTGTGATTGTTGCGGATGTGCTTGCCTGCATGGTTGATTGTGCCGAAAGAAGCGGGATTTTTTCTGGGTTTTCTGGTGGTGGGGTGTCCATCCCTTTGTTGCAGTATGCAGATGATACTATTTTCTTCATCGACGGTGGGGCGGACGAAGCCGAGGGCATTGGTACTACTCTTGAAATCTTTGTTGAGATGTTTGGTCTTTACTTGAACCTTGACAAGTCCAAGGTTGTTCCTTTCGGCATGAATGATGAACTGGCTAGGGCTTGCAGCTCGATGCTTGGTACGACATGTGGTTCTCTTTCCATCAACTATCTTGGTATCCCCCAATCGGACGGCCTAGAATCAAGCTCGCGGATTGGTTGCCACTTGTGGAGAAGATGGAGAGGAAGTTGTCAGGGTGGAAGGCGGCTCTGCTGTCATGTGGTGGCAGGTTTGTGTTGATTAAGGCAGTTCTTTCAGCGATCCCTAACTTCTTTTTCTCATCATGTATGATGCCGAAGGGCATCGTGAGGCGATTGGAGCGTTTGATGCATAGGTTCTTGTGGAGCAAGGTGGGGTAGGAAAGGCATGGGGTTCACCTGGTGGATTGGGAGACCGTGGTACAGCCAAAGAAGAATGGGGGTCTTGCGATTAAGAGCTTGGAAGCACTCAACGAGACTCTGCTCCTTAAATGGGTGGGCAGCATTTGGGGAAAGGATGAAGGGATTTGTTGCCGCCTGGTCCATCAGATTTACGGTATATCCATTGTGAATCCTCTTGTGCAACGGCAAAGTCAAAGGAAATCTGCATTCCGGAAAGGAATCTTAAAGTGATGCCGCGCTTTCGTGAGTTGTTCTATCCTGTGGTTGGGAATGACAAGACGTTTGGCTTCTAGGTGGATGACTGGACGAGCGGGGGACTCCTCAGCAGCCATTTTCTGCGCTTGTTCGTGTTGGTTGTGGATCGGGAGATCCGGGTTGCTGGGTGTTGGGACAATGGTAACTGGATGCTGCCTTTCAGAGCCGCTTTTTCGTATCAACGATTGGAGGAATTTCTCCAGCTTTTAGACGTCCTCAGTCAGGCTAGGAGGCCCACTGCTCGGTTGGATCACTGGAGCTGGAAGGACTCATCCTTCTTGGTGAAGAAGGCATATGGTGTTATTTGTCGTCCACCGCCATCTCCCTCGGTCGCTGTCACCCGCGATTGTGAGTTCATATGGGCGTTGGGATTGCCTGAGAGGATTGGTTTCTTCCTATGGTTGTTTAGGAGGAAGCGTATTATGACTCGTGATCGTTGCTCTAAGCTGTTCGAGGCAGACTCCGATCGTTGTTTGCTTTGTGGTACGGAAATTGAGATGTTGGATCACCTGTTTTTCCGTTGTCGAGTAACGGCGCCTATTTGGGGTGAGGTGGGTTTGGATTGGATGAGGTTGTTCTACTTCGATTCTTTTTGGACTTCTCTTAACGGGGGCACGTAAAAGGCAAAGGAAGGAGACCCTGCTCCCTGTGGCGATTCTTTAGGCCATCTGGCTTGCCCGCGATGCAAATCTGTTTTCAGGGATGAGTTTTACTGTGAAAATGTATGTTACCATAACAAGCAGTTGCTTGGATCAAAGCTTTTGTAACCGGATATGTCTTTCATTTATTCTATAAATATAACGGGGCAGGCACGTAAGTGTGATCCCCCTTTTTTGGATTTCAAAAAAAATAAGCAGTTAGAACCGCATCCCCCAGTATGAATGAGGAGCACGACTCTGAATCAAAAGAGTCCTTGTAACATCCAAAAGATGACGGTATTTTCGTTCAGCCAACCCATTCTGTTGGGAAGTATACGCACAAGATGTCTGATGTACAATACCAAGGGACTAAAGGAATTGGGAAAGCTAAGTACTACAGAATTCAAGAGCATTATCTGAATGTATAAACTTGACTTTTGCAAAAAGAAATATTCCCAATTTAATTAATAAAAGACTGAATAATAAGACCAGCATCAAACTTGTTCTTAAGAAGAAAAACACAAGACAATCTTTTTTTGAAAATCAAAAAAGGGAGAAACACGCAATAGTGTTTGCCACATAATTATATTAAATGACTAGATAATAATAACAAGCTCAATCAGACCAAAAGTTACTCCTTAACAAAACCCCCCAACTGGATACAGACATCCTCTCAATAAAACCTCTGACCCGAGAATAGCAGGGCATTCCTAGCCAACCAGATAGACCACAACAGTGCCATCGGGCGGAGTAGCTCCCTCCTCGAATGTTGCCTGGTCATCTGTACAGAGACCCAAAAAGAGTCGAAGCCCCTCGCACAAACCCAGTCCAGGTCGATTTCCTCCCATAAAGCCGTCGTACGCGACCAAAGGAAAAAAAGATGCCCCACAAATTCAATTCCATTCTCGCAAAGAGTACACCTGTTAGAAACCGTCCCAAAGAATCTGGCACAGTGATCTCTCGTCATCAACTTTTTCCGTTTACAAAGCCATAGGAAAAAACCGATCCTCTTAGGGACGAGAAGCCCCCAGATTAAGTTGCAACCCCTGATCAGATCTTCCGACTGTGTGGGAGGCAGCCTACATATTGCCCCGTAAACCTTCCTGACCGAAAAGGAGCTCTCCCTCCACACCCAATGGTCCCGACCCTCCGCAGGGCTCCCATAAACTGACAAGGAGTCAATCAAAAGAAGAAACTCATCCAAGCGTTGGTCTGAAAAGTTAGCGCAAAACAATGGCATCCAGTTTCCGTCACCTTAACAACTAGCAACACGCGCCTCACGACCAGCTGCCAACGCGTACAGTCGAAGAAAGCGTTCATCCAGCGACCCACCACCCGTCCAGTCATCTGTCCAAAACGCAAAGCATTCGCCATTGCCCAGAACATGGCAAAAGAGTTCATGAAACCGAGGTAGGACAGTCTGAATTCCCTTCCAGAATGGCGAAGGTCGAACCCCACGAGTGATTCTCGTCGATGGCGTGCAAGTGAAGGCGTAGATCCTGCACACCAGATTAGAACATATATCCTCGCCACTCCCCCGTAGTTTGCTTACCCATTTCTATAATAAGGCTTCATTTCTAGCTTCAATATGTCTGACTCCAAGACCACCCTTAGCCTTGGGAAGAGTGATAGTATCCCAATCCACTAAGTACATCCCATTCACCTCCTGGCCACTCTTACTCCACAGAAATCTCCTCATCAGCCTCTATAGGCGCTTTCGGGGGGGGGGGGGGGGGGGTAAGATGCGAGTAGACATGAAGAAAATCGGAATCGCAGAGAGGACCGCCTTTAACAAGACAAGGTGACCTCCCTTTGATAGAATTGAGGACTTCCAACCTGAAAGCTTATTCTCCAGCTTCTCAATAACAGGTAACCAGTCTGCCATTTTGACTCCACACGATGTCAGTCGCAAACCTAAATAACAAATAGGTAGCACACCGCACTCCGTACCCAGCTCGATGCTGCACAAGCGTGCCTCCTCCTCAGATAAAGCAAAAGGAACCACTGTAGACTTGTCATGATTCTGCGCTAGCCTCGACATCTCATCTCTCCAAACAGCTCAGGAATGATTGTCATGTTGTTGGCTTCATCGATACCTCCCTCAATAAAGAAAATGGTGTCATCTGCATACTAAAGAAGAGGAATAACCAGCTCATCCTTTGTAAATCCACAAGTGATCACGCAATTCAGGACCTGATTGACCAAGCAAGCAAGTACATCAGCGACGATGACAAATAACAACGGAGCCAGTGAGCATCCCTGCCTGACACCCCTCTGTGGCTAGCAGAAGCCTCCCTCCGGTCGATCGTTCCCAAGAACCATCAAAGAGGTAGTCGTTACACAGCGCTTCATCTAAGAAATCCAAAGGTCCGGAAAACCCCTCCTATGTAAAGCCTCCCACAAAAAATGCTAGTCCAGCATATTGTAGGCTTTCACAAAATCAACCTTCCAAAGTAATGCCTTCACGTTACATCTCTTCCAATCCGCAATGATCTCCGATGCCATAACCAAGCAGTCACCAATATGCCGCCCAGGGACAAATGCAGACTGCAAAGGTGAGATAATGTGTTCCAGCACTCTGCTAAGCCTGATAGCAAAGACCTTTGCCACAATCAAATATAAAGCATTAGAAAGCGCAATCGGCCTAAAATCCTCAATTCTTTCAGCTGCCACGTGCTTAGGAAGGAGAAAAATAATAGCCTTATTCAGCTTCTCTTGCATTACACTGACAAACTTCCTTCACAACCTCCAAGACCTCTGAGGCCACAAGATTCCAGAAGTCCTTATAGAAAGAGATAGGGAACCCGTCCGGTCCAGGTGCTCCCTCCGCATTCATACTCCAAACCGCTATATTCAATTCCTCCATGGTGATCGACTGAATTAGGCTAGAAGCGTGCATCTGATAGCTGAGAAGCCCCCAGACCAATCCATCTCCACCGTCTATCGAAGCCTCTCACCGAGAAAGCATGGAAGTGATCCACTATCGCCATGTCCATCTCTCTATCTCCATCCACCCTGACACCATCAACGATCACCAATCGGATTGTATTACTATGACGACTCCCGTTAGCCACTCTGTGAAAGAAAGTGGTATTCACATCTCCCTCCTTAAGCCAGTTGTGCATGGACCTTTGCTTCCACTCCGCCAGCCGTTTCCTATCCTCTTCAGCAATCTTCTTTTGAGCCTCAGCTCTCTGGCATAGTTCGTCGACACTTAAAGGTCTTTCATCCTCCATTCTGTCAAGGCTCGCGAGCTCCTCCTCGGTCGCCATTCTAACCACACGTCGGACGTCCCTAGATTCCTTCTTAAATGCACAAAGTCGAACACGTAAAGAGGTCAACTTCTGAACGAATCTTGAAACAGCAGAACCTGTCACGACCGAAGAAGACCAATGGGATGAGACCAACTCTCTGAAAGACTCCTCTAGAAGTTAGGCCTTTTCGTACCTGAAAAGGTCCTACGGGAGGGAGAATTCACCAGAATCCCAAAGCAACGGAGAGTGATCCGACCACGTTCGCGTCTTACTTGTAGCAAACAAGGGAAATAACTCCATGAGTTCAGTTGACGCCACGAAACGATCAATGCGGGAACGAGAGCCAGAACTCCTCCAGGTGTACTTCATGTCTGCAGTGTCCAAAACCTCTAACTCCAAGAAATCCACAACCTCCGCAAAGTTTTCCGACCCCGTATCCTGACCACCACGCAAGCTCGATCGATCCGAAGAGAGGAGGGTAACATTGAAATCTCCTCCTATCAACCACGCGTAGCCAGAAAAAGCACTTCTCACGTCCCTCAATTCTGACCAAAGTTGTTGCAGTATGGCAGGCTAACACGGTCCGTAGACACAGGAGATAGCGAATACGGTACTAGAATGAAGGCACTCCAACAGCACCATGAGAACATGGGTGCCCCTTAACTCCGCCCTGGCAATAAACTTGGAATCTTTCCACGCTATAATCATTCCACCGTAGAGGCAAGCGAGTCGCTCGACGTAAACCTGTTGATCGATCCCACATCAAGAGAGCGCCAGACGACATCTGTGATCGAATCCAACTTTGTTTCTTGTAAGAGTACAGCATCGCAGGCCCACTCGATAAATCTCGAGTCCAAGATCTTTCACTTTTCAAGGTCACCCAAACCCCTTACGTTCCCGGACAGGATTCTCATTTGGTAACAGTGGCGGTGCCCCCAAGTCGGACCACTCCCGCCAACGCAGCCACTTGAGCCTTGCGATCAGACATAGGAGGAAGATCAACTAGTTGTCTCTTTGATAGTTGTCTTCTTTTGTACCTCTTGTCGACCTTTCTGTTTCTGCCTCCAGTAGACCCACTAGCTGCACCTGACCCCTCCGCTTGTAACGCAAGGGTCACGCCCCCTTGATCTAGCGAAACCCTCGCCACCTCTTGAACAAGTACCGCATGGTGCTCTAGCTCCAGACCGTGACGGGCAGAGTTAACATCCGTAGCTGGGAGCCCCAACCCACCCCAGCATGAGCTTGTACTCCATTCAGGTCTCCCCCAGAGCTGGTTTCGAGTTAGATGCGGAGGTGTCGGATCCCCCGAGGGGTCCGCAATCATCAACAGGGTCATAACCATAGATGTCAAGGCGCACGCCTAGGTGCGCCTAGGCGGCCCCCTAGGCGTCTAGGCGCCCCAGGTCTTGCGCCTAGAAAGAGCGCCTTGGTTTTATTGAAAATGGCGCACCTTGGGTCTACGCCTTGGGTCACTTAGGCGCCAAGGCGCGCCTGGGCGCCTGGACGACTATTTTTTTTATGTGTTCTACACATATATCGTAATTTGAAAATGCAATATATATAGCGCATTTACAAAATACGATGTACATAGTGTATTTTGAAAATGCAATATACATGTCGCATTTTTAAAATGCGATATACATATAAAAAAATGATGTCACATTTGAGACATGCGACATCCATTTGCTTTAAATAACTATATGTCGCATGTCTCAAATGCGATACATAGGACACACTTTGGGAAACGCCTAGGCACGCTGCCATCTTAATAACCGTAGTCATAACCGGACCCGCAGACCTGGGACTTAAGAGGAAGCAACCCGCCTGCGAGACCCGCCCGCGATAGTCTAAACCCAACGCCTGAAAGAGAGGCAAAAGCATATGTTGCCCCTCAACCTTCAAACAAGAATGGCCATATCGATATCGGTACCATGTCAATACGATATATCGTCGATATATCGACGATATATCGACGTTATATCACCGATATTGAACCGAAATTGTAAATAGAATGGCCTTGGAAGGCCAAATATCGACCATATCGGCGATATATCGATGATATGTCGAAAATGATATATCGTCGATATATCGTGATACGGCCTTCCATGCCTTCAACCATGGGGACCCAAGTGTTCGAGTTGGCGCTCCTTCAAGTTCTGGATCTTGCGCCTTCTGAATTGCCTCCTCCGGATGTTCCTGGACCGTCACCTTGGAACTTGCGACCTCGTTAACCATAATAAGCTAATGTGGGCCCTGTTTGGAATTGGAATTGTTGCCTCCCGTTCCCGTGGTGGAATGGGACCGTCGCCTTCAGCCCGCGGGTGGAAAGGCAACCGTCATCGTTGAGCCCAAGCCGCAGTGGCGGTGGCATAGGATCAAGAAAACACATCTGCATGTGGAAAGAGAAGCGGCCTATGGTCAATTCCGCCGTGGAGATTGGCACAACATCCAGGGGCAATCCAGTAGTAGCAAAGTACTTCGGGGTCAGACCCAAGTCACGTTCCGTTGGCCAAGATTGGGCAGGGGAGGGCAAGATCCGGGGTCGCTTGCCTTCACGGACGCGGTGGACTCCATGGGCCTTGAGGTGATGGATGCGGTTGGCACAGCTTATACTTGGAGAAGCTCCAATTCCAGGTCGCGTATTGACTGTTTTCTGGCGTCTAACGAGCTTTTGGAGGCTTTCGATCTTGCGTCGGTGGAGGCTAAACCGCGGGTTTGCTCGGATCACAACCCAATCATCTGGTGCTCTGGGGATGCCACATTGCAGAGGGGTTTTTTTAGATATGAAAAATGCTGGTTGTTGGAAGAGAACTTTAGGGAGGTGGTTTCTTCGCACTGGGCGGGCTTGGATGTTTCCGGATCCGCGGTGGCTCGCTTCGCTCAAAAATTAACCTCGTTGAGGGCCAGACTTTCCGAATTAAAGCGGGAGACTAGGGCAGCTAGGTGTGCTGCCAAGGAAGAGGCTGAGGAGGTCATTCGTTGTCTCGATGCTGTGGAGGACCAACGGGATCTCACGGCGACTGAATTGGCTGCTCGTGCTGCTGCTCAACTGAAGGTATCGTTGGAGGATCGGAAGCGTATTACGGAGTGGAGGCAGCGATCGAGAATTGTGTGGCTCCGGTAGGGCGATGCCAATACCTCCTTCTTTCATCGTGTCGCTAGCGGGAGGCGCAGATCCAATGCGTTGCGGTCGATATCCATTGACGGGACTCGCGTGGTGGGAAACAAGGAGATGGGGAGGGCCATTGCGGCTCATTTCAGGAGCATGTCATCTAGAACTATTCCGAGGCTATGGAGGTGGCTGGGCCTCGACACTCGCATGGTGGCGGACTCCCACCGTGACTTGCTTGTTCGTGAGGTGACCTTGGAGGAGATTAAGGATGTTATGTGGGACATGAACGTTGACACTGCACCGGGCCCTGATGGATTCCCGATGTCTTTCTACAAGGATTTTTGGGATTTGGTGGGGCTGGAGGTGTTGGATGTGGTATCTGAATTTTGTCGGGGGAACGACGGGTTTGATAAGATCAACCGTGCCCTCATCATTCTGTTGCCAAAGACGACGGCGCCGGATTCCATTGATGACTTCCATCCAATTGCAGTGTCGAATGCGTTGTATCTTATTACCGCGAAGGTGCTCGCATCCCGGCTGAGCGACGCTCTCAGCTCTGTGATCTCGCCATCTCAGTCGGCTTTCATTCCTGGTAGGCAGATTGCTGATTGCCTTACGCTTGCGTCCGAGATCATTGCGGAGTGGCAGAGGAGGGGCACTAATGGCGTCCTATGGAAGGTGGATTTTGCGTAGGCTTACGATAGCCTGGACTGGAGATTTCTATGGTCTGTGCTTAGGAGAAAGGGGATCCCGGAGATATGGACTTCATGGATGAGGAGATGTGTCACCACGGCATCTTTCTCGGTCATGGTTAATGGCCGTCTGGAGGGGGGTTTGGTTCGGCCCAAGAGGGGGTGCGGCAGGGGTGCCCTCTTGCCCCCATGCTTTTTATCCTAGCAGCGGATGTCTTATCGGATATTGCCACTCGGGTGGTCAAGGGAGGCTCGAAGGGGTTTTGCAGGGAGGGTGTGCTGATCCCAGTCTTGCAATACGCCGACGATACGCTTTTTCTCATTGAGGGCGGTTCGGAGGAGGTTAGGGGCATGGCGGCGGCATTGGAAATTTTCGGTGAATTGTTAGTAATGATTAAGAACGATAGCAAATCTAAGTTTGTACCTTTCAATCTTACGGATGTTGAGGCCAATGCTTGTGCAATGGCACTGGGGTCGGTGTGCTCGGCTTTACCGTTGGACTATTTGGGGATGCCCTTAACGTTGGGCAGAACGCGGACGAGAGACTGGCTGAGGGTGGCTGAGAAGGTCGAGGAGAGGCTGGCGAGATGGAAGTCTGCGATTTTGTCGAGAGGGGGCTGGCTGGTTCTTTTGAAGGCGGTCGTTGCGTCCATCCCGATATATTTTCTATCTAATCGGCGAATGCCTAAGGGGATCAAAGCCCGGATTGAGAAGAGGATGCGTGCCTTTTTGTGGGGGAAGCAGAAGGGTGGGTCGAGGGGGATCCACCTGGTTGGGTGGGAGGATATTACTTGCAGGAAGGATCAGGGAGGGTTGGGAGTGAAGTCGCTGGCCCAAATGAACGAAGCTTTGCTCCTTAAGTGGGCTGGTAGGATATGGGGGAAGGGGGAAGATCTCTGTTGTGAAATGATTAGGCGGATCTATGGCGTGGGGGGACGTTGCCTTCGCAGGTCTCGCGTATAGCCTCTCCCACGCGGTTTTGGAGAGGGGTTGTGGAGGTCTTCTTGAAGAATGTAGCGCTTTTTAGGCTGGCCCATGGTGGGGGAGGTTCTTTCTCCTTTTGGACCGACGAATGGACGGGGGGGGACCCTTTACTCGCGTTTCCCTCGGTTATATGCCTTGGCTCGCGACAAATTTTGTTCGGTTGCTGAGTGCTGGGTTGATGGTAATTGGTGCCCCACCTTCTCGGCGAACTTTTTGGACCAGAGGATGGAGGAATTCTTGGCTTTGCTCGATGCTGTGAGGGAGGTGGGACAGCCTTCGGAGGGCCGAGATCACTGGTCTTGGAGGGGAGGCCTTTCACGGTCAAGAAGGCTTTCGAGTCATCTCTCAGCCGTCGCCCTCGCTTTCGGAGGTGCTTAGCAGGGATTGTGCTTGTATTTGGGGTCTCGGTCTTCCGGAGAGGATTGGTTTCTTTCTTTGGCTGCTTAGGAGGCAGAGGCTGATGACGAGGGACCGTTGTGTGAGGCTTCTGCGCTCCATCTCCGACAGATGTTTACTTTGCACTGAATCGATTGAATCTGTGGAACATCTCTTCTTCCTTTGTCCGGTGGCGATTCAGGTGTGGCAAGGGGCTGGCGTGGGCTGGTGCTGCACGGGCGGTTTCCAGGCCTTCTGGGACGCGTTTCGGTCAAACAAGGGTAGGTTGAAGGGGGAGATTCTCCTTCCGGTGGCCATTCTGTGGGCGATCTGGAGGGGTAGGAATGATTTGATTTTCTCGGGTCAAAGGTTTTATAAGGAAAACGTATGGTGTTTTGCTAAGCGTTTGGTGGAGGATTGGGTGCTATAATGGGCCTTTGTAACGGCGTCTGGCTGTAACCTTCCCCTCTCTTCTCTTTTCTTCTGTTATTTTTTAATAAAGGATTGGGGCGTGCACCATCAAGTGTATCCCCCTCACTTATGGATTTCAAAAAAAATCTTTTCTTATTGAGTTTAAAAATAATTTTTATACTAATGTGAAGTTTATTCGCAATGACAACACCTTGGAGTTTTCTACTTTACGTTTGTCTGACTTTCTCAAATCTATTGGTGTTGTTCATCAGACTTCTTATGCTTACACTTCGCAGCAGAATAGTGTTGTTGAATGCAAACACCATCATCTTTTGGATGTCACGAGGACTCTTTTGATTCAGAGTCGAGCTCCTCATTCGTTCGAAGGTGATGCGGTTCTCACTGCATGTTACTTGATGAACTGCATGCCTTATACTATCCTTGGAGAAAAGGTTCTTTTCTTGATTGTGTTTCCCGAGAAGGACATATTCTCCCTTACTCGCAGAGTCTTTGGGTATGTGGCATTTGTCCACAATTTTACTCGTGGTCGTGACAAGCTTTCTCCTAGAGCTGTCAAATTTGTGTTCGTTGGTTATTTTCGTACCCCTAAAGTGTATAGATGTTTTGATCATGTTGGGAGAAAATATTATGTGAGTGTTGATGTCACACTTTTGAGTCAATTATGTATTTTTCTCCTACAGGTGGCAGGTTATCTAATGTTGACTCTGGCGAGGATGTGTCTGTTCCATCACCTTCATCATTTCCACCAATAACCCCCTATGTTGAATCTCAGCCACCTCTACCTCTACCTCCACCATTGTTTACCCTGACACAGTCTCTACCACGATTTTAAATTCACAGGTCCTCTACTCACCCCTCTGCTCATGGGTCTTCCCCGTCATCCAGCATGCCTCAGGTATGTAATGAACACATTGTTTCTATTGATGGCACTGGTGATATGCTTGTTCCACAGGATACTATATAGGAGGAGCTGATACTAGAGAATAGAGAGGCTGATGACCTCGATGTACCTATTGCCTTGTGGAAGTTGTGTCATAACTGTGCCATGTATCCTTTAGCTGCACATGTTTCCTTGGACCATCTTTCATAGGGTACAGGAGGTTTGTTATGGGACTCTCAGCTATTACTATCCCACGAACATATCAGGAGGCCATACAAGATAGCAGTTGGTAACTTGCCATGGAGGAGGAGATGGCCGCTTTGCAGTCTCTTGGTACCTAAAGTGTTGTTTCTGCCCCTCCAGGTGCCTCTGTTATGGGGTGCAAATGGATCTTTACAGTGAATCAACGGGCAGATGGCAGCGTGGATTGCTACAAGGCAAGGTTTGTAGCACGTGGGTTCGTCCAGACTTATGGGGTGGACTATCAGGGTACATTCTCTCCTGTAGCTATACACTCAACATTGTGCATTCTTCTTTTAGTTGTTGTTTCATAAGATTGGCCTCTTTACCAACTTGATGTTAGATAATAATGTGTTTCTATATGGAGTTCTAGAGGAGGAGGTTTATAAGCAGCAGCCAACAGGATTTGCTACTAAGGAGGAGTCTCAAAAGGTGTGTAGGCACCACAAGATGATTTATGGCTTGAAGCAGAGTCCACGAGCTTGGTACCATAAGCTTTCAAAGTTGATAGAACACCAGGGGTTTGCCTGGTCCACTGCGGATCACTCGTTGTTTGTTCAGAGGACACAGAGAGTCTTGTCTACGTTGATAATATTATTGTCACAGGTGATGATGGAAGGGCATACAGGAGGACAAGGAGTTTCTAGGTCAGCAGTTTGTGACCAAGGACCTTGGCATTATTTGATACTTCCTTGGATTAGAGTTCGCCAGGAACCAGTGTGGTCTTGTGATGACCCAGAGGAAGTTTGTTATTGATCTTCTACTAGAGACGGGTATGACATAGTGCAAGCATGCTACTACTCTTATGGATCCAAGCATGAGATTATATGATGATGACACTAAGGAGGTAGATAAGAGGAAATACAGACCATGCCAGACATATTATTTGTTGTAAGCAAGGTGAGCCAGTTCATGGAGCAGCCCAGGAAGGTTCATATGGTACAGTCATATGATTTTGAGATATTTGAAGAATTCACCTGGCATTGATCTTATTTTTAGCAGAGGTACATCTCTTGAGGTGACAGCTTGTGCAGATGCAGATTATGCAGGATGCCCTAGAGACATGAAGTCCATTTCTGGCTTTGTTGTTTTTGTTGGGAGCTCGCTCGTGTCATAGAAGAGCAAGAAGCAGGCAAGTCGTTGCTAAATCTAGTGCAGAATCTGAGTACATGGCCATTGCATAGGGGAACACAGAGATGATGTAGGATAGATCGGTCTTGACTGAACTTTCTATTGAGGTTCCTCTTCCCATGTAGCTTTTATGTGACAATCAAGCAGCTCTTTTTATTACTAATAATTCTGCATTTCATTAACGAACCAAGCATATATAGGTCGATTGCCACTATACTAGAGACATGATCTAAAAGGGTCTCATATCCACTTCCCATGTTTCTACTGGAGATCAGACAGTTGATATCTTCACCAAGGCCCTTGCTAGAGGCCCTTTTCAGAGATGTTGTTCCAAGTTGAGCTTGATAGACAAATATGCTCTAACTTGAGGGGGAGTGTTGAGATATTTCTATTTCTTTATATTTATTTCTTACATCTCTTTCTTTCATGTACCTCCCGTGTAATTTACCCTGGACTTTTTTCCTATACAAGAGAGCCTGAGGGTCTTAATAATGATATCTAAATTTCATTTTTCCACCAACAAATGCCGCTGGCAGGCAGCTTTTAAGGTCACTATTGAGCCCACACGCGTGGTACAACCGTGTCGTGACGTATTTGACCTTCAGACAGCCTCACAAATATAAAACTAAATCTACCATGTTGTTATACTACGAGTAGTTATACGTAGTTTTAATATAATTATGTTCATTTACTTAGGTTGTTTAATGCCTTACATGCCATTTGTGATACTGATTCTTCCTCTACATTGCTTAGAAGCGCAAGATATGCATGTTGCAATAGTACCACTCGTCCATTTCTGTTTTGAGTTATATACTCCAAATTGTGTCCTGCGGTAGCTTGGAGTAGTGTAGGGGATCCCAGGACCATGCAACACGTGCACAAAACTCTTCCACTCGATAGATCTTCAATGGAAGATCGACGTTGATTTAGATCCAATTCCATGCCAACTTCTTAGGGATGTGGGAGAACATGATGGATTATATCATGGAGACGGTCCCTATAGTGCCAGAAGGAGATGGGATCAGAGACGACTACATGAGTTGGTACAATCGTATCACTTGACAGTTCATTGGTAGACACAGGTGCATTATGGACTTTGTTGTAAGTAACACTTAAAACATCCTTGTATTTTCAACATATCAAGAATATGGCGCAAATATTTCTCCTTTGCAGGTATCAAGGTTTAGGGAGATCCATCTGGCGAGGGATGACCCAGATCGTGTCGCCTTTTTTGGCGGTTGATTCTGAGCGCCGACTAGCAGATGCCATCGAGAGACGGTTTAGAGATGGCCCAGATGATGATGACGAAGCTAGATGAAATGAAGAAAGTGAGTCTACAAAACCAACCCTTACTAAGCGGGTTCAAGGATGACGACACAAACGAGGACGTAATGGTGCAAGAGTTGGAAGAGGACGGCGGCGGCATGGCCAAGCATCTGATCGTGATGATTTTCAAACTCTTTTTCAGGTCCATTGCACCATTGGTAGCATGTCTACACCAACAGTCCCTGTGAAAGAAAGGGATCCTACTAACGTCGACCCTTCGCGTTGCTCCCCATTGTTGGCACTTTATATGGACGTCATTTAAGTTTACGTTATCGATGGATCTCGAATTTCAAAAATTTACCAAGCTAGCCAGATCATGTCCGCAACCCAACTGGAGCCCAAGGCACCTCCGCAGGAAGCCGATGAAAGGCCAGCAAAACTTAGATTCTTTCGGAGAAGAAAGCGTGTGTGATGCATTATATCACAATGTATATTAAATGAACAATTTCTTGCTATATTATAAGTCTATGTAGCTCTATGTATCTAGACCGAATCATGTAGTAACAATTTTATTTATGAGTCGTTTTGCAATCAATTTTCTTGTGTGATATTATCATTCCTCAAGAGTCAAGATAGAAACTCCACAAAATATGTGATGCGAATTGAAATCAATCTAATTAATACAACATATATAAATATAAGAAAATTAATAGAAGCTCAATTGGAACTGGTGCAGTTCCTGGAAAGGGGAGTTGTCTAGTTAAACTGGGAGCAGACAAAGCCGTGGGTCGAGGTCTCAGCTTCCTTGAAGCCGTGACTTCAATCCACGGCTCTTTTGGATGTGAGTCGTGACTTCAACCCACGGTTCTCTTAATAAAGAAGAAGTGAGTTGAGGTCATGACTTCCTTGTCGTACTTAATAAAATATATATTCATATGGCGTTTCGTGGAATAACTTCCCACGAGAACTACCCAGGCAAATTTCCTCCACGCTTCTATTTTCAAAATACACGAGTCGAGGTTGTCAAACAAAATTTTCCCAATATGGCATTAGAATGCTGAAGATTGTTAACAACCTAACTTGATCTGAAGCATTCCGAGGGGTTGCGATAGGTCCAAAACAATAGATCTCGTCATTCTAAGCCTGATGTTGAATTTCTCTTTCAGGTTAATGCAAGAAAATCTACCAGACACTTAACTCATTTAGTTTCCTGATCCTATTAGAAAAATCTGAGTTCGGTCCCTGGGACAACTCTCTCCGAAACCTTAAATTTTAAAAACGTGTTTTACTTTCTACATTGGAAATCATGGCATTACTTGCGCAAAATACGACATAAATAAGAGAAGAGCGAGTAGAGAAGGCGTGACCTCGTCGATACGGAAAATAGTAGCGGCCCTCGCGATCTGACCAACTAGCTGCCAAACACAAACAAGACTGGGAATCAACCCCGTGATCACCAGCTCCTTGAAAGAAGAGACACACACAGAGAGAGAGAGAGAGGCAAGAAATAAGGGCGGCCATCACTACTGACACGGGTTGCGAGTTCGCGGGACTGAGCGTTCTGCGTTATGGAACCAGCGACGGCGATGCTAACTGTCGGGAAGAACTTTCTCTTCTTCTTCTTCGTCTCTTCCTGCACCTCACCGTTATGGTGGTGAGCTTCCTGCTGCTGTTGGTCGTCAGTTCTCGTCGTTTTCTTCCTCTTCTTATCCCTCCTCTTACCCTCTTCACTCTCTCTAGCGTCTCCCATGAAAGCTTTTTCTTCTGTCTTCAGTTGCCACGAGGAGGGATCGTCTTAAACCCTTTTTCTTCTGTCTTCCGATGCCGCCTCAACCCCCGCCGCAGGATCATGGCCGAAGTTTATTAATCAGCATCAGCAGCAAACTCGGGAGCATATCAACCCTCTGCGGCGGGCTATATAAATTTATAATAATGTTGATAAAATATACTTGAAAAATCCAGCTCGAAAAGAAGGAGGTCGGAATGGTAGAACAAAAAAAAAAGAAATGCGCATGAAGTTACGTATCATTTTCACGGTAGAAAGTCTATTTTTAAACAGGACATGTAAATAACCAGATCGTCAAACAATTGATCATATGTATTTTTTTCATTTAGTTGTTTTTTTCTCCTTTAATTGCTATTTTTTCCTAATTCATTCGCTCAATGAAGCATCTTTCCTTAAAGACGCATGTTTTATCCATTAAGATTTGCTAATAACCTAAACATATGAATACAAATATATTCAAAATATAGTTAGATGTTGAACAATATTCACCACCAAACAAATAGTAATGAGATGCGATATAAATAACTAATTTTGTAATTTCTATGAGATTACAATTACTCAACATTAATTATCTAAAAATGAAATTGCATTACGTTATTAAAATAGAGGAAGAAATTAATTAATCAATTTCAAATAATAAATCATTTAAAATAATTATAATTGAATAATTTTAAGTCAATAAAACACAAACTCGTACTTTAATGGAAGTGTGATAGCAGAATCAAGCATATCTAGTTTAATTTTGTGCAAGACTCGCCTTAAAATGAATATAAACAGAAATTGTGAGTTATTTGCAAGAAGATGCAGTCCTAGTAGCATATTTTAAATATTGAGATGAAATAGATTTTTTATTCAAAAACAATAACGGAATAAAAAATCAATTGAAATTTTACATGATTTAATTTCTATTTTACTTAGGATGTCTGTGCGCGCTCCGTTGTATGAGTATGTTTTTAGGGTAAAGTATGAAGATAAGAGGTTAGATTATAAGAATGTAGTTAGGACTTAATTGACAAATTATAAAGTACCATATTGTATATAATTATATAGGAACATATTGTACTTTAGGTAATATTATATAAAGAAATACATTTTTATTAAAAAAATTTTTTTACTTTGAATAACATCTGCCTTGAAAATACACAATCATTCACATATAAAATCACAAATAGATATGTAGAAACGTGAGCTTCTTTATCGAAAATCTTTTATCTCATTGTTATTACATTTATTTAATATTCACATAAATATATTCACAACCTTGATTTTTTGGTCATTTTTTAAAAAAATTATAATTATAGTATGTACAAAGTTTCCATTAATTCTTATATTTGTGAGATTGCTATTATTAATTTAAATACTTCTATAATACTATTGCATTTTTATTATTATTGAATTGTTAGTATTACATAATAGATTAAGCATCAATTTGAAATTATTTTCAAATTTTATTTTTTTAGCTTTATTATAAGATTTACATCATCGGAAATAAGTTTATTTTAAATTATTTTTAAATGTATCTAAAAATAAAATTATTTTAGTACAATAATGGAATATATATAGGATTTTACTAACATTCATTGATAAAGTTGAATTTGATCATCAATCTATGATTGCCAAAATATACTTTAGAAATACAAATAAATATAAAATATATAAGAAATAATGTGAAAAATTTCAAATTCATTCGATTGATGGATATAATTAAAATGAAATCTACTACATATAAGTCACTATAATTTCAAAAGATGATTAAAAAAACTATGTATCTATTACATTTTTCAAAAAATAGTATTTACTGTTATAAAATTTTAAATTATTTTACAATTTTACTAATAAACAATTGATATGCGTAAACTTATGTCATTATCACACTCATTAGTTATTTTTTTATTTATTGAGTTATTTGTATTACATAAAAGATTAAGCATCAATTCAAAATTATTTCCAATTTTATTTTTTTTCTTTATTATAATATTTATATCTACATAATTAAATTTATTTTAAATTATTATTGTATTTCAAGACTTTTAACACAACGTATAAATAAAAAATTATTTTAGCACAATAATCTAATATTATATAAGTTTTACCCATATTCATTTCTAAAGTTGATTTTGAATTAATTATAAAGTTTGGGCAGAAAAACAACTTTGGATTAATGAGAAAGAGGGAAGAGAGTGGGTATAAAGGAGATTGAATTAACTATGAAATAATGGGAGAGAGAGAGAGAAAGAGAATAGAGTGGGTTAAAAAGGAGAGAGAAAGGAAAGAGACTGGGAAACAAAAGGAGAGAGGGGCGTTATTTGAGGGAGTGGGAGGTGCGGCATCTCCCCCCCAATGAATTGGAGAGAGAGAGTGTGTGGGGGGGGGGAATGGGAGATGGAGGAGCATGTGTCATTGCTGGAGGAAAAAACGGGAAGGGATATGGCGCTAGAGGGGAAGGGAGGCGTGGGAGGATTGAAGAGGCGGAAGCCACGTGTCAACAGGTTTGAAAAAAGACCAGCTTTAGTAAGGTACTAGGTAGCATATCCGCGCTTCGCGGCGGGATCAAATGGGAATTACAAATTATTATGTATGTATTAAATAAGAGATTAAAAGAAGATGGAAAAATAAGTTATGTATGTATTACATATAAGAAATTACTATTATTAAATTTTACATTATTTTTAAAAATTTTATTAATAAATTGTTGATATAAGTATAATTTTATCATTATCATAATCATAAGTTAATTTTATTTTTATTATGTATTGAATTATTTGTATTACATAATAATTTAAACATCAAATGGAAATTTTTTTAAAAATTATATATTTTATTGCTTTATTATAATATTTATATATGCAAATTTAAGTTTGATTTAAATTATTTTTAAGTAGTATTGTATTTCACAATTAATTTTGTTTTAAATTATTTTAAATTATTATTGTATTTCACAAATTTTACATCACATATAAGTATGATATATATTTAGCATAATAACAAAATATATACGTTTGTTTTTTCCCACATTTATTACAAAATCTGAATTTGAATAAAGTACTGAGTTTGTAAAAAAATTGTAACCAATTTTTACATCACATAAAAAAGTTGCAACTTTATATGAGATTTAAAAATTGTAATATAATAAATACATAATTGTTATATACATCAAAATGATACATATAAAAAATATGATATTTGTAATTTAAATTTAACAAATATATTAGAGGAGGGAGAAAAAGACGAGTAAGGAAGAAAGAGGGAGAGGGGAGGAGTTAAATGTGAGAGAAAAAAAGAGGAGAGAGGGGGAGGGAGATGGGTGCCATTGTAAGAGAGGTGAAATGGAGAGGAAAGATGGAGAGAGAATTAGTGGGGAGAGAGAGAAAGTCGGAGAGAGAGCGGTCAAGAGAGGGAGATTGAGTGGAGAGAGAGAGGGGGGAGAGAGGGAAAGAAACGGGTAAAGGAAGGGGAGAGGGTATTTGCTGGGATTTTAGGCTGTCACGTGCAGATGTAGAAGAGAGGGGGGGAACCTTCTATTAGTTAGAGTTATAGATAAGATATCATATGTTGCTAAGAGGCAACTTCACTTTTTATTATTTTGCATTTGGAGCCCGCCTTAAAAATCAAAGCTTTACCTCAAGTGAAAGCAGGCTCTTGAAGAGGTGACTTATAAACTTCGATGGTTGTGATATACATAAACTTTCCTCAAAGAATGTAAGTAGATAAAGTTATGGTGCATTTGGTACGTGGGTTAGGGCAAGTTAAAATGGTATTGGGTAACCCGTTTTTGTGTTTTGGTGTTTGGATAGAAGGTTAACCTGGGGGTGGATTAGAAGTGTGTTTATTGTGATATGATTTGTATTGAAGTTTGAAAAAGTGAGTAGTTATTGTGATATGACTGTATCGAAGTTTGGAAAAGTGAGTAGAAGTGAAGTAGTTTATAATTTTTATATGATACCATGGTATAATATATTACTTTTTGATGGAATTAATGATGGAGAATTGATTGATTTTTTTAAAAAAAAAGATAAAAAGTGGGCCCACATGGGACTGAGAAGGGGTAGCTTAGGGGAGTTTAACCTACCTACCGAACATGGCCTTATGGTTCGTGTAGGAGGAAAGTTCCTGTATACTGCAACTGCAGAAGTTTATTGGCCATGATTGGTCATAGATATTGTATGTTGTTAAGTATCGTACGTAAGCCCACTCTTCCTCTTCAAGAGGCAGCTTTGATTTTAGAGGCAGCTTCCACTCGATTTATTCACAAAACAACAAGAGGTGTTATTTCTTGAAAAAGTTTCGAATCCGAACTCGAATCGAATTTCAAACGTATTTACTAACTTAAATTCAGATTCAATTTATTTTGAGTACCGATTATTCAAATTCGATTCATTTTATTTCGAATTTGAAATGTTAATTGATGTTTTAGAGATTATATAAATAAAATTATATGAAGAATAATAATATAAATATTTTATTTATAATTACAATTTTGAAAGTATATTACTAGTATAAGTCGACAAAACTATAAAATCACATAAAATATCAAACCAATACAATACAATGGATAAAAGTACTTAATTTTTACAATTATTGTCTTCTGCTATCTAAATATACTCTTTTTTCTATGATGAAGAAATGTATAAATGCCCGGCAAGATCAAACTTATATAGAAAGTTGATGTAAATTAATATTATTATCTGAAATAATGGGAATAGTAAAAAATAACTTAGCAAGATAAAATCTCTTCATTAAGCGTGAAGATCTTCAATATCAAAAAACTTCGTGAGGATCTCCAATACCAAGAAACTAAGCCACGAAAATGAAATATGAATTTTAGATGTGCAAAGGAACAACTGACATTATGGTGAGAAGAACTTGTATATTACCCATGTAATGATAAATGTTGCCTTGACAATGATAATCATCATGAATTGTCATGTAAGGAAAATCAAAACAACACAAAAAGTAAAGGAGATATATCTAGATAAAATTTGAAACACGATAAATGTTAAGGAGGAACTCGAAATAGTAAAACCATCAATTCCATGTGTTAGGAGAAGGCCACAATAATCTACCATGGGTCTTTAGGCTTGGTAGATAATGAAAGGAGGAATGAAAACGACAGTGTAAGGAATGTGGGAATATGAAATAAATGTGTGGATGGGGATTTAGAATAGCAATCTTAAATATTTGATATTTCCTATTAGATTTTATGACTAATATTTTTTACTCGTTTTTATATACAATATTTAGTCCTTAACTAATACAATTATGCATACATATGTATACCTATTAAATTGGGCATGGCTTAGAGTCTATGCATTCTCTTAATGCCTCAAAATTTCAAAAATAGCATGCTAAGATTGATTATTGTACTTATACATAGTAATCATACCTAAGCTAGTGTCACTAGGATAAAATAAGAAGTAAAGATAGGAATCTAGATATTTTGTATAGCTGATGTATGAAGGGCCCACGTCTCTAACTCATAACATATTTTGTAGTCAGATCACTTGAATTTAGTTCTAAAGAGGAAAGGAAGAGATTGGGTCTCATTTGGTGGGCTTAATGTTGCATATACACGTAACACATTAAAAAGTCAAGTCGGTGTAGCGTGGTTGTGTGAGAGTATGGAAATCATAGCGGTGAATGTTGGACATGATATCAATGAAGCCTAGATATGATTACAAGTTTAAAATTGACCACTTCATCACTATAGGAAGTTGGCTTGAGAGTATCTTTAGTTGCTTGCACATGTTATTCTTAGCGATATAATGCAAATGCTAAAACTTTAATGTAAATTAAACGTAGTAACTTTTTTAATACATATGCACATATTCTTTTCTACATCTATTTACTTACAAATGAATTTGAATAAATGCATGCCAACCTTTTGATATAATTATGTTATAATTTCTTGGACAAGAATATATAGAAAAAATCATAATTGACCCAGAGTGGTCACATGTATGTATGTAAATATGTTTGTATTATATGCATGTATATGTGAGTACTATGTGTGTGTATGAATACATGGATACATACATACATATATATATATGTATGTATATAAATATCAAATCAAATAATTATCAAACGAATTCAGGTTAATTCAGATTCAATTCATTTGGGAAACGAAGTCACAAGTTAAATTCAAGTTCAATTCATTTGATTTCGAAACGAACTTTTTTTGAATTTTTATAGAACGAATCATAATCGAATTCGAATGATTCAGTTCAATTAGTAGCCCTAGAAAGAACAGAAAAGTTGATTAATTTAGAAACTTTGCAAACATCTTTTTTTTCCAGCAATTAATACTTATACTTGTTTATACATTTTATTTCAAGATGCATCTAAATCTGTTTTGTCATTTATGCAGAAGTAACATTCGATCGTTCTTTCTTTCCAATTCTATTTTTTGTAGATGCCATATTTATTTGTTTCACCTCATAATTTATATCTAAATCGAGAATATCCGATCGCCATTTATGCTCAGTTTTTGATATCCATTGCATACATTCCAAGCATTACCCTCTAATTTAATTGTTCCACTAATGTCATATATTTTATTTTTATTTGTTAATGTATATATGAAACTAGGACCCTCTCACCACTTAGTTATTTATGTTATGGAAATACCCATCAAGTTTGATAATCAACAATGAGTTATGAACCCACAATTTCCTATTAAGACTAATTTTTATTAAAATAAATAATAGTTTTTTTCAATATTGGAATTGATGTTTACGTTTTGATATATATATTAGTTGTATTAATACATCATGAAAGTGACCTTTGTTGTTAACATTAATTTATGACGAAATATAAATGATTGTACATATATAATTCATGTGGGTTATTAGTTACCTAAAATTAATATCCATCGGAATCACTTATGTACTTGCAACATTATATATGTAATGATTTTGTTCACCGTACAAATAATAAATCGACCCAGAGGAATATTTATAGTTGACACGTTATTGCCATCGCTATTTATTACTGCATGGTAGATATCTTGAGATGAGTTTCTAATGTCTAATCAAATTTTAATTTAATTGTAGATATATTATCATATATATTATCATTTTTTCATATATGAATTTTACCAACATTAATTGCCGCCATCAATTCAATTCCATATTAAATTGCTCAAATTTCAAATCATGATAAGAGAACTTATTGATTGTTATCGAGGTCATGTATCTTCACCTTGCGATGAGGACTTATTCTCCCCGCCACTTAAAAAAAGAGTAATGAAAAGAAAAGGTGTTGAGAGATCAAATCGCATGTGCATGATGATAATGAAAAGAATCATCCCAGAAGCATCTAGTGTCACATATGAGAAAATAAGATGCTAAAGACATTCAAACTAACATTGGAAAATGTTTCGCTAGAAAAAGGTTGAAACCAATACACTTTTGACGAGTTTGATTTCATCGTGGTATAGGAGAAAGGAAACATCGGGGAGTACATCATGGAGATATCTCATCTTGCATTTAAGTTGAAAGTACCCAAACTTGATCTCTATGAGTACTTGTTGGTGCATATGGTTCTTTTTTTCTCTTCCATATTAAAAGGATTAAATGCATTAGATTTATCACACTACCCTATGGTGGTGAATATTACAGTAGATATGACAACTTGGGTGAATAATGTCTAGGACCTTCTGCAAGAAACTTTAAGAATGTGGTATTGTCCCACCGTATAACATGTAGGGTTCACATATGTAGCTAAAAGACGAAACGGGATACTGGTAAGAAATATGATTTATCACACTACCTTACCAGAATCTCTTTGGGAGAAGCACTCAAGACTGTAGCACATATCCTGGAAAGAGTTTCAATTAACGGACTTAATAAAACCTTATGTGAACTTTGGACAGGCAAGAAGCTTAGTATTCTAAATTGCTTTCGGTTGTCCATCTGAGGTAAGGGTATACAACCTAATGAACAGAAACTAGATACAAGAACAATTAGATATTATTTTATTGGATACCCCGAAAGATGAAGGGGGTATAAATTTTATGATCCCACAACTAAGTCTATTTTTTAGTCTGGTAATGCTATATTTTTTAGGATGTTGAGTTTTCAATGGGAGATAAAGGTAAAGACTTCGTTTTGAAGATAAATATGTTAGCATTCACATAGGTGTTGTTGGACTTGATATGGATTGCATTCCTTATCATTCCTAACAGCATAACTATTCATGACAATGTTATGAAATCAAATCAACGTTAAATTATAAAGAAACAAACATCAACACCTCATGAATCTTTGCCATTGAGAAGATCTACTGAAAAGAGAACAAGTGCAATACCATATGAATATATTGCATTCCTTCAAGAATAAGATGTAGACATTATAGTGATAGAAGATGATCCAATCACCTTGTATCAAGCCATGGAAAGTGTTAACTCTCTAAAGTGTACAAACGCCGTGAATGAGAAAATTAAATTATCATATATATTATCATTTAATTGTAGATATATTATCATATATATTATCATTTTTTCATACATGAATCCTACCAACATTAATTGTCGCCATCAACTCAATTCTAATATTAAATGGCTCAAATTTCAAATCACGATAAGAGAACTTATTGATTGGTATCGAGGTCATGTATCTCCACCTTGCGATGAGGACTTATTCTCCCCACCACTTAAAAAAAGAGTAATGAAAAGAGGGATATGAAAAGGTAGAGAGATCAAATCGCATGTGGATGATGATAATGAAAAGAACCATTCCAAAAGCATCTAGTGTCACATATGAGAAAATAAGATGCTAAAGACTTTCAAACTAACGTTGGAAAATGATTCTCTAGAAAAAGGCTGAAACCAATACACTTTTGACAACTTTGATTTCAATGCGGTATAGGAGAAAGGAAATATCGGGGAGTACATCATGGTGATGTCTCATCTTGCATCTAAGTTGAAAGTACCCAAACTTGATATCTATGAGGACTTTGTTGGTGCATCTGGTTCTTTTTTTCTCTTCCTTATTAAAAGGATTAAATGCATTGGATCGGACTATGGTGGTGAATATTACAGTAGATATGACATCTTGGTTGAATAATGTCTAGGACCTTCTGCAAGATACTTTAAGAACGTGGTATTGTCCCATAGTACAATATGTAGGGTTCACCGATGTAGCTAAAAGATGAAACAGGATACTTAAGGCATGGTAAGAAATATGATTTATCACACTACCTTACCAGAATCTCCTTGGGAGAAGAACTCAAGACTGTAGCATATATCCTGGAAAGCGTTCCAATTAACAGACCAAATAAAACCCTATATGAACTTTGGACATGCAAGAACTTAGTAGTCTAAATTGCTTTCGATTGTCCATATGAGGTAAAGGTATACAACCTAATGAACATATTCTAGATAAAAAAACTAGATACAGAAACAACCTAATCGGGTCGTCAAACAATTGATCACGTGCATTTTTTCGTTTAGTTGCTCTTTTTTCTCCTTTAATTGCTATTTTTTCCTAATTCATTCGCTCAATAAAGCATCTTTCCTTAAAGACACCCGTTTTATCCATTTAGATTTGCTAACAACCCAAACATATGAATATAAATGTATTCAAAATATAGTTAGATGTTGAACAATACTCACCACCAATCAAATACTAATGAGATGCGATATAAATAACTAATTTTGTAATTTCTATGAGATTACAATTACTTAACATTAATTATCTAAAATGAAACTTGCATTACGTTATTAAAATAGAGGAAGAAATTAATTAATCAAGTTCAAATAATAATCGATTAAAATAATTATAATTGAACAATTTTAAGTCAATAAAACACAAACCCGTACTTTAGTGGAAGTATGATAGCAGAATCAAGCATATCTAGTTTAATTTCGTGCAAGACTCGCCTTAAAAGGAATATAAACAGAAATTGTGAGTTATTTGCAAGAAGATGCATTCATAGTAGCATATTTTTAATATCGAGATGAAATAGTTTTTTATTCAAAAATAATAAAAGAATAAAAAATCAATTGAATTTTTACATGATTTAATTTCTATTTTTCTTAGTATGTATGCCCGCGCTTCGCGGAATGAGTATGTTTTTAGGGTAAAGTATGAAGTTAAGAGGTTAGATTATAAGAATGAAGTTAGGACTTAATTGACAAATTATAAAGTACCATATATAATTATAAATGAACGTATTGTACTTTATGTAATATTATTTAAAAAATACATTTTTATTAAAAAAATTTACTTTTAAATAATGACGACCTTGAAAATACACAATCATTCACATATAAAATTACAAACAGATATGTACAAACATGAGCTTCTTTATCGTAAATCTTTTATCTCATTTTTATTACATTTATTTACTATTCACATAAATATATTCACAATCTTGATTTTTTTGGTCATTTTTTAAAAATAGGTATAATTATAGTATGTACAAAGTTTTCATTAATGCTTAGATTTATGAATTGCTATTATTGATTTTAAATACTTATATAATACTATTACATTTTTATTATTATTGAATTGTTTATACTACATAATAGATTAAGCATCAATTTAAAATTATTTCCAAATTTTATTTTTTTAACTTTATTATAAGATTTACATCATCAGAAATTTGTTTATTTTAAATTATTTTTAAATTATTATTGTTTTTCAATATTTTAACACTACATATAAATATGAAATTATTTTAGTACAATAATGGAATATATATATAGGATTTTACTCACATTCATTGATAAAGTTGAATTTGATCACCAATCCATGATTGCCAAAATATACTTTAGAACTACAAATAAATATAAAATATATAAGAAATATTGTGAAAAATTCAAATTCATTCGATTGATGGATATAATTAAAATGAAATCTCATATATATATATATCACTATAATTTCAAAAGATGATAAAAAAGCTATGTATCTAATACATTTTTAAAAATAGTATTTACTATTATAAAATTTTAAATTATTTTAAAATTTTTATTAATAAAATATTGTTATGCATAAACTTATGTCATTATCACACTCATAAGTTTTTTTTATTTATTGAGTTATTTGTATTACGTAAAAGATTAAGCATCAATTTAAAATTATTCTCAATTTTATTTTTTACTTTATTATAAGATTTATATCTTCATAATTAAGTTTATTTTAAATCATTTTAATTTATTATTGTATTTCAAGACTTTTAACAAACCACGTATAAATACAAAATTATTTTAGTACGATAATGTAATATTATATGGGTTTTACCCACATTCATTTCTAAAGTTGAATTTGAATTAATTATAAAGTTTGAAAAGAAAAATAACTTTGAATTAATGAGCAAGAGGGAAGAGAGTGGGTATAAAGGAGATTGAATTAACTTTGAAATAATGGGAGAGAGAGAAAGAGAAGAGAGTGGGGTAAAAAGGAGAGAGAAAGGAAAGAGACTCTGAAACAAAAGGAGAGAGGGGGCGTTATTTGAGGGAATGGGAAGGGCGGCATCTCCCCCCAACGAATTGGAGAGGGGGGGGGGGGGAGGAATGGGAGATGGAGGAGCACGTGTCATTACTGGAGGAAAAAACAGGAAGGGATATAGCGCTAGAGGGGAAGGGAGGTGCGGGAGGATTGAAGAAGCGGAAGCCACGTGTCAACAGGTTTGAAAAAAGACCAACTTTAATAAGGTATAAGATATCATGTTTTGCTAAATATAGTATGTAAGTTGCTTTTGCCTTCAGATTTTTATGCATATGGTTGTATGACAACCGTCTCTTAAGAGGCAGTTTCACTTTTTATTATTTTGCATTTGGAATCCGCCTTAAAAATCAAAGCTTTACCCAAGCGAAAGCATGCTCTTGAAGAGGTGACTTATAGATTTCAATGGTTGTGATATACAGAAACTTTCCTCGAAGGATATAAGTAGATAAAGTTATGGTGTGTTTGGTACGCGGGTGAGGGAGGGTTAAACTAGTATAGGATAACCCATTTTTGTGTTCTGGTGTTTGGATAGATGGTTAAACTGGGGGTGGGTTAGAAGTGAGTTTGTTGTGATATGATTGTATTGAAGTTTGAAAAAGTGAGTAGTTATTATGATATGATTGTATTGAAGTTTGGAAAAGTGAGTAGAAGTGAAGTAGTTTATAATTTTTATATGATATGATGGTATAATATATTATTTTTTGTTGGAATTAATGATGGAGAATTGATTTATTTATTTTTTTAAAAAAAAGGGATAAAAAGTGGGGCCACATGGGAGTGGAAGGGGTGGGTTAGGGGAGTTTAACTCACCTACCGAACACGACCTTATGGTTCGTGCAGGAGGAAAGTTCATGTATACTGCAACTGCAGATGTTTATTGGCCATGATTGGTCATAGATATTGTATTTTGTTAAGTATCGTACGTAAGGCGTCTTTTCCTCTTCAAGAGGTAGCTTTGATTTTAGAGGCAGCTTCCGATCGATTTATTCACAAAATAACAAGAGGTGTTATTTCTTGAAGAGACATCTCTCATCGATACCATATATATAAAAAATCTACAGACAAATCAACCTCTTCAAGAAGCAGCTTACATGCGGTACTTAGCAAAATACAATATTTGTAAAATGTATTGACTAATAAACTTTGGTGATTACGATATACCAGAACCTTTCTATCTGTCAACTTTTTGAACTCCACTACAGCAAGTTTAATGGGAGGAGATCCCGTATAACACGTCCATTTTTTTGCAAAATTCCTTCCAAAAATATAATAGTATAAATTGATTATATGTTTAGTGTTCTAAGTAGCTACCAATTTTCGTTCAAAGCTGATTCACATAATTATTTCATTTAATGATGAACAAATTGTCAACATTTAAGAAACTTAAAACCTATTTAAAAAAGGATCACATATTGTTATGGTGAAATAGCTATAAGCATCAGGTATTAACGAAATTTCGTGGATGTGTACAACATTAAACATATGTTCAATTTAGAATGTTGGATTTTTGGAAGTTTAACAAAAAAAATAATGTTACTGCACATTTGTTGTAACATGGGTTACAACAGAAAATCCACTCCCTCGTACAATAACTTATGGGATGTGTTTGGTGGGTGCACGACGAGTAGAATTTTCATAGTCTGGGTAACTGACTCCTACATTTTATCATATTTTTTGTAAAAGATTAAAATCTATTCATATAAACATGACACGATATCGATCATAGATTACATAGCACGGCCAAAGTAAATCTACATTGGTGATATTTCCACCAACACATAAGTAGACAACATACTTAAGAATGATACCAAAAAAAATCTGACAGGGAGGCACTCGTCTCACCTACATGTTTTTTGAGAAAGTTGTGATCATGGCTCGAACTCTTTGATTGGATAGTTTCCTTCTTTTCCGTGATCTTTGTAACATTTCTGAACATTAACGGACCTAGTTAATCTTGATCGAACTCAATTAGACAAAAACCAACTCAAGAAACCACAATCCATTTGAATTCTTGGCGAAGTGAAACTCTTGAGTTCCGCAAGAGGGTCCCAAAATTATGCATAGCAATGTTATGATTCCTAGATCTATAAATATTGTATTCCGAAGAATTGGATTTGCCATCCAAAAGGGATTGACGACGCAACTTGTTGCTCGTCTCCCATCAATTTCTATGTAACCCCTTAAAAATAGATAGAATTAAATTTAATTGAATTTCTAAAAAAAGAACACCCAACCAAAAGTAAATACCAAGTTGTAGAGAAATAATATAGGAAAACTTGGATGACTTGATTTTTGCTAATTTGTTCGTTGTCATGAAACTGGATTTTTATTTGTTAGAAGCAAGGACTTGATCAATGAAACTAATATATGAAAGATTGAGAAGTTTTTTGTAATTTGTTGGAGGTGATCACAACGCACACTGGAATACACTATCATCCTTAATTATATATAAGGATGGGTAGAGGCAGCTTTCTTCCATTTGTAAATCCGTCTCCCTCTCTTCCCTCTCACCAAAAACAGGTCTCGTTCACGGATTGAAGCTTGTGGAAGAGGTGCCCAACCCATGAACATTGAACAAGGAATACTTTAAACGTAAAGATATTAATCTCTATTGTTGTTCCTCTTGAACCACTTATTTCTATGTAGATCCAATTATGTTTAAGATTCTCTTCATTCTACGTGATTTGATACTTATATCTATATGTCCCCATTGTATATTGTAGTTCATCGTTGTTTGATGAGAAATTTTATATCGAAATATTAAATCCGACCTCATGCATGTTAATATTATTTTTTCTTTTGGTTTATCCATATGTTCTCGAGATTCGAATTCTGAATGAAGTAGATCAAGCCATAAACAACTTGGATAGTTGGTTATATGGTTGGAATATTTATTCAATAAGAGGCCTATGCATGTACGAATATGTACTAATACTGTCAATGTCTATTTACGGTCCAATAAAAATAAGTTATCAAATAAATATTTGGAAACTATTTCGTGCACTAATGTAACTTTGACATGGGATATATTATGTGGAGATCGAAAGGATAATTTTTAGATATATGATGGGTAGAGCTGAAAATTATCCAAAGACCGCTCAACATTTAATGACGGTCATGCAATCATGTACCTTTCTTTTGCACCATTCATAATGACTAGTAAGGCGGTGCTAATGCTAGCGAAGAGTTTAACACATTGCTTAGAACAAAAAATGTGAGAAAAGTCATATTCTATCGTAAATAGTATTTGATGAAAAAAGACCACGTCGCTACTACACCCCTCTGCCACATCCCGATGTTAAAACGTGCATTATTTGATCTCTTGGCAGTTTGCTTGGATGAGTGAGTGAGGTTGAGTCTAGTTCGTCAAGCATGACAGAGGTAGGGAGAGGAGACATTGAGATAGTTTTTTCAGCAGGACTGGATTAGCTATCGCCTGGTAAGTGCGTGAAGGTGTTCCATTCATCAAAAGGAGATTGAGATTAAAAAAATGTTGTACGCTAAGAGCACATTCGATTTAGATCTGCATCGAAGAGGAAATGGAATCCAGGTATCGATCCTAACTTCATTATGACCACTTTTAACCAAAACCTTTTACATTACCTTTGCTTTGGTCTAGTTGATATATTTTCCCTCATGTCTGGAGCTATAAATTAGCCGGTTTAGATTATGCGTCAAAATTCAAATAATTATGTAATATATGCTAGAGTTTGTTAGATGTGAGCCCTAGGGATTAAAATCGATATGGATATATTCGAATATCTACTTACTATATTCAAAAAATAACCGGATACGGATATTCGTATCCGAATATTAATCGAATACGAATCGAATATGGATATTGATTGTAAAAAAAATCGGAGCGGATACAGATATGGTAATGAAGCTTGAATATCTAGATCTGGATATCCGAATACAATATTTAATATTATTTTATATATTAGTTAATATAATATAAGCCACAACATCGTGTTATTATATTAGTATTATACATTATAAAATAAAATATATTAATGATATTAATAAACTTCTGTTTGTTTGAGGATGTATATGAATAAAAGTTGCGAAACCATGTCCCTCTATTTGCTTCCAGTCAAGAACACAAGTCACCTTGACGCTCCCTTTTTGTCAAGATGCGACTTATTTTTCATTCCCATTTTTAAAAATCATTATGAACTTTTATAAAAATTCAATTCGTATTCGCATGTAGTTTGTATTCGATCCATATTCGGATTCCATGTTTGTTAGATCCGTATTTGGATTTCACTCTTCATTCGATTCATATTTGGATTATCTATTTATTTAATCCGTATCCAGGTCCAATCTTTATTCGATCCGTATTCGGATTCGATAAATATCCTATTTAGATTTGTATCCGTATTTTTAAGGATATGATTTCCTTAATGCATATCCGAATAATATTTGTATATGTATTATTATTCGATAGAGATGAATCGATTATGAATATAGAAATAGGGATATCCGATCTGTATTCGATCCGTTTTCATCCCTAGTGAACCCTCCACAAAATCGTAATACTAACAGAAACATTCTCATCGCAATTAATATATATTCAATATCAAAGAAAATATCCCTTTAATATGATATATAAACTCGAAATCTTTACAGAAAAAGTTACGTGATTTCCAATATTTCTTATAACACCCTCCTTGCGAGGCAGATTGCTCTCCTACCAAGATCGAATATATAATATTTCTTTCCATTCATTGTGAGCCACACTAAAACCCTTATAACTAGATAGTAAGGTGAGCGTTCCTAAATGGGTCGATGTGTTCTTAAAAGTCTCGATTCACTTTCGGAGCGTGATCTTCTTTCAAGTCATTTACAGACCATGAATCTTGTCCCTCCTTTGTCATCTATCCCTCTCTTTTCTCTCACTCATCACACATTCGATTGTGTGTTTCCAGCATCTTGCTGAGAAAAAAACAGAAAAGTTGATTAATTTAGAAACTTTGCAAACGTCCTTTTTTTTCAGCAATTAATACTTATATTTGTTTGTACATTTATTTTAAGATGCATCTAAATCTTTTTTTTGTCATTTATGTTGAAGTAACATTCGACCGTTCTTTCTTTCCTATTATGTTTTTGTAGATGCCTTATTTATTTGTTTCACCGAAGTTTTTAGTTCAAGAATTTATATCTAAACCGAGAATATCCAGTCGCTGTTCATGTTCATTTTTTGATATCCATTGCATACATTCTAAGCATTACCTTATAATTTAATGGTCCCACTAATGTCATATATTTTATTCCTATTTGTTAATGTATATATGAAACTAGATCCCCTCACCACTTAATTATTTATGTTATGGAAATACCCATCAAGTTTTGTAATCAACAATGAGTTATGGACCACAATTTCCTATTAAGACTAATTTTTATTAAAATAAATAATAGTTTTTTCAATATAGGAATTGATGCTTACATTTTGACATATATTAGTTGTATTAATACCTCACCAAAGTGACCTTTGTTGTTAACATTAATTTACGACAACATATAAATAATTGTACATCTATAATTCATGTAGGTAATTATTTACCCAAAGAAAAATTAATATCCATCAGAATCACTTATGTACTTGCAACATTAGATATGTAATGATTTTTATTCATCGTACAAATAATAAATCGACCTAGAGGAATATTTATATTTGACACATTATTATCATCACTATTTATCACTACATCCACATATCAATTATAAGTTATTGTTTTATCCAAAGATGAAATTATAATTGAGTGGTAGATATCTTGAGATGAGTTTCTAACCTATAATCAAATTTTAATTCAATTGTAGATGCATGATCATATATAATTGTCATTTTTTCATATATGAATTTCACCAACATTAATTGCCACCATCAATTCAATTCCAATATTAAATGGTTCAAATTTCAAGTCACGATAAGAGAACTTATTGATTGTTATTGAGGTCATGTATCTTCAACTTGCGATGAGAACTTATTCTCCCCACCACTTAAAAAAAGAGTAATGAAAAGAGGGATGTGAAAGGGTGGGAGAGACCAAATCGCATGTGCATGATGATAATGAAAAGAAACATTCCACAACCATCTAGTGGCGCATATGAGAAAATAAGATGCTAAAGACTTTCAAACTAACGTTGGAAAACGATTCGCTAGAAAAAGGCTGAAACCAATACACTTTTGACGAGTTTGATTTCAATGCGGTATAGGAGAAATGAAACATCGAGGAGTAAATTATGGAGAAGGCTCATCTTGCATCTAAGTTGAAAGTACCCAAACTTGATCTTGTTGGTGCATCTGGTTCTTCTTTTTCTCTTCCTTATTGAAAAGATTAAATGCATTAGATCGAACTATGATGGTAAATATTACAGTAGATATGAAAACTTGGGTGAATAATGTCTAGGACCTTCTGCAAGATACTTTAAGAATGTGGTTTTGTCCCACGGTACAATATGTAGGATTCACCGGTGTAGCTAAAAGACGAAACGGGATACTTAAGGCATGGTAAGAAATATGATTATCACACTACCTTACCATAATCTCTTTGAGAGAAGCACTCAAGACTGCAGCATATATCCTAGAAAGAGTTCCAATTAATGGACCTAATAAAATCCTATATGAAATTTGGGCATGCAAGAAGCTTAGTATTCTAAATTGCTTTCGGTTGTCCATATGAGGTATGGGTATACAACCTAATGAACATAAACTAAATACAAGAACAATTAGATGTTATTTTATTGGATACTCTGAAAGACCAAGGGGGAATAAATTTTATGATCCCATAACTAAGTCTATTTTTGAGTCTGGTAATGTTATATTTTTTTTAGAATGTTGAGTTTTCAATGGGAGATAAAGGTAAATACTTTGTTTTTTAAGATAAATACATTAGCATTCACATATTTGTTGTTGGACTTGATATAGATTGCAATCCTTATCATTTTTGACAGCATAACTATTCAAGACAATGTTATGAAATCAAATCAACATTAAATTATAGAGGAACAAACAACAACACCTCATAAATCTTTGCCATTGAGAAGATCTACTAAAAAGAGAACAAGTACAATACCATGTGAATATATTGCATTCATTCAAGAATAAGATGTAGACATTATAGTGATAGAGAATGATCCAATCACCTTGTATCAAGCCATGAAATTTGTTAACACTCTAAAGTGTATAATTGCCATGAATGAGGAAATTAAATCCATAAAGGATGGCAATGTGTACGATGTGAGTTCGGGGATAGCGATACCACTAGGGGGGTGAATCATAGTTTGAGGCAATTTTAAAACTTGTGCGAAATATTCAACAAGCACATAGACAATCAACCAACGAATCCAATCAGCACACTTTGCACATGAGTCTTCCTGACTCAGAATTTCCCAATTAGACGAGCTGATCAACTGCTTCACTAAAACTTGAGATAATTTACACAGATATCTCAACCTTTACAAAGCTAATGCTTTAAAATCTTGGATCAAACACCAAGACTAATACTACATATCAGACATTGTAGTCCAAGTAGAATAATAGACGAGCTTCGACTTTCTTCACGCTTCCTTAGATATCTTACATCCAAGAGCTTTATTGCAACTTAGGATCAAACACACAAAGTCATGCAGAAATATGTTAATTGAAAACAAAAGGATATAACAGTGACTTTTCCAGACACTTCATCTTCATAGATATCAATAAATAATTCTCCAATAAAGAACAAAGATCTCCAGAGATAAATCAGTATAATATAATTGTACTAAGATTCACAATTATAACAATAATTATATCACATATAGCACATGCGAATAATCAAATATAAGATAAATAAATAGCACTACGCAGAGAAAGCTGCCAAAGTCATCCTAACTCCAATTAGAAGAACTTGAGAAAAGGCAAGCGATCAAACTCTGTCGAGCTGAAAAGCTTCACAGCTTTCAATAAAAAATCTTCTCAAAATATCGAATGAGTTGATGAATAAGAGAAAGAATATCAAGGAAATCACTCAAAGTGATTCTCACTTTCTAGAGAATTTCGGAGTGATTGTTCTAGTTGTGTGTCTTCTAATAATGGGTATGTGGTTCATTGTAGAAGGGTCTAAGAGGATATGGTTGTGGGAAACAAAATATGTAAGATTTCAGTGATCATTTCTTGATAGGATCATGACAACATAGATGATCGATCAATTGCAAATGATTGATCATGTTAAAAGCTATGATTGATTAGTTGATGACCGTTGTAGGGGACTTTGAATTATAATCAATAAGGTCAACAAATGGTGCTCGATGAAGTATTATTACTCAGTAAAATATGCATGGTCAATCAATGATGATCAATTAGTGACAATAGGATGATTAATCAGTTCATGAATGTTTCATGTCTCGATTTGGAATTTTTCAGTTGAAGCTTTCTTGAGCTTTCAACTTTCCGAGATAGTACAAATATACAATACAACAACTTTTGAACAAAGACAAGCAACAAAGTTGAGCTTCTCCTTCACTTAAAGTCAACGATTCTTTGCTATCTTGTCGAGCTGAAATCCACATTTGCAGTACTGCAATCAAAGAGAACGTGCAAGCGATTACGATATAATCTTGTATGTGTCATCTTTAAAATCACGAGAAACAAAGAACAAAAAATCTCATTTTTTAATGATGATAAGATCTTTTCAAAATCTTAAAAACTTGTATTCACTTAAGCACAATAATATTCAAATCGAACTTGATATAAACAATGTATATCACAATAAATCATAAAACCAAAAGTTTAGTGTATATCACATGTTCAAATTTTGATTTTAGTCTCTCCTCCTATATTAGAAGAATCATAAAACATCTCTTTTAGTTCTTTTTAGAAGTGTAAGGTGAGTGAAGGTTATAAAATATTTTTGATAAAATTTGTAACAACTTGTTTTATCTCTTCTCTCCCTTGATTAAAGAATCCATTGATACTTAAAGTCTATTTAAACTTAAATTCCTTTATCCTCCTTTTTTATCATCAATTAAAAAGATGGAGAAAGAGAGTGAAAAAATGCATAATTCATTAAATAGATAAAGAATATATTACAAAAATATATGTGGTTGACAAACTCTTATTCCCAAACTACAAAGACATGAATGAAAAACTAAACTAAAGACTATGATAAGTTCTAAGATAAGGAAATAAAAAAACTATAAGAGAAACTACAACTATTCAGAAGGGGCACAGTCTGCATCCTTAGATCCACGGGCAGAGCATCAAGCCTTCTTCCCACGGTTAATAGTCCGATGAGTGTCAGAACTATACTCATACTGAAGGGTGCCAGACTCTTCTTCTTCTATCTATTTCCCCATCTCAGTCTTTGCTTCTGCCACTTCTTCTGGCTTTGGGCCAGTCATCCAAAGGTTCTTTCCCTGGCGAGAGGAAGAAGCGCCAAGTCCATATGGTCGGGGTGAGGACTCAGAGGGAGTGGGGGTTCGCTGAGGCATGGTGTGGTGAGCACAAGCATGAGGATAACAAGTCGTGGGTGTTGGAGCAGGAGGGTTCCTAGAGATATGCATCTGATGCATCTCATCGAAATGATGATACAACATATCAAACTTGTCATTCATGAACTGGGAGTAGTAGTTTAAGAACGTCTCCATCTCCCGATAGAAGTTCATCATGGCGTCGACCGTCTTTGTAATCTAGCAAAGTTCAAGAGAATGGACATCGATGACATCCTAGTGAGGCACATCCTCTCCAGGAGCAAGGTGGTAGTTCCACTAGCGTCAAGTAGAGCCAAAAGTTAAGGGTGAATGGTATACACGCATGGGAACGCATCCTGAGAAATGAGGGGTTTGGGTAGGAAGGACTGGTGTGGGTCCAGAGGTGGTGATGAGTGGCTCAACTTCATATTCATCTACAATGGTGGTGAGCAACATGGAGTCCACACCGAAGGATCTAACATGGTTGATGCAAGTCGGGTCGCAAGAGATGGTGATATCGAGTGTGACAGGATGTGGGTAACTCGAAATCCTAAAGGGAGATAATGAACTGGTCTTTGGAGAGAATGTAACAAAGGTAGTGTCACCAGTTGAAGCTTGGTTAAGATGAAGACATAGATTAAGGCTTGGATATCTATCGTCACATGGGTGAGGTTCATCTTCTAGTTCCTAAAGCACTGAGAGAACACACAGATAAGGGACCTATGGAGGGACCTAAGATTCAGAGCAGTTAGGGGATTTCTAAAGTTCTACATACGCATGAGGGATTCCCTAAGCTCATCTTTTTCTAAAATGTCAATCACCTTGGTAAGAGTATGACTGATGCTTATGAAACCTAGGATGGAGGAGATCATGGATGTATCGACCAAAAAGGTATTCTCGTTGATGGTTGTCCTAAATCTATAGGTTGAAGAATCACCAATGTCCTTAAGGCTTGCATCGAACTCGATGGCAACATTCAGAGAGATAGAATCTATGAGGGACTCCAGATGTCCTAGGAAGAAGATTGGGTCAAATAAGTCACCAACATGGTTGAGGTCAAAGATGCGGTGGAATGCAGGGAAGTGATCACAAAAGATGGGCCATGAGATGGGTCAAGAGGTCATCATGGAGAGGTGAGAGTAGGATTTGATAGGGTCATTGGATGAGACGGACTGGGTCGAGGAGGCTACCTTTGATATCCCAAGCCATCTAGAGCACTTGAACAAGTTACTGTAATAAGATGGACCTTAAGAAGAAGATTGGGTCTAAGAAAGAATAAAAAAGAAATGAAATAGAGATTATGTACTTACTAATGATCGGTCAGGTGAACAAGGTTGATTGATTAGGGCTTGTTGATTAGCTTCTGAAGAATGATCAATCAGACGTGGACTAAGGCTTGAGAAAAACTTGATTTTAATGGACTCTCTCTTGCTTCATGGTTGCGTGATAAAAGAGGAAGGATTGGGTATGTATTTAAGGAGGTTTGGAGGGCACGCGATGAGATCAAATCTTGTCTTTTGAGGATACAAAGGTGTCCCTCTTTCCAACTTGAGATATTTGGTGTGTCATGGATTTGGAAGGTGCTAAGAAGGCTAGGCAATGTCCTAGGTACATTTTCCAACTTATTCTTCATGTCAAAAATCCAAAATTTAAAATTTGAATTCAACCTAGATGATTGATTGGTACATGTAACATGATCAATCATGTGTTATCAATTCGTACTTTACTGATGATAAATCAGTGGTGACCGATCAGATCAAACTTTATGATTGATTAGATGTGCCCTAATTTAGATACTCTGTGAATTTAATATTCAAGAAATATCACTCAATTTGCACAACCACAAGTCTCTTGTCTCAAACTGAGGGGTAGCTAAGGGTTTGTAAAAATGTTTACTAGTTGTCTGTCTGTTGAAACGCATTCCAAACAAGTCTCACCTTTTAGTACATTTTCTCTAAGAAAGTGATATTTAACACCAATGTGTTCTATCCTATAGTGATTGACCGAGTTCTTAGTTAAGTTGATAGAGCTAGTGTTGTCACAAAGAATTATATTCTTGCTAAAAGTAAAGTCAAAGTTTGAGAGTGCATTTTCCATCCCAAGTAGTTGAGAACATGCTAGTAATACGATTATATACTCCGCTTCAGTAGTAGAAAGAGCCACACAAGTTTGTTTTTTGAAAAACCAATAAACAAGGGCATTTCCCATGAATTGGTAGGTGCCTCTTATACTTTTTTGATATGTACAACTATCAGCTTAATCTGCATTGCTATTTGCAAATAAATCTAGTGAATACATCTTCGGATAAACACAAACCTAAATCTTTTGTAAAAACAAGATAACGAGATATTCTTTTTATGGCTTTTAAGTAACTTTCTTTCTGTGCTAATAGAAAATGATCCTCTAAACAAGTACTAAACAATATATGGGGTTGATCATAGTTAGTTAAAGAGAAAAACCAATCATACCTCTGTACAACCGTTGGTCAACATGCTTGCCAAACTTGCCAAGGTTGAGGTGAGTAGTTAGAGCAATTGGATTAAGTTTCCCTAAAACTTTATAGAAATGAAACTTCATTAGCACATCCTTTGTACACTTCTGTTGTGAAAAGAAAGTGTCGAACTCTGTTTGGTTGATTTGCATCTCTAAGAAAAACTTTAGTTCTCCAATCATGCTCATCTCGAATTGTTCCTGCATGGCTTGAGAAAAATCCTTACAAAGACTTGCATTAGTGGATCCAAACACAATATCCTCGATATAAACTTGAACTAATTTAGACAAATAGACTTCATAAACAAGGTACAATCTACCTTATCTACTGTTAAACCTGAGGTAAGTAGAAATGTTCTAAGTCGATTGTACCATTCTCGAGGAGCCTATTTAAGTTCGTAAAAGGATTTTGTAAGATCGAAAACATGTGTCTGGTCTTGAGGGGTCTTCAAAAGTGGGTGGTCACATAAACTTCTTCTTTAATATGTTTAAGACAACATTGTTGGCATCCATTTGATACATATTAATTCCCTTGAAACAAGCAAATGCTAACATCATTCTAATTGAGTTAATTATTGCAACATCTTTATATGTTTCCTTGAAATTGATGCCTTCCTACTGAGTTTATCCCCGAGCAATAAGTCTTGCCTTATTCCTGACAATTGTTCCTGACTCATCCAACTTATTATTAAAAACCCACATGGTCCCAATATCTGTGTGATTTTCAGGTATGTTACAAGCTCTCATACCCAGTTTCTCTCGAATTGAACATGTTCATCTTGCATTGTCATTAATCAAGATTCTATGTTGCAAGCCTCTTCAACAGACCTTGTCTCCACTGAGGATACAAATATAGATAATGCAAATGAATTTAAGTGTGATCTTGTTTGGATTCCTTTAAAAATATCCTCAGTCACCAACTCCTTTGAGTGATCTCAAATAAAGCTAAAATCCTTGGGTAACATGTAAGAATTAATATTCTAAGGGATGTTAGAAGGATCTACTTGAGTATCTTCCTCAAATTGTAATTCTTGTAATTGAGGAGTCTTGCTTAAGCTCACTATGTTAAATGCTTCCACAACAATCATTATTTTTTAATGAATATTATGTAAGCTTTACTTCATGAAGAGTAACCTAATAAGATCCCTTCTTCACTTTTTAGATCAAATTGTCAAGGTTATCGTTAGTGTTAAGAACATAACATTTGCTTCCAAAAATACGGAAATAGCCTATCCTTTGTGAGTGTCTGAAATAGAGCTCAAAAGGTGTCTTCTTCAATCATGATCGGATTAAAGTCATGCTTAAGACATAGTAGGTTGTGTTTATGGCCTCTGCCTAAAAATATCTAGGTAGATTGGATTCACATAGCACTATACTGGTGCATTCTTGAAGAGTGCGATTGTTCCGTTCTACTATGTCATTCTGCGTTGTTATTCTAGGTGCAGAAAATTCACGCTTGATCCAAGCCTAAGCACAATAGTCAGAGAAAATCCCATTCTCAAACTCGCCACCATATGTACTTCTTAAATCGGTGGTGGTATATTCTTGGTCATTTTGAATCTATTTAGCTAGCTTCTCAAACTTGGAAAAAGCTAAGTCTTTAGAATAAATGAACAAAACCCAAGTATAACACGAGTAGTCATATACTACAACAAAACAATAGTAACAACCACTTAAACATTCGGATTTCATGGGTTCAAATAAATCTAGGTATAAAAGCTCTACGACCGGGCTATGTGCTTTTAGGACCTTAGGGGTTTTTTATGGAGTTTTCCTAGTTCACATGCTTAACTTCTTATAGGATAGTTCAAGAAGGTATTTAACTAAGATAAGTTTACTAATTCTATGGTAAATTCATGTGAATGTGTCCTAATCTTTTATGCCAAAATAAGGGTTCTTCTTTTGCTTCCAAAAGGCAATGTAGCAATGGACACTCATCGAATCTAAGTGTGTAAATGCTTTTGCATATAGTGTGTCTTCCTTAGAACTTAAAAACTAGAAGAAGAAAACATACTTTAAACCCCTTATCGCAGATCTGAGATACACTCAAAAGATTATTTTTCAGTCTATAAAAAGGCTAACACAATTAATAGAAGTTAAAGGGTTTCCAATCATACCTTTGCCAATTATCATACATTTGTGGTTGTTTCCAAAAGTGATAGTCCCACCAGCTTTGGCTTTGAGGTTGAGGAAGGGACCCTTCTCTCTAGTCATATGCCATGGACATCCGTTGTCCATGATCCAGTTGTCAGTATAGTCTCGCTTGATGTCCTACAAAATACGGTATAGTAATGAATGGATGTTCGATTGGCCTTCTGCGATTAACCATGGGTTTTTCAATGCAATTGATGGGTTTTTTGGTACCTATTGCTTGTGGGTCCTTGGAGGGTTAGGATGGCTCCACAAATTTCTCCTTGGTTCCGTGACCTTCTTGGCTTTAACTTGACTTTGAATTTTCTTATCATGTAAAACATGTTTCTCTATTTTAACATAATTATAACTATCTCCTTTTCCGGGTTGTACCCTAATCCATACTTAGTTCTACTTTGGTAGTTACCTCCTAATAATTTGTGTATGTTCTCTTGCCCGTAGTGAGCTTTGCTCGACCATTAACTAAGGTATGTGTGTATTCTGTTTAAGCTTATCTACAATGGCTTCTAGGTTGTCCACGTTTATCTTGAGAAGGATACAAACTAGAGGTGAGATCTCTAATGTGATCCTTCAGAGAGCTAGACTCTTTTGAGTGATCTTCTAGTAAGGTGCGTGTAGTTGCTTTTTGCACTTTGTTTTCCTTTTTTATCTTAAAAACTAAACCACGCAACTCAATAGCAACTTCTTGTAATTCATCTAAAGAGAATTCTTCAGAGGTTACCTCTTCATCTTTTAGAGGCATGAGCCCGAGCAAGGCCTCTTCTTTGTTGGAATTGTCTGATTCGCTCCTAGAAGATGTTGACATGCTGGAGTCAGAAGAATCCCAAGTAGCTTGGAAAGCTTTCCTCTTAGGATACTTGCGATGATGTCAGTGACTTTCTTCTTTTCACCCTTCACTATATTCTTGCATTTGCTTGAATCGTGGCTTCGTGATTCTTGAGCACTGCTTCTTTTAAGAAATGGAGAATCTTTCTTGAAATGACCCTTCTTCTTGTAGTTGAAGCACTTGAGATGGCTTCTTTTCTTCACATTGTTTCCCTTGATGAACTTCTTGAACTTCCTAGTGAGCATAGCCGGGTGTTTATCTAAGCGATCTTCCAAAGTTAGTTATGCATCTTAAAGTGCAACACCTTTCTTCTTCTTGATTTCGGATTCTACTTCAGTAGTCTGAGTCTTCTCAACTTCATAGTCTAAGAGCTTGCCTATGATTTTATCAACATGGAGGGTGTGACATCATTTGATTCTCTGATGTCAATGATTGTCATGCTCCAGATAGGTGTGAAAGATCTTAATATCTTTTTCAAATGTTTTGGTTCTTTGATATCAACCTTGAGATTCATGAGGTTGTTAACAATTATCGAAAATCTTGTTTATGTATCACGGATTCATTCTCCACTTTCCATATTAGACAGCTCGTATCTTTATTGTTACAGATTGACTTGAGATTCATGAAGCTGTGTTGTTCCTTCATAGGCGAAACTGAGCTCGTTCATACCTCACATCTTATCTTACAAGCTGATACTTGATTGAACTCATCTACTGTGATTGCACAGAAGATAGCGTCCATCACCTTGAAGTTGTAAGTTGCTTTCTTCTTATTAATGTCGGATATGATGCTATTAATGCATGGTCTTGCATACTAGTATCTATGATATTCCATACATCGATCTCAATATAATTTAAGAAAATTTGCATTCGTGCCTTCCAGTTGTTGTAGTTTATACCATTGAAGTGTGGTGGCCTGATAGTGGACTGGCTTTCAAAATCCTTTCTTGTAATAACTACCATAAGTATCTTCAAGTAGTGACTTTGAGACAATGATCCAAACAATGATATAAAATGTGAGTTAAAGGATAACAATAACCCTAGAGGGGAGTGCATAATAGTTTGAGGATGTTTTAAAACTTTTGCAAGATATTCAATAAACACGGAGACAATCAACCAAACAATCCAATTAGCACACTTAGTATTTACATGGGTAAAAACCACAACCTAAGTTTCATGACTCCGAATTTCTCGATTATCCAAGCTAATAAACTTCTTCACTAAAGCTTGAGATATTTAGCGGATATCTCAACCATTTACAAAGCTGACGCTTTACAATCTTGTATCAAGCATCAACATCAATAATGCATAATAACCCAAACAAAAGAATAGATGAGCTTTGACTTTCTTCATGCTCCCTTAGATATCTCTCGTCCAAGAGATTTACTGCAACTTAGAATCATACAACTAAATGAAGGCTAGGTTTTAGGCGTAACGCATCACAAAAGCGTAAAGATCGTATCAAATGCGATCTAAGAAAACTACTCATACTTGTAGCAACGTGTATCAGAATTTAAAAATTTTTAATAGATGAAACCACATGATATGAGAACACTTCTCATATTATTTCATCAATATCATAAATGAGTCAAAGGATTACCTCTTGAAGCGTGATTGTCATTGTACGTCTCTAAGCGAAGAGACCTTTTGTCTCATGTATGGTCCAATGAAGGATACACCTGCGAGCGCATGGATGAGAAGCACGCTTCCCACAATCTGAATTGAAGATCCGAGCATGAAGTTTCATGATTTCTTCCCACGAAAGTAGTATCCTCCCTCACGAGAAAGATGCACTGAAGAAGTCTGCGATCCACGAGCAGTTGATCTGGTAACACAACAACGATGCAACGATAGTGAGGCTCTCTAGGTCAATATGGTGGACGACCACACTATTGGGAGAGAGAGATACCTTGAACGCAAATGAGAATAGAGAGAGAAAGAGAGTCGTTTCTCTTGAAATTGCTGTAAAGAACTATCTAGGCCTAACCTTTCTTTCATAACAAATTGGATGTCCATGGATCTCAATCCATATGCACACATAATCAATGGTGTAGATTATTTTTTGCTTTCAATCAATGATCATGATTTTGTTGCATAAATTTGCAACAACTAATAGTTAATTTTAAAATAAATTAGATATATTGAAGATTAATCAATATAATTCAATTTAAAATTAAATCAACAAATATGAAATTACTTGGAAGGAGAGAAAATCTCCTTCCATACATAGGGTGGATGACCACCAAGTTTAGGACTCAAGTTGGTTGTCCACCCCTTGTATGGTCAGGAGGCTCTCTCATTCCAATTATGCTGAGATCTCGTATCTCATCGTATATTCCATATGTGAAACAACTTTGGTTACATAATTATTTAGAAAAATAATTCCAAATTATTTCGTGATAATTTCAGTCATGCCATTGACAATTGTGAATCATATTCATACATCCAATATAAAATTTAAATTACATTTACAATTAATTGTTCAATGTGAATCCAATTCATATCAATAGTTAATTCGTAAATACTATTTACAATTAAATCCCTCAAACATATTATAAAATCACATTTAGACGACTATTCTCATGTATCCAAATAATATGAATTATATTCATATTATTCATGATAATTAAATCACATTTAATCATCAATTTCTCAATACTCAGATACATTATCAACAATGGAATTATTCTTGAACCCTTTCAAGAATAATGTGCTTTCTTCGTAGATACTTGGATATAAGGATGGGATAATGTACATTCCTATAGTGACTTGGATATTGAGATCATATGTCAAACCTAGGTCTTAGGGACCTCTCAAAGATGTTTGATTAAAAAAAATTGTAAATCTAATCTTCTCATTGCATCCAAATCACATTCAGATCAATTTTCAATATTTGGAATAAAATTGGATTACTAATATACTGAAAGGAGTAACAAAAATCCAAACATATTTCATCACTCTCTCGGAATGGAAGTCTCATGGTTATACAATTCTTTATGATGCCATTACCCTTGAGTATTCCTAATGCTCGTACATCCTGCATACTGGAAGACCTAGAATAAATTTGATGTTTTAGGTCATATTTAGATTGTCTTTTTAAGGATTTTATCATTAAGTTTCTCATTCTATCATTGGAAATTGGTATCGATCATATGCTTTTGAAAAACATATATCGTACCTACAAATTCTTGCCATGCTTCTAAAGTAAGATGACCATGCATGAAATTTGACTGATCCTAATATCTTTGCGTAAACTCATGTCTTTTGGTATATAAGTGAACATGTACCCTTTGAGAGACCGTATTACTCATATGCCCTTGTATGCACACTATCTCGCTGGTGTATAGACCTTGATTTGGTCATCAAACTAATGGTCTATCTAATCCACATGCTTAGACATAAAGTGATACATATGTCTTCGGTCAGAGGATGTGTGCCTATTGACAAGCCGCTAATTACGATATTTAATTTGGGCACGTTGTAGTACGCCGAGAGAAGATCTCTGTGAAGAGTGTCTCGGCTTTAATTTATATCCCGGGCAAGTCCAGGGTCGAACACAGGGAGGCAAAGGAACAACTTCAGGTTTAATTCGAAAATTAAGATCTAGATTTCTAATGCGTTTTTTAAATATTTTTTATGCAAAAACAAATACAAATGCAAATGTGGCTGAATTAAGAAACTAAGAAATCACACAACTTAGCCAAATTAATTTTAATACGAAATTAATCCAATTTAGCCAAATTATATTTTTTCAGTAAACTTAATCCAATGATGAATGCAACACATATTTTTTTGGAATTTTATGGAGTAAAATACAACAATTAAAAATGCACACTTTTTATGGGTTTTTTTTCGAAATTTCTCATACAAACAGTAAGAAAAAATTATGAAAACTTTACTGGAACATAAATATGATGCAAGGAAGCAACAGTAATATTTTTGGATTTTTTGACAAAATATGATTTTTTTAATGGATTTTTTTAGTGAAAACATAGTGACAGTGAGTAATTAATTCCTAATAAACCCACAATTGCAAATTAATCAGAATGCGAATTATCTCAAGAATATATTTAGATGCTCAATTTAGGAGATTTGAAATTTTGCAAAAAGGATGTATGTGTTTAATTAAAAATCAAATACAAAAATCACTCTATGATTTATTTCAGGCACAAGACAACTCCACTTTGGATGAAATTTGGACAGTAATTAAAGCACATTTCAAGGCATCATCTCAATTCTTTATGGAATTTTTGGAGTAATTATAAGTCAGATATGTATTTAAGAGCACATAATGGGTAAAATATGCAAAATTTTAGTTAGACAATTTTAGTTAATTACCCAAATATCAGAAAAATATAAATAAATATCCAAGAGGTAGAGAACTAGTTGCTCAACATCAAAACATTTTTCATTGAATAAAATGATACAATACAGGTGTCTAAATTAATGGTCAAACACAAGGGTCTCTGTGCAAAATGAAAATTGAAAATAAACAACACAAATATGTACAAGGACGTTTTTGTAATTACGGAAACATGAGAAATAAAAATTGCAATTTTTACAAAAAAACTTAAAATATTTCACCTTCTTCTTCCTTGGCTAGGGCGCAGGGGAAGAACCCAAAAGGGACGTGGTCGGTGGCGGCGGAGGCGGAGCGACACAACCTCCCCGCGCGTGGCATCGGCTGAGGGAGGAGGTTGGCGATCACGCGACCGCGCGTCGCGCGACGGAGGCCAGAGTCGCTGGCGACGGAAGGGGGGCCGTGCGAAGGTTGGCAGACCTGCGGAGGTGGAGCGGGCAACGAGTCACGCACGGGCCCGCACCGTCGGAGAGGGGAGCGGGCGGCGAGCGGCTCCGCCGCTAGGTGCAGAGGAGGAAGGGGGATGGGGCGGCAGCGTTGAAGCTGCGGCTCCGCCTGCCTTTGCTTTTTTTATTTTTTTATAATAGTTTTTTTCTATAGTTCTAGTTTTTAATTTTTTTATTTTTTTAATAATCAGGAAATAAATATGTATGCAAACGGGGAAGATGATGAGTTGGTGGTGAGAGAAAAATGGTGTAATGAAACAACAAAGAAACAAAATATTAGATAAAATAAAATAACAAGAGAATGATGAGGAATACTTACCTGAATCTTTGCCTGATTGTCGAAGCAGCTACGTTGGACTCCTATCGTCGCTTCGATCCGATTGAAGAAATATAAATTGGAGAAGCTATGCGAGCTCGATGGGGAACTCGTGACATGGAGCAGAGCTCCGCGGATCTCGCCCGAAGGAGGTCGTCGCTTGAGGAAGACGCTTCACCGTTGTCACCTACAAAACTGTCCAAACTCTCTCCTTATTCTATTAGAATGGCGGATGGGAAAAATGAGGATGTACAAATGAATATAAAGAGAAGAGAAAGGAAAGTTAGATAGGTGGTGGAGTTGAATGGGAGGTTATATTATTGGTGGAGTTGAATAAGAGGCTAGAAAAATGGAGTAGAATGGAGGTTGAAAGGAGACTTGGTGGTTAATGGAGCAAAATGGAAGATATTATAGAGAATATGAATTTAAATAAAATACAATAAAAATAGGCTACTAAAAAGAGAGAATAAAAATAAAAAGAGAAAAAGTGGATAATTTACAAAAGAAGACAAATAACATGTACATTTTTTGTTTGCTTTTCTAATTTATATTTTTTTGCCTTTTAGTAGGAGATATTTACAACAAGAAAATACAATAAAATACTACAATTAAAATACAACATAACAAAGTTTTTTTTTGTATTTTCAATAATAAAAAGTGAAGAAAGAATGAATATATACATGATATACAATGTACATATTGGTTCCAAAATTCAACTTTTGCAAATGAGCTCCGATTTTAATGAAACCACTTCCATTGGATAGATAATTTTCTAACTTGAACTTTAAAAGTGAGTTTGATGAATTTAGATTCATACGGAGCGGGAATTTGGCTTGGAAGTTGGTCTTTACAGTTTTTTCTTTTTGGGATCTCGGATCATTTATTTGAGGTGAAATTTGTTTTGTATTTTATATTTTTATATACAATTTTATGAACAAGTTAGAAAAAGAATTAGATAAAAACGAGTTGAAATAAAATTATTAAAAATATATGAAGTTTTGGGCTATTTATAGGTGAAAATTCCTTTATTTTGCGGCCTTTTGTTGTTGATTTTTTTGTACAAACTAATATATAATAATTAGTGTATTTTATTTACAAGAGTTATTTTGTTAATTTATTGATTTTATGGACATTTATTTTAGATTTTACTCGGGGATTTTGCTAAGATCAAGATATTGAGATGATGAATCGTGGATTCATCACCCCCCTATACTTAAACTTTGCTAGTCCTCGAGCAAATAAAGAATGAATAAGTTGGAATATCCCCTGACTGTGCATGTGAATACAAGAGTTGATCCGTTCAAGAACTCTTGGTTTTAGAGATCCTAAAATTCTAACCTGAACCAAGCTCTAGTCAAAAGGTATCCAATTTCCCTAATCATCAAACTCTCTTTGTATACATATACAATAGGGATACGACTTAAGTGTTGACTGCAGTTAGGATAGTAGAGTCGCAACGTCACCCAAGGTTCCAGTCCAAGAGACTCTCCTAAGAACCCGATCCTCAACACTAGGGAATAAATCATTTCTTGCATCCAATTCACCGTCTCTTTAGTTGTCAGACTTAAAAGTGTAGATGGAAGGCCAGTTGATGGAGGGCATATGATTGTGTCATTTCTTCTCCCCCTCTCATTGGAACGAGGATCCTCTCGAGTGCCTTATTACTCAACGTATATTTTTGGTGTTGATCAGTGAGTCCATCAAGAACAGTTGGAGTCGTCTGCACTTGTTTTCTTGGGTGTACACCGGGGTGTGCCTTTTTTGAGTACCTATCGTACCTTCTACGCCCAGACTTGTAGCATTTATGATGTAGACCCCTTTTTTGGTGCAAGCCCAACGACTGGTCCTAATAGCGGTGGTCCAAGTGGACACTTTGAAATGGTTGGGAGCTCTCGCCTTTGGTGGAAGCTCTTTTGATAATTGACTTTTGTGGAATGAGAGCTTTTCTTTAACATTTCATTGCTTTGTAGTATTTTGGCTAGCTCCACTGCTTTTACCAAGAGTTGACGCATACTGATCAACAATTTTTTTATTTTATCATACCCTGGCACATAGGTAAATGAGCTTTTCGAGTTATGAGTTCTCAGGTTCGCGAGCAGAGCGCTAGGACTCGCTCCAGGCGAAAGTTATATCTTAGTGGCGGATCATCGGGTTGAGTACAAAGCATGTTTCAGCTATGAGGCAGTGAATGATCTCATACTGGCTAAAGATGCTGACACTTAGGTTTCATGAAGCCTTCATTGATTTTATCCCATCCTCGAGCATCATCAAATCAAGTTCAAACTCAAATCCCTCATCCCAGTTCGTCAAGTGAAATTTCAACTCATCTCATCATAAGTGCAGTCGTGTATGTGAGGTGCTGATCATATTCTTAAGGTAGATACTAAGCATGCAATATAGCACACAAATCTTTCAAACTAGGGAAATGTGAATAATTAAGTCAAGGACCCTAATAACTAAGGCTGGTTAACTCGAAATCTCAAGACCTCAAAAACCAAGTGTTCTTGATCATAACAAGTCTTGTGTGAATGTGAAGGTGTCAGGGATTAAACCAACTTATTGGTTAGTTTTTCTTTTTCTTTTGATTTTTGATTTTTTTGTTAGAAAAAGTTTTGGCTAAGAGAGGGCGAGGACGGCCCAAGAAGTATTGGAAAGAGACAATATGAAGGGATCTTAGTTTTGTGGATATAAGCCTGGGATTGGCCCAAGATAGATCTGAATGGAGGCGAAGAATCCATGTAGCCGACCCTACTTAATTGTGGGAAAAGGATTTGTTGTTGTTGTTGTTTGTTAGAAAAAGTTTTGTTTTTTCTCAAGAAATCTTTTTTTTTTTGAAAAAGTTTTTTTTGAAAAAGATTGGTAAATAAGAAAGGATACACAATTTTTTGAAAAAGTTTTTTTAAGTCAAATAAGGGAGAAATTTTCAAAATAAGGGGAAAATAATTTTTTTAGAAAAAGGTTTTTTTCAAGAATTTTTTTGAAAAAGACACACATTTTTTTGAGTTTTTTTGGAAAGTTTTTTTACTAAATTTGCCCATCAATTTTTTAGAAAAAGTTTTTTTCAAGAGTTTTTTTGAAAAAGACACATTTTTTTGATTTTTTTTAGTTTTTTTGGAAAGTTTTTTTACTAAATTTACCCACTCCATAATTATTGTATAATATATACAAAAAACATGTGAAAGTACGAGCTATGGGTAAAGTATATATGTAATATATACACCCCCCTTATACTTAGCATGTGCTATGTGCTCATGACACTAGGTGACAAAAAGCCATAGTTCGTACTAAGTATAAGTGGGTGAAAAGAATATAAGAATATGTGAGAATACACAGCGGGCATCGACCCCCCTATACTTAGGCTATGGTCATCCTAAGTATTGGATAGAACACAAGATTGGGGAATCGATGAGAGTGGAAAAGAATATACAAGAAGAAATGAAGCAACTCGGTTCACTCACCCCCTATACTTAGGATTTAGTCATCCTAAGTATAACCACAAAATGAAAATGATACGAAACTGGGGAGAGTGATGCGAATCACGGGGGAGGGAGGGAAATAAAGGAAGGAAAATCTATACAAGGACGAGTGAGAATATACAAAGATCAAGAAGGTTTGGGACAAACCTTCTTGCGGGAACGAGGGGGTGGGTAAAATACATGTGGCGTTGTTAGAATCACCCTCCGAAGAATAATAGTGAGGTGTAGGGAATGTCCAACGAGGGTCGACACACGACTGCTTGCTCAAATATGGCTTCAGGACAGCCGAACTGAGCTCACTCATGTAGATCACCTCATCCGGACCTGATGAGGATTCCTTAGAAAGTTCCTTCTCTAGTAAGTCGAATGCAACTTTCTTAGCCAGTTTTCTAGAACCTGAAGCATCAAGAGGAAGAGGAGATTGATATGTCTAAGGAGTTTGGGGGAACACCTCAAGGAATCAATACCCTTCTTCTTCTTACCAGATGACCGACTAGAGGATGGAGCAACCGATTTATCAAGATTGGTCAATTTGGTCCCAGTTGTCTCCTTTGGTATAGGTCTTGGATGTGGTCTGTGTGAGGTACTGACCAGAGGTTCATCATCAGTTGAGTCTCCATATGCATTTTAATACTCCTGCAGGGTCAACACACGTCTCTAGTAAGGCATAGTGTTCTCAGTTCTCTTGGCATTGATTGGCTCATGAGTCGGATCATCTAAATAATCAAGGAAATCAGTAATGATCATGTCTGACTCAGGGACAACTTCTGATTGTGAGTCCTCTCGAGAAGCTGTCACGGTGGTAGTCATGCAAGCAGTGGGGTGTGTGGAGGTATAGGGAGTCTCTGAACCAATGGTCGCCTGGACAGTCGGTATCGCATGTGTAGTAGAGAGAAAGGACTCAATTGTCTCTCGAAGGTCACGACTGTTTGTGACTTTATGGGTTACCTTGGAATATCGTGTGTCCTCAAATATCGGGTGAGGTCGGAGTGCTCCCAATGCAGAGAAATCGATCTCCCGAGTGTCACAATCTATAGTCGCCTTAGCCAAGGCTAGGAACAGCTTCCCAAGATTGATCGGAGACTGGGTGAACTCTCCTCGGTGCTCAATGTCAATGATCGTGAAGTCTATTTCCAGTAGAGCACCTTGGAAAGTAACGATGACTGAAATGGTTCCTCTCGATCGTTTATTGGATCGATCCACCAACTGAATGATCTCTCTTGACTTCTTGGCAGATCCGAGTTTGAGCTTGGCAAGCACGGAGGTCGGGAGGATATTAATCGGTGAGTCATCATCGATTCTTGCATGGGTGAATGTGGTATCTTTGATTTCACAATCAAACCTAGGCAACCACTTTACTCTGCGGCTCTTGGTTTTTCTCCCTATCATCAAAGATGTGGCCATAGACACTATATGTCTCTCTGTCCTTGTTCTCTTATTGCCTGACCTTTTTGGCATCAATTTACTTCTCACAAATCTTTTAAGATCGGGAAAGTGTTCAATGGCCATTATTAAGGGGAGCTCAAAAATCAACTTTCTATCCAATACCTCCCTAACTGCAGGATCCATTTTTTTAGATCTTTTCCTTTTTCAATTTTTATGTTGTTTTCTGGGTTTTCAATATTTTTAGTCTTTTTGGTAGGTGAAGGAGGACTAGGAGAATGTACAGACTCTAGTTTGGAGGGAAAGTGGTTAGCAGAAGAGGGAGGTAGAAGGGACTCCAGTTGTACATGACGTGTGGTCAATCCGGTATCTTCTAGGTTTTCAAAATTCAATCCGCGAAATCCATGATCCACTTTTATACCTAGAGTATTGATCGGTCTACAAATGTCATCCTCCAATAAGTTCTCATGACACATCATGAGAGAAGTTCGTGCAATTGGAGGATACTGCTGAGAACTCGGGCTCTTATACTCAACACACTTTGACTCAACCGTGTAATGCTGGGTTTAGTGTGGCCCACCTGTATGGCAGATGTTGCTCGGAGCCTCATAAGGTGGAGTTAGTAGACAGAGGGTCTGTAGATCGGTCGTATGAATCCAATCCCCTGTAAATGTTGGTTCTCCGAATGGGTGATATAAAGGTTGGTCAATGTTGGCTCGATCACTTAGGTCAATCAAGTCAGGAAGATCGTATGGTGTAGGCCACTCCATTTGGTTGGTTTGGTCGACCATGTTGTACCCAAAGGTCAAGTCGGGATATGTATAGGTCAATGGTTGCCCAGACCTAACTCTAGTGAGAATGAGGTATATGGGGTCAACTGATTCTGCCAATCATTCATCTCAGTAGTGGCTTACTCTTTAGTTTGTTCCTTAATTCCAGCAAGCGGGCGAGAATATCGTGAGTCAATCCAGGGTGGTTGTGGGTCAGGGGTATAAGAATGTGGGGCAGATGAGAAGGACGAAGAAGTGGAGAAATCAGTCGAAGTTCTGACTTCGCGATCGAGGTGTAGGTATGAAGAGGAATAAGAAGGTGGAGATGGTCAAAATATAGTCGAAGAAGAGTGACGTGGATATGATGACCAATATTATGACATCTTGGAAGGGAGATGGGAGAATGAAGCGGATCGAGGAAGAAAGCATGCAAGTGCACCGAATAACACACAAACAAACACAAGAGCAAACCCTGAGTTCACCTACTCAACAAAGTGATGGTCGCAAAAGTCCGACCTTTTATCTTTTTAGTTTTAATTAGGTGATAAATCGAGATATAAGTCCAATTACGCAAGGCTTAATAAGTAGGTTTTGGGCACTATCCTAGGGATGCGTCCTTAACTCTCAACAATCACAATAGCCAAGCATACAATGAGGGTTTTGCTCTCCCAAAACAAGTGTTAGTTTTAATTAGTTTTTTTGGTCAACTCTGATTAGCAGTCTTGATTTTAAGTTTGATTATCATTTGATTAATCCACCAAACAAAGCAAGCCTAACGATCAGTCCCTATTTCCTTTTAACCCGAGTTTCAAAAACCAAGGGGAGGGAGTCGAGAAAAACTGATGCAAATAGTGAAATCAATGATGCATGCCCAGTTCAGGAGATTTACAGTGATCCTTGTGCTCTACATGCGGGATGCAAGGTAGAATTGAAATTTTATACTACATGAATGCGAACAAGAAAACCATTCTTAGACAGGCAGTTCTACTAGCGAGTGATGAACAAGTTAAATTTGACTAATTGCCCTGCGGTCTAAGTGCGTCTCATTAAATGTAATGTGGTCCTAAAAATTACGAGCACAAGCAATACAGATATTCTAATAAAATATGCTCTAAGAGCCGTGAGTGCAAGTCCTATGCTACGTCAAGCAACCATACGACCACGAGAGGGTCTAATGTCCAGTCTGGATACAAGCGCGAGCTCTCAAACAAGAGCCACTGTAAAGAAGGAATTACCTAAATTATTACAATAATTACAAAACTCTCGCAAAAATAAATTAATTCTTCTTGATCTTCAGCAGTCGGCGCGCGTCACGTCCGTCGACCTCCTATGTACTCTAAGTCCACCGGACCCTCGCAAGGAAAATAAAATTTATGTTAGAGAGATTAAACACAAAATATATACAAAAATATGAGGAGAAATAATTGAAAGAAAAATAGATTAATTACAAGTGGCTCGGGGTTCACACTACCCGAGTAAGTGAAAATCTAAATCCCAATTTTTAAATTAATCCCTAAGCCATTTACCTCTCTAGTAACGACGCCATCTGACGAGCTGCTAATTACGATATTCAATTTGGGCACGTTGTAGTACGTGTACTTAGCGATTCAATCAGAACCGAGAGAAGATCTCCGTGAAGAGTGTCTCGGCTTTAATTTATTTCCCGGGCAAGTCCAGGGTCGAACACAGGGAGACAAAGGAACAACTTCGGGTTTAATTCGAAAATTAAGATCTAGATTTCTAATGCGTTTTTTAAATATTTTTTATGCAAAAACAAATACAAATGCAAATGTGGCTGAATTAAGAAACTAAGAAATCACACAACTTAGCCAAATTAATTTTAATAGGAAGTTAATCCAATTTAGCCAAATTATATTTTTTCAGTAAACTTAATCCAATGATGAATGCAACACATATTTGTTTGGAATTTTATGGAGTAAAATGCAACAATTAAAAATGCACATTTTTTATGGGTTTTTTCGCAATTTCTCATACAAACAGTAAGAAAAAATTATGAAAACTTTACTGGAACATAAACATGATGCAAGGAAGCTACAGTAATATTTTTGGAATTTTTTGACAAAATATGATTTTTTATGGATCTTTTAGTGAAAACATAGTGACAATGAGTAATTAATTCCTAATAAACCCATAATTGCAAATTAATCAGAATGCGAATTATCTCAAGAATATATTTAGATGCTCAATTTAGGAGATTTGAAATTTTGCAAAAAGGATGTATGTGTTTAATTAAAAATCAAATACAAAAATCACTCTATGATTTATTTCAGGCACAAGACAACTCACTTTGGATGAAATTTGGGTAGTAATTAAAGCACATTTCAAGGCATCATCTCAAATTTTTATGGAATTTTTGGAGTAATTATGTGTCAGATATGTATTTAAGAGCACATAATGGGTAAAATATGCAAAATTTTAGCTAGACAATTTTAATTAATTACCCAAACATCAGAAAAATATAAATAAATATCCAAGAGGTAGAGAACTAGTTGCTCAACATCAAAACATTTTTCATTGAATAAAGTGATACAATACAGATGTCCAAATTAATAGTCAAACACAGGGGTCTCTGTGCAAAATGAAAATTGAAAATAAACAACACAAATATGTACAAGGACGTTTTTGTAATTACAGAAACATGAGAAATAAAAATTGCAATTTTTACAAAAAACTTAAAATATTTCACCTTCTTCTTCCTTGGCTAGGGCGTAGGGGAAGAACCCAAAAGGGACGTGGTCGGTGGCGGCGGAGGCGGAGCGACATAGCGTCTCCGCGCGTGGCGTCGGTTGAGGGAGGAGGTTGGCGATCACGCGACCGCACGTCGCTCGACTGAGGCCAGAGTCGCTGGCGACGGAAGGGGGGCCACGCGAAGGTTAGCAGACCTGCGAAGGTGGAGCGGGCAGCGAGTCGCGCAGGGGCCCGCACCGTCGGAGAGGGGAGCGGGCGACAAGGGGCTCCACCGCTGGGTGCGGAGGAGGAAGGGGGATGGGGCGGCGGCGTTGAAGCTGCGGCTCCACCTGCCTTTGCTTTTTTTATATTTTTTTGTAATATTTTTTGTCTTTAGTTTTAGTTTTTAATTTTTTATTTTTTAATAATCAGGAAATAAATATGTATGCAAAAGGGGAAGAGGATGAGTTGGTGGTGAGAAAAAAATGGTGTAATGAAACAACAAAGAAACAAAATATTAGATAAAATAAAATAACAAGAGAATGATGAGGAATACTTACCTAAATCTTTGCCAGATTGGCGGAGCAGCTATGTTGGACTCCTGTCGTTGCTTCGATCCGATTGGAGAAATAAAAATTGGAGAAGCTATGCGAGCTCGATGGGGAACTCGTGACACGGAGCGGAGCTCCGCGGATCTCGCCCGAAGGAGGTCGTCGCTTGAGGAAGACGCTTCTCCGCTGTCACCTACAAAACAATCCAAACTCTCTCCTTATTCTATTAGAATGGCGGATGGGAAAAAATAAGGATGTACAAATGAATATAAAGAGAAGAGAAAGGAAAGTTAGATAGGTGGTGGAGTTGAATGGGAGGTTATATTATTGGTGGAGTTGAATAAGAGGCTAGAAAAATGGAGTAGAATGGAGGTTGAAAGTAGACTTGGTGGTTAATGGATCAAAATGGAAGATATTATAGAGAATGTGAATTTAAATAAAATACAATAAAAATAGGCTACTAAAAAGAGAGAATAAAAATAAAAAGAGAAAAAGTGGAGAATTTACAAAAGAAGACAAATAACATGTACATTTTTTGTTTGCTTTTCTAATTTATATTTTTTTGCCTTTTAGTAGGAGATATTTACAACAAGAAAATACAATAAAATACTACAATTAAAATACATCATAACAAAGTTTTTTTTGTATTTTCAATAATAAAAAAATGAAGAAAGAATGAATATATACATGATATACAATGTACATATAGGTTCCAAAATTCAACTTTTGCAAATGAGCTCCAATTTTAATGAAACCACTTCCATTGGATAGATAATTTTCTAACTTGAACTTTAAAAGTTAGTTTGGTGAATTTAGATTCATACGGAGCGGGAATTTAGCTTGGAAGTTGGTCTTTACAGTTTTTTCTTTTTGGGATCTAGGATCATTTATTTGAGGTGAAATTTGTTTTGTATTTTATATTTTTATATACAATTTTATGAACAAGTTAGAAAAAGAATTAGATAAAAAGGAGTTGAAATAAAATTATGAAAAATATATGAAGTTTTGGGCTATTTACAGGTGAAAACTCCTTTATTTCGCGGCCTTTTGTTGTTAATTTTTTTTGTACAAACTAATATACAATAATTAGTGTATTTTATTTACAAGAGTTATTTTATTAATTTATTGATTTTATGGACATTTATTTCAGAATTTACTCGGGGATTTTGCTAAGATCAAGATATTGAGATGATGAATCGTGGATTCATCACCCCCCTATACTTAGACTTTGCTAGTCCTCGAGCAAATAAAGAATGAATAAGTTGGAATATCCCCTGACTGTGTATGTCAATAGTTGATCCGTTCAAGAACTCTTGGTTTTAGAGATCCTAAAATTCTAACCTGAACCAAGCTCTAGTCAAAAGGTATCCAATTTCCCTAATCATCAGACTCTCTTTGTATACATATACAATAGGGATACGACTTAAGTGTTGACTGCAGTTAGGATAGTAGAGTCGCAACGTCACCCAAGGTTCCAGTCCAAGAGACTCTCCTAAGAACCCGATCCTCAACACTAGGGAATAAATCATTTCTTGCATCCAATTCACCGTCTCTTTAGTTGTCAGACTTAAAAGTGTAGATGGAAGGCCAGTTGATGGAGGGCATATGATTGTGTCATTTCTTCTCCCCCTCTCATTGGAACGAGGATCCTCTCGAGTGCCTTATTACTCAACGTATATTTTTGGTGTTGATCAGTGAGTCCATCAAGAACAGTTGGAGTCGTCTGCACTTGTTTTCTTGGGTGTACACCAGGGTATGCCTTTTTTGAGTACCTATCGTACCTTCTACGCCCAGACTTGTAGCATTTATGATGCAGAGCCCTTTTTTGGTGCAAGCCCGACGACTGGTCCTAATAGCGGTGGTCCAAGTGGACACTTTGAAATGGTTGGGAGCTCTCACCTTTGGTGGAAGCTCTTTTGATAATTGACTTTTGTGGAATGAGAGCTTTTCTTTAACATTTCATTGCTTTGTAGTATTTTGGCTAGCTCCACTGCTTTTACCAAGAGTTGACGCATACTGATCAACAATTTTTTTATTTTATCATACCCTGGCACATAGGTAAATGTCAAGAGATAGTACAAGAACCATGTTCTCATACTGGCTAAAGATGCTGACACTTAGGTTTCATGAAGCCTTCATTGATTTTATCCCATCCTCGAGCATCATCAAATCAAGTTCAAACTCAAATCCCTCATCCCAGTTCGTCAAGTGAAATCTCAACTCATCTCATCATAAGTGCAGTCGTGTATGTGAGGTGCTGATCATATTCTTAAGGTAGATACTAAGCATGCAATATAGCACACAAATCTTTCAAACTAGGGAAATGTGAATAATTAAGACAAGGACCTTAATAACTAAGGCTGGTTAACTCGAAATCTCAAGACCTCATAAACCAAGTGTTCTTGATCATCACAAGTCTTGTATAAATGTGAAGGTGTCGGGGATTAAACCAACTTATTGGTTAGTTTTTCTTTTTCTTTTGATTTTTAAATTTTTTGTTAGAAAAAGTTTTGGCTAAGAGAGGGCGAGGACGGCCCAAGAAGTGTTGGAAAGAGGCAATACAAAGGGATCTTAGTTTTGTGGATATAAGCCTGGGATTGGCCCAAGATAGATCTGAATGGAGGTGAAGAATCCATGTAGCCGACCCTACTTAATTGTGGGAAAAGGCTTTGTTGTTGTTGTTGTTTGTTAGAAAAAGTTTTGTTTTTTCTCAAGATTTTTTTTAAAAGTTTTTTTTGAAAAAGATTGGTAAATAAGAAAGGATACACATTTTTTTTGAAAAAGTTTTTTAAGTCAAATAAGGGAGAAATTTTCAAAATAAGGGGAAAATAATTTTTTTAGAAAAAGGTTTTTTTTCAAGAGTTTTTTTAAAAAAAACACACACATTTTTTTTGAATTTTTTTAAGTTTTTTGGAAAGTTTTTTTACTAAATTTGCCCATCAATTTTTTAGAAAAAGTTTTTTTTCAAGAGTTTTTTTTCGAAAAAGACACATTTTTTTGATTTTTTTTAGTTTTTTTGGAAAGTTTTTTACTAAATTTACCCACTCCGTAATTATTGTATAATATATACAAAAAACATGTGAAAGTACGAACTATGGGTAAAGTATATATGTAATATATACACCCCCCTTATACTTAGCATGTGCTATGTCCTCATGGCACTAGGTGACAAAAAGCCATAGTTCGTACTAAGTATAAGTGGGTGAAAAGAATATAAGAATATGTGAGAATACACAGCGGGCATCGACCCCCCTATACTTAGGCTATGGTCAGCCTAAGTATTGGGTAGAACACAATATTGGGGAACCGATGAGAGTGGAAAAGAATATACAAGAAGAAATGAAGCAACTCGGTTCACTCACCCCCTATACTTAGGATTTTGTCATCCTAAGTATAACCACAAAATGAAAATGATACGGAACTGGGGCGAGTGATGCGAATCACGGGGGAGGGAGGGAAATAAAGGAAGGAAAATCTATACAAGGACGAGTGAGAATATACAAAGATCAAGAAGGTTTGTGACAAACCTTCTTGCGGGAACGAGGGGGTGGGTAAAATACATGTGCCGCTGTTAGAATCACCCTCCGAAAAATAATAGTGAGGTGTAGGGAATGTCCAACGAGGGTCGACACACGACTGCTTGCTCAAATATGGCTTCAGGACAGCCGAACTGAGCTCACTCATGTAGATCACCTCATCCGGACCTAATGAGGATTCCTTAGAAAGTTCCTTCTCTGGTAAGTCGAATGCAACTTTCTTAGCCAGTTTTTTAGAACCTGAAGCATCAAGAGGAAGAGGAGATTGATATGTCTTAAGGAGTTTGGGGGAACACCTCAAGGAATCAATACCCTTCTTCTTCTTACCAGATGACCGACTAGAGGATGGAGCAACCGATTTATCAAGATTGGTCAATTTGGTCCCAGTTATCTCCTTTGGTATAGGTCTTGGATGTGGTCTGTGTGAGGTACTGACCAGAGGTTCATCATTAGTTGAGTCACCATATGCATTTTAATACTCCTGCAGGGTCAACAAATCTTTTAGATCTTTTAGGCATCAATTTACTTCTCACAAATCTTTTAAGATCGGGAAAGTGTTCAATGGCCATTATTAAGGGGAGCTCAAAAATCAACTTTCTATCCAATACTTCCCTAACTGTAGGATCCAATTTTTTTAGATCTTTTCCTTTTTCAATTTTTATGTTGTTTTCTAGGTTTTCCATTTTTTAGTCTTTTTGGTAGGTGAAGGAGGACTAGGAGAATGTACAGACTCTAGTTTGGAGGGAAAGTGATTAGTAGAAGAGGGAGGTAGAAGGGACTCCAGTTGTACATGACGTGTGGTCAATCCGGTATCTTCTAGGTTTTCAAAATTCAATCCGCGAAATCCATGATCCACTTTTATACCTAGAGTATTGATCGGTCTACAAATGTCATCCTCCAATAAGTTCTCATGACACATCATGAGAGAAGTTCGTGCAATTGGAGGATACTGCTGAGAACTCGGGCTCTTATACTCAACACACTTTGACTCAACCGTGTAATGCTGGGTTTAGTGTGGCCCACCTGTATGGCAGATGTTGCTCGGAGCCTCATAAGATGGAGTTAGTAGACAAAGGTCTGTAGATCAGTCGCATGAATCCAATCCCCTGTAAAGGTCGGCTCTCCGAATGGGTGATATGAAGGTTGGTCAATGTTGGCTGGATCACTCAGGTCAATCAAGTCAGGAAGATCGTATGGTGTAGGCCTCTCCATTCGGTTGGTTTGGTCGACCATGTTGTACCCAAAGGTCAAGTCGGGATATGTATAGGTCAATGGTTGCCCAGAACTAGCTCTAGTGAGAATGAGGTATGTGGGATCAACTGATTCTGCCAATCATTCATCTTAGTAGTGGCTTACTCTTTAGTTTGTTCCTTAATTCCAGCAAGCGAGAGAGAATATGGTGAGTCAATCCAGGGTGGTTGTGGGTCAGGGGTATAAGAATGTGGGGCAGATGAGAAGGACGAAGAAGTGGAGAAATCAGTCGAAGTTCTGACTTCGCGATTGAGGTGTAGGTATGAAGAGGAATAAGAAGGTGGAGATGGTCAAAATATAGTCGAAGAAGAGTGACGTGGATATGATGCCCAATATTATGACATCTTGGAAGGGAGATGGGAGAATGAAGCGGATCGAGGAAGAAAGCATGCAAGTGCACCGAATAACACACAAACAAACACAAAAGCAAACCCTGAGTTCACCTACTCAACACAGTGATGGTCACAAAAGTCCGACCTTTTATCTTTTTAGTTTTAATTAGGTGATAAATCAAGATATAAGTTCAATTATGCAAGGCTTAATAAGTAGGTTTTGGGCACTATCCTAGGGATGCATCCTTAACTCTCAACAATCACAATAGCCAAGCATACAAAGAGGGTTTTGCTCTCCCAAAACAAGTGTTAGCTTTAGTTAGTTTTTTTGGTCAACTCTGATTAGCAGTCTCGATTTTAAGTTTGATTATCATTTGATTAATCCACCAAACAAAGCACGCCTAACGATCAGTCTCTATTTCTTTTTAACCCGAGTTTCAAAAACCAAGGGGAGGGAGTCAAGAAAAACTGATGCAAATAGTGAAATCAATGATGCATGCCTAGTTCAGGAGATTTATAGTGATCCTTGTGCTCTACATGTGGGATGCAAGGTAGAATTGAAATTTTATACTACATGAATGCGAACAAGAAAACCATTATTAGATAGGCAGTTCTATTAGCGAGTGATGAACAAGTTAAATTTGACTAATTGCCCTGCGGTGTAAGTGCGTCTCATTAAATGTAATGTGTGGTACTAAAAATTACGAGCACAAGCAATACAGATATTCTAATAAAATATGCTCTAAGAGCCGCGAGTGCAAGTCCTATGCTACGTCAAGCAACCATACGACCACGAGAGGGTCTAATGTCCAGTCCGGATACAAGCGCGAGCTATTAAACAAGAGCCACTGTAAAGAAGGAATTACCTAAATTATTACAATAATTACAAAACTCTTACAAAAATAAATTAATTCTCCTTGATCTTCAGCAGTCGGCGCGCATCACGTCCGTCGACCTCCTATGTACTCTAAGTCCACCGGACCCTCGCAAGGAAAATAAAATTTATGTTAGAGAGATCAAACACAAAATATATACAAAAATATGAGGAGAAATAATTGAAAGAAAAATAGATTAATTACAAGTGGCTCAGGGTTCAGACTACCTGAGTAAGTGAAAATCTAAATCCCAATTTTTAAATTAATCCCTAAGCCATTTGCCTCTCTAGCAACGGCGCCAACTGACGAGCTGCTAATTACGATATTCAATTTGGGCACGTTGTAGTACGTGTACTTAGCGATTCAATCAGAACCGAGAGAAGATCTCCGTGAAGAGTGTCTCGACTTTAATTTATATTCCGGGCAAGTCCGGGGTTGAACACATGGAGACAAAGGAACAACTTCGGATTTAATTCGAAAATTAAGATTTAGATTTCCAATGCATTTTTTTAAAATATTTTTTATGCAAAAACAAATACAAATGCAAATGTGGCTGAATTAAGAAACTAAGAAATCACACAACTTAGCCAAATTAATTTTAATATGAAATTAATCCAATTTACTCAAATTATATTTTTTCAGTAAACTTAATCCAATGATGAATGCAACATATATTTTTTTTGGAATTTTATGGAGTAAAATGCAACAATTAAAAAATGCACACTTTTTATGGGTTTTTTTCACAATTTCTCATACAAACAGTAAGCAAAAAATTATGAAAAAATACTGGAACATAAACATGATGCAAGGAAGCTACAGTAATATTTTTGGAATTTTTTAACAAAATTTGAATTTTTATGGATATTTTAGTAAAATATAGTGATAGTGAGTAATTAATTCCTAATAAATCCACAATTGCAAATTAATCAGAGTGCGTATTATCTCAACAAGATATTTAGATGTTCAATTTAGGAGAGTTGAAATTTTATGAAAAGGATGTATATGGATTTAATTAAAAATCAAATACAAAAATTACTCTATGATTTATTTCAGGCACAAGACAACTCTACTTTGGATGAAATTTGGATAATAATTAAAGCACATTTCAAGGCATCATCTCAAATTTTTATGGAATTTTTGGATCAACTATGAGTCAGATATGATTTAAGAGCATAGAATGGGTAAAATATGCAGAATTTTAGTTAGACAATTTTAATTAATTACCCAAATATTAGAAAATATAAATAAATATCCAAGAGGTAGAGAACTAGTTGCTCAACATCAAGGTATTTTTCATTGAATAAAATGATACAATACATGTGTCCAAATTAATAGTCAAACAAAAGGGTCTCTGTGCGAAATGAAAATTGAAAATAAACAACACAAATATGTACAAGGACGTTTATGTAATTACAGAATTATGAGAAATAAAAATTGCAATTTTTACAAAAGAACTTAAAATATTTCACCTTGTTCTTCCTTGGCTAGGGTGCATGGGAAGAACCCAAAAGGGATGTGGTCGGTGGCGGCAGAGGTGGAGCGGCGTAGCCTCGCCGCGCGTGGCATCGGCTGAGGGAGGAGGTCGGCGGTCACGCGACCGCGCACTGTGCGACGGAGGAGGGTCATGGGCGGAGGAGGCGAGGAGATGACGGCGGAGGCCAGAGCCGTTAGCGGCGGAAGGGGTCCGTGCGAAGGCAGGCAGACCTGCGGAGGAGGAGCGGGCGGCGAGCCACGCACGGGGCCGCGGCGTCAGAGGGCGGAGCGGGCGGCGAGCAGCTCCGCCGGTGGGTGCGGAGGAGGAAGGGGGTTGGGCGACGGCGTTGATGCTGCTACTCCACCCACCTCTATTTTTTATTTTTTATAATATTTTTTATCTTTAGTTTTAGTTTTTAATCTTTTTTATTTTTTTATAAACAGGAAACGAATATATATGCAAAAGGGGAAGAGGATGAGTCGGTGGTGAGAAAAAATGGTGTAATGAAACAACAAAGAAATAAAATTTTAGATAAAATAAAATATCAAGAGAATAATGAGGAATACTTACCTGAATCGTCTCCGGATTGGTGGAGCGGCTATGTTGGACTCCTTTCGTCGCTTCGATCCGATTGGAGAAATAAAAATTGGAGAAGCTACGTAAGCTCGATGGGGAACTCGTGACACGAAGCGAAGCTCCGCGGATCTCGCCTGAAGGAGGTCGTCGCTTGAGGAAGACGCTTTACTGCTGTCACCAACACAACACTCCAAGCTCTGTCCTTATTCTATTGGAATGACGGATGGGAAAAAATGAGGATGTACAAATAAATATAAAGAGAAGAGAAAGGGAGAAATGATGGAGTTGAATGGGTGGTTATATTATTGGTGGAGTTGAATAAGAGGTTAGAAAAAGGGTGGAGTAGAATGGAGGTTGAAAGCAGACTTGGTGGTTAATGGAGGAAAATGGAAATTATTGTAGAGAATGTGAATTTAAATAAAATACAATAAAAGTAGGTTACTGAAAAGAGAGAATAAAAATAAAAAGAGAAAAGTGGAGAATTTACAAAAAGAAGACATATAACATGTACATTTTTTGTTTGCTTTTCTAATTTATATTTTTTATCTTTTTAATAGGAGTTATTTACAACAAGAAAATACAATAAAATACTACAATTAAAATACAACATAACAATGATTTTTTTTTGTATTTTTAATAATAAAAAAATGAAGAAAGAATGAATATATACATGATATACAATGTACATCTAGGTCCCAAAATTCAACTTTTACAAATGAGCTCCGATTTTAATGAACTTTAAAAGTGAGTTTGGTGAATTTGGAGTTCATACGGAGTGGGAATTTGGCTTGGAAGTTGGTCTTTACGACCTTTTCTTTTTGGGATCTAGGAACATTTATTTCAGATGAAATTTGTTTTGTATTTTTATATTTTTATATACAATTTTATGAACAAGTTCGAGAAATAATTAGACAAGAAGGAGTTGAAATAAAAATATTCAAAATATATGAAGTTTTGGGCTATTTACAGGTGAAAACTCCTTTATTTTGCGGCCTTTTGTTGTTAATTTATTTTGTATAAAGTAATATACAATAATTAGTGTATTTTATTTACAAGAGTTGTTTTGTTAATTTATTGATTTTATGGACATTTATTTCAGATTTTACTCGAAAATTTTGCTAAGATCAAGATAATGAGATGATGAATCGTGGATTCATCTCCTATATCATGACAACATATGACATAGGTCCTTGTTATCTCGATCCTGTTAAGTCAACTCTTTGATCCAACTTATATGGCAGCTCGGAATCTCTATTCCTATGTAGAGAACCAACATCAAGAGATTGGTCAGATATCGACCTATAGAGAAAGATTTCCATCTCCTTCTTAGGCTGGAGATCCTTTCTTAACAATCATTTGATGGTGCTTGATGAGTACTCAATCTAATTATTTAGATATCATCCAAGCATCAACCTCCCTGTCTCAACCATTGAACTAACAGATGTGTGATTATTAAGACGACCATGGTACATAACCCTAATTATACTTACGGACCTTATAAATGCATCCATTCATTTAATATCTGACAAGGAGAAATTAAAGGATATAATAATAATTTTTTAGAGACTTTATCTTCGCATATATCAATAAATAATTCTCTAATAAAGAATTGAGATATCTATAGATAAATCAATAGGATATAATTTCATTAAGATTCACAAGTATAGCATAATAATTATATCCATATAGCATGAGTGAATAATCAAATGTTAGAAAAATAATAAATATTACAGTGCTGAGAAGGTTGTCAACGATATCCTGGCTCCAATCAGAAGAACTTGAGAGTTGGCCAGTGATCAAACTCTACTAAACTTAAAAGCTTTGCTTTACGTCTTTCAATAAAAAATATTATTCTGAAAAGATCGAATGAATCAATAAACATGAGAAAAATATCAAGGAAATCATTCAAAGAGAGATTCTCACTTTTCTAGAGAATGTAGGAGTGATGGCTTGAGTTAAGTGTATCCCAACAATGGGTATGGAGTCTCTTGTATCGGGATCTAAGAGGATATAGCCCTTGGAAACAAAATATATAAGAAATCAAAGATGATTTCCTAATATGATCGATCATGAGAACATAGATGATTGATCAGTTACAAATGATCGACCAAGCTAAAAGCTATGATCAATTAATTGATGATCGTTGGAGGGAAATTTGAATTTTGATCAATAAGATCAACAAATGGTGATCAATAAGGCACTATCAATCAGTAAAATAGGCATGATCTATCAGTGATGATCGATCAATGATGAAAGGATGGTCAATTAGTTCATGAATATTCAATGTCCTGATTTGAAAACCTTCAGTTGAAGCTTGCTTAAGGTGAAAACTTTCGAAGACAATACAAATAAACAATACAACAACTTTCGAACAAAGACAAGCAACAAGGTTGGGTTTCTGCTTCACTAAAAGTTGATGATTCTTCGATGTCATGTCGAACTGAAATCCACACTTGCAGTCTTGCCATCACAAAGAATAAGCGAGCGACTACAATATAATCTTTCGTGTATGTCGTCTTTAAATCACATATAAACAAAGAACTAACATAGGATTTTATCACATTCCTTGTAGGTGTGAAATCCATTTATTGCAAATGGATATTTAAAATCAAGAGGGATTCAAAAAGTGATGTGGAAATATGTAAAGCCAATTTTTTTGCAAAATAATTTACACAAAAGGAGGGTATTAGTTATAAAAAAGACTTTCTCTATAGTTTCTTTAAAAATCTCTTTCATAATTATTAATGGCATAATTGTATTCTTTAATTTAGAATTTCATCAAATTGATGTAAAAACATAGTTTCTCAACCATGACATTGTTGAAACATTATATATGATGCAACCAAAAAAATTTATGTTAGGAGCCCCAAAGAATACGGTTTTCAAACTCAAGAAATCCGTTTATGCACTCAAACAAGTTCAAGATAATGGTATTTCAAATTTTATAATGCGATCATTTTTTTGTTTTGAAATGAATTTGGTCGATGAATGAATATATCATAAGTTTTGTGGGAGTAAACATATTATCTTGGTATTATATGTTGATGGCATATTACTTGCTAAGAATGTTATAAATCTACTGCACATTACTAATAATTTTATTGTAAAGAATTGTAACATGAAAGATGTTGGTGATGCTTCTTTTATTTTTAGTATTGAGATATATCGATATAGTTTTTGTCATATCCTTGGTTTATTGCAAAAGATTTATATTGAGAAGGTTCTCAAAAGATATGGCATGCAAGATTGTAGACTAGTTGATACCCCTATGGCTAAGGGAGAAATTTTAGTCTCAACCAGTGCCTTAAGAATGAGAACAGTTAGATGCAAAGAGTTCCATATGCGTCAGCAGTTGGAAGTCCAATGTACGTATGATTCTGTACTCGACTAGACTTGTTACATTATAGGGATGTTAGATATTTGAGCAGTTCGAGATTGGGGCATTGAAATGCACCTAAACGTGTCCTAGGATATCTACAAAGAGAAAAAGAATGTATGCTTACATAGGGCAGACCAACTTGGAGATTGATGAATATGTGCTTCATCACTCTAAAAGATGAAAATAGTGCTCTGTTCCCAATTGATTAATTGCATTTATTCATCTCTATTTCATTATTATTATTCATGCATATATAAATAAGATCCATATTTTAGCATGCACAATTGCATTAAATAAGAAGCCAAAAACCTTGTTCATTATCACATGTATGTTGTTATAATTTCCTTGAATTTTAAATTATTTTTCACTAACTCCGAATTAATTAAAATAAACTTTATTATGTACATATTACTAACATTAATCCAGGAAAAATACCAAAAAATAACTTGTATATTTGTCCAATAAAATCCAAATCCTAGTTTTGAGACCAAAAGCTGCAAATATCAATATCTCACTCATACAATCTCCTATGATTCCTATTCACTTTTGAATTAATCATGTTCAATTATATACAAAACAATACCAAATTCAAAAGAATTGAATCTCGTATGTGAAACTTGGGTTTTGGGTCCTCACTGTATATTGTACATATTGCTTGGTTTTACCCCTATTATTTTATGTACATAAATAACTCCTTTTGATTTATTTTTTTGTTTATTTTCTTGAATTGAAGCTTTAATAATGTAAAAATCTAGATCAAATTGAAGTGGAAATCAACAATAATAAATCGCTCTAAGCATGTATATAAAGTTTATATATAAATCCCTTTAATTTTATTTCTTGATTTTTTAATTGTTAAAAATACCAAAAAACATATTAAAGTGTAATATTTATTTTATGACTTGGCTATTTTTTTCTTGATTTTTACATTTTTTTAAATAATAAAAATTATAGAATATAAAAATATAGTATTTTATATCTATAGAGTACTACCAAAAATACGTTTTATACATATGATTATTTTGGTTTTGATCCCTTCATAAAAATTACAGATCTTGTCGAGACGAATAACTTCCATGAAGATCGATTTTTTATTTGACCTCATTCCATATTTTTTTATCGAATTTTCTTTTATTTTATTTTCCGATTTTCTATGAGCGACATGTAGTCGCTCCTAGAGCCACCTCGTGTCATCCCATTTTGCCCCCTTATTAATTTTTTATATTTTATTTTTATATATTTAAATTTATTTTATTTTATTTATCCCCTGTCATGTGGCGGCTCCTGGAGCTACCACGTGGCATCATCCTTGACCCATGGATATGGGCTGATCCGATGGCCTAGGCACCCTCTTACTCTCAACCTTCGGCTATTGTGGTTCGCCCGACTCGCCTCTGCCCGTTACGCTCCACGGGCTATTTCCTCCTCCTCCTTTGGCCGTTACGGCCTGCGAGCCATTATGCAATCACTGCCCCCACTTTCATTAAAGACCCCTCTCCCTCTGCCTTCGCTTTCATTCACCATGGTCACCTTCTCCGCTAGATTTTGAGTTAGCGGGAGAGAGAGAGAGAGAGAGAGAGAGAGAGGTGCGGAAGGATGACAACCTTTGTACCTTCTTGATGAAGAGAATTTAGAAAGGGTCGGCTAATCAAACCCGATTAGCATCGCTGAGGTGACCGCTCACGAAACCCAATCTTCAATCAAAAATTAACCCACGAATAGATCAAGCAGTAGATAACACAAAATATGAGTTAAAGTTTATTATTCTCTATAACTAGGTGTATAACAAGCTAGTGTGTAGAGGTCAAACCATAGAGAGCAATATGGGTAGCCTTTGGTTACTTCTGAACAGAAAATATTATGTCCAACCATGTCATTTAACATGTATGTATATGTTTACATTTATATTTGTGGGCTTTTGATTTTTGATTTTTTTGTTTTGTATTTTATATTTATATATATATATATATATTTCTTTTTGTGTTTTCAGATTTTGTATTTTCCTTTTTTTCTTTTAAGATCTAAATATAATATAGCTATATATAGAGTATATACACATTATAGAATACTATACATATAAATATTTGTTAATATAAATAAAATATAGAATAAAAATTGTTTTGGGTTATATATATGTCTAATATTTTTGTGATTTTTCTATACTTTTTGCTAATTTTTATGTATTTTTAAAGTAAAAAAAATCCCAATTCAGGGATTTAAAAAATAGGATGAAATTGATTTGAATCTAAAAATAAAAAATTGTATCCAAAATTTTTCCAAATCAATTTTGATATAAAGATAATAATATAGAGAAAATAATAGAACATAGAAAACTATTTTTGGGGGGTTTTTCAGAATTTTTTAGATTTTTATGAAGGTTTTTGGAGTTTTCCAATTTTTAAAGGTTTTCGTTTCCCATTTTAATAATTTTGGTCTACAGGCTAAAAATACATAAATAAGCACTACATTTTTTGGGATTTTTCATAGAAATTTTGATGTTTTTTTGGCATTTTGTACGCTAGACATGGACTGTTTGTGCTCGAAATGATTTTTAATAAATATAAAAAAGGTCTATAATTGCGAATAAAAATCATGATGTGAAAATTCAAGCAACCAAGAACCTACAACAATTTTTCATAATTTTTGGAGTACAATAGCTATTTTAAATAAATCCATCAAGCATACAAAAATACAATTACTGGTAGGAGCATACTTGTAAATAAAATAATCTCAAGAGGCCTTTGTGTACTTCAATCAAAAATATTTAACGTGCTTTACAATTTACTAGACCAAACATAAATATAAAACATTCCAAGGGTATATGTGCAAAATGGTCACCTCACGTGGGACGACACGTGAGGTGACCTGGTATGGACCAATATGTGATATCTGTAAAGTACAAAGGTTGACATGAAATTTCTCTATTTTATTTTAATCATGATATTTTATTTACAGGACTTAATGTAAACACAAAATGAATAGGGAAAGATTTGTAAATTATGCCCTAAGGCGCGTCGATGGACAGCCAGATGATATCCACTTACCCACATGTTTCCGTCCGCACGGCTGGTACCGGTTTCCTGATGAACGCTTCAAACCAGATCGCCCAAGGGAGATTAACGATGGAGGGGTACGTTCATCCAACAGTGGCAGTAACTAGTGGAGCTCCTTGTTGATCGGGCAATGGAAAGTGTGGGAGGAAGAACATGGAAGAACGTTGAGGCTGGTTTGCTTTGATCTCCTCCCCCTCACGTCTCCGATAATGGTTTGCGTCTCGACGAGGCTCAAAATCTTCCTGGCAGCCACATCTATCAGATGCGGGGCTCAAAATGGCCTGAAACCGACGTGATTCACCAACAAGGGTGGCGGAGCCAAGGGATCCCAAGTATCTTCGGCAGGGGTCTCGGTAGCTCCCATATCAGTTTTTTACACTCGAACCTCAACATGAAGCACACCTGGGTTGAGGGCAAAGTGCATCGACCTGATTAGGGGGGGGGGTGAACGTGGATGAGTCGATATGGTGGTTACTCCAGCGAGTGGAGGAGTTGGAGCACCAAAAGACCAGATCAGAGGGAGATATGGGTGAGTGGAGCGTGTGGGATGATCATAAGACGTAGTGGAATAGAGTGGGGGCAGAAGGCGTGGCGGAGAACCACCGAGGCACGATGAAACCGTTCACGGAGCGGAGCTCCAACAAACTACAATTCGAGTGATTACACTACAACTATGGTCTAAGCCGTACAATAACTATGGAAATAAAATGTAGGAATCAAAACCTATCTAAAGAAAGAAATAAATGTATCTCGTACTTGCTGGGGAGGGCAGGGAACAGAGATGGACAGAGCGCCGCAGTGGGGTACACCTTCGTCCTCTTGGAGATGATCCAAACTGCCGGGAAGCTCCCCCTATCACGAGGATACTCCCTAGATGAAGAATCAAAGCTCTAAGACTCGGGTTAGTGGCCAAAAATTGAAGGAGAGATTAGAAGTTGTTCTTTAGAGACAAAAGGAGCACCCTCATTCACCGAATAATTGGGAAAATTACAAGCTATGTACAAAGGATCTAAGGCCTAGGCATGGATTAGGTTTGATCGAGGATTATTTTGGTGAAAGATCAGATTGATGCGAGTGATGGTGCGCTCGGGAAGAATGGCTGAAATCATGGGACTCGACACGCGCGTCGATTCAAACGACCTGGGGGGAAGTTGACTTGTGGTCAATAGACGGACGACCGTGGTTGGTCCAGCTAGGCCACTACAAGACAAAATAGGTTGGGTTATTATAAAAGAATTAATTAAATATAGTAAATGAATTTATTAATTTTTAATTATAAAATAAAAAAGGTTTATTATTTTATGTACTAATTTAATATGTTATTTATTTATTTTTTGGTATTATTTATTACAAATTAATTATTAGGGGTGTATTTATAGGTATATTCATCTATTTTTGACTATTTTATTTTTGTTTTTTTAATATTTTTATATTTTTTTATTCTCTTATTTTATATACAATAATATATTTTTATTATATTTTTATGATGTTATTTGTATACTTAAATAAATAGGGGTACATAATATATATATATAACTATAGGTTTTTCATGTATGTCTTTAATATACATATTTTATTTTAATGTTGTATTGGTTATTTTATTGTGGTTTTAAGATATATATAAGTTATAAATAAAATTATAAAAATATAATATTGTAAAAATACTAAAGAATGAATAAATTGAATATTTTTTGGGTATGTTGTACGATGAGGGTCAAAACCTAACTTTCACACCTTAACTCGAAAAAATATGAAACCACCTTTATTAAATAACTTATTAAAAGTTATATACAATTAAATTTATTTTGGTATATTTTGATTTTTGTTTGGAAGATATGGATCTGTGAAGTTGAGATTTTGGATTTTTATTTTGTGTATAAAATGAACATTATATAATATTTGTGTACAAACTCAAATATATTATTATCTATAACTTTTATATTCAAAGTTTCTTTATTTGATGTACAAATAATAAATAATAAAATATGTGTCAAAAATGCTTTATTAGTGAATAAGTAAATTGGGGTTTTATTGTATTTTTGGCCCTTTTCTCCCTATACTTTATTCCTTGTCGACCAACTCAATTCTTGACTTGGTCTCGGGGTTTAGGGTCATAAAATATCTTTGGTATTTTATTCTTTTTCTTTTCTTCTCTTTATTCTATAATTTTAGCATTAAAAACAATATTATTTACACAATAAATGCAATAAATAATGAAAGCTATTTGTACAAATTAATGATATTTACATGCATTAGCTATGGTTTTTAAAGCTAAAATGATAGAATAAAGGTGATGAAATGGAGATTCATCACCCCCCTATACTTGCCTTTGCTAGTCCCAAGCAAACACTTATGCCGTAAGTGTAGAAAATGAAAAACAAAGAAAATAAAAAGAAAGAAAGATGGATTAAACTTAATTTTCAAACTTGTCTTCACATAATCATAGCTTATATCTCCCGTCGAGCCTTTGGAATTTTTAGTGTGGGCAGAACCTTATTGGGAATCAGATTTGAAATATAACAGCCTTCGAGAATTCCAATACCCTGCTCAAGTCCCCTCAATAGCTATGCCAGAATACTTCAACTCATACGCAAATCCCTATGACTATGAATCTCACTTGTACAATGTATGTGATAGTGGCTCCCCTCAACTGAAATGATAAAGAGACTGACTTCTCCATATGACAACCCAATGATTCCCCAATCCAGCAACTCTTTCCTCAAGGAGTGGGGTATTCCCTTCTAAGTTCATGTGGTTCCCAACTCAAGAGGAGGGGTGAAGAGAAGAATGGATGGTATCCAGTGCAGCTACCTATTCTTGGATGATTGATCAGTGTAGCTACGCCATCTAGTTGCAGGCTCACATATCATGACTTTCAAGCACAAGCTTGCTTATTGACTATACAAATATGTACACTTCGACATGCATTTTATTTTCAATCAGGCATGTCCACTTTTTGGAGTTTTTACTCTTTGCATTTTTTTGAAATACTAAGCATCATTTACATATGGAGTTTTTCCTCTTGTTCCAGTAGGCTATCCCTCTTTTGAAGCATTATTGCAACCCACACTCTCATGTCTTTAGACAACACTGCCACTGGATGGGTTTGGTTGTACTTCCCTCCCTAGACTAGGACAAATGTTTCTACTTGTGTGCGCCTCATACCGGCAAATCCAATCCCCTCACCACTTCAATTGAGTTGAGCCAAGTGAAAGGTGCAGGTGTCCAAGTTAGGTCATTATCGATAAGAGCCATGCATGTACTCTGAAATACTCTACTTAGGTAGTCAAAAAATCCATTGAACCAAGTCTCATTATTCTCAAAGAATTAAGTCAACTAGACTTGAAGTACCTCAATTCCAGCTCCTCTAAGGTTCCTATTATTAGGTTGATTTAAGGTCCAACCAAGCTTCAATCTTCGGATTTTACTTAGACTTGTTAAATTACCAAACTCAATTCAAAAAAATTCGAATTCTATGCAAATGCAATGAAAAATACCTTTGTGATGCAATTTTCAAAGATTTTGAACTTCTTATGGATTTTTGAAGAAGGTGGTGCAAATGCAATTCTTTGGTTTTTTTCAAAAAGATTCTGCAAATGTTTATGGAATCTAGTCTTGCAAATGTTTTTGAGATTTTTGAAAAATAAAATATTTTTGCTAAAAATTAGGTACAAATATTTACACAAGGATACATCTTATATTTACAAGAATTAGGTTTTAAGAATTTACAAAGGGTAAGTGATCATTTTTATAGATATATTTATACAATTAATAAAGAATTTTAGGGTGATGTATATATATTCCTCAAGCTTATTTGAAAATGATTTTACAAACACTTTTTGAAAACAATAATCCAAAGTATTTTTTACAAACATTTACACACATTTGAAGATCATTTTGCAAAGGTTTTTCAAACAGTATATATAGATTTTTCAAAAATAGTTTTGGAACCATTTTCCAAACATTTACAAATGTTACACAGTTTTATTTCACACAAAGAAAATAAATTTTTTCAAACTTACAAAGGTTGAAAATATTTAACAAAACATTTTCCAAATAGTTTTAAAAGATTTTTCAAAAGGATTTTCAAACTATTTTTCAAACATTTTGCAACATTATTTTTCCTGATTTATTAATAAGTATGTATAGAATTTTTGAGAAATAATATGCTTCCTTTATTATGTGATTTTAATGAATTTAATGGTATAATACTATATTTTTATCCATACTTATTTAAAATACGAAAGTATGAGTTATGGATAGAGTATACATCTAGTATATACGACCCCTCTATACTTAGCTTGAGCTATGTCCTCATAGATCGGAGGGGAAAAAAGAAGACGTAAATTGTAAATGAATGAGGTAAGGAATATACAAAAGAGAAGTCGACCACCCCCTCTATACTAGGATCAAATAAACCTAAGTATAACAAACTGTACACCAAGCAGGGAGGGCCAAGAATGGGAATGAGCAGATAATACTCGGACTGTCTCCCCCTATTTTTAGGGTAAGATATATCTAAGTACAGACAAGAAGAGGAGATCGTGGAGGGTATAAACAAATGAGGGACGCATGGTGAACACCCCTATACTTAGGATAAAGTATGTCCTAAGTGTAGAAGTCTGACAAAAAGGGGTGATACACCCATAATCACACACACACATTGCTGTTAAATATGGAAAACGTAGATAAGAAGAAAATAATAAAAATATGAAATCTTAACGAAAGAGTTTTTCAGTGACATTATCCGAATCTTGTGATGCTGCTACTGCTGTGGATGTATCTTCAGTGTGCAGTACTTGGATGGAATCAACAACAACCAAGAAAGTGTCATGCTTGAGGTAGGGCTTTAGTAGTTGACCATTGACGACAAATGGTTGTGTGTCAGAAGACAATTTTGATATCACAATACTTCCATTGTCACACACTTCTCGAACTTTGAATGGACTTGTCCATTTGCTTTTAAATTTGCCCGAGAAGATCTTCAACTTTGCATCGAATAGACACACTTTCTATCTAGTCTCGAAGGTCTTTCGTCTGATGTGCCGGTCATGCCAGCATTTAACCTTCTCCTTGTACATCAATGTGTTATCATATGCATAGTCTTTGAATTCCAAGAGCTTGTTCAAATCATCTTTCCTTTTCTGACCACCTTGTTGCGAGTCCAAATTGAAAATGTTAACCGCCCATATTGATTTATGAATTATCTCCACTGACATGTGGCATGGCTTTCCATATACAAGGCGATAGAGTGACATGCCCAACAGAGACTTGTAAGCAGTTCGATATGCCCAAAGGACCGAGTCCAACAGCGGGGACCAATTCTTCCTGTATGTCTTAACAAGCTTCTGGAGTATCATCTGAATCAGAGGATGGTAAGGAGATGCGACTCAGTGCTTGATGCCATACTCCTTCGTTAATTTCTTGACTTCTCGATTAATGAAGTAACTACCCCTATCTGATATAAGTATCTTTAGAATCCTGAATCACAAAATGATGTTTTCTTTCAAAAAGCGGCATAATGTCTGTTGTCTGTGACTCGAGCAGGGATAGTTTCAACCCAACGACTCACATAATCAATGATAAGAAGGATGTGCTCATATCCCTGACTGTTTAGGAAATGTCCCACGAAATGGATCCCCCAAGCATCGAATACATCAACAATTTGAATGATCTTTAGGGGCATGGAATCTTTGGCTGTAAGGGTGCCTTTAAATCGATGGCAACTAGTGCATCGTTTGACAAATGCTGCTGCATCCTTAAATAATGTAGGCTACCAGAGGCCAAACTACAATATCTTTGTTGTCGTTCTATCTCCAGAATGGTGTCCACCAGATTCCAGCGAGTGACAATGCTCGAGGACATTATGTTTCTCCTCTTAAGGAATGCATCTGCACCAAATACAACCCACTCCTTCCCTGAATAAGAGATGATCTTCCCATTGGTAGAAATGCATCGTTAATAAGATTTTTCTTTCTTAATCTTCGTCCATTCAGGTAGAACTACGTCTGAGATGAGGTAGTTGACAATATTAGCGTACCAAGGGATTGAATCCACAACCAGAATTGTCTCATCAGGAAAGGTTTCTGTGATAGATGCATTCCTCAGGGGAGGATCTTGCGGATCTATTCTGGAGAGATAATCTGTTACCACATTCTGAACTCCAAGCTTGTCTCTAATTTCTAAATCAAACTCCTAGAGGAGAAGGATCCATCTGATTAGTCCGGGCTTGGCATCCTCCTTCTTTTGTAAGTACCTGATAGTAAAGTGGTTAGTGTAGATTTTAACTTTTGATCCAAGGAGATAGGATCTGAACTTCTCAAGGGCGAATACCACGACCAACAATTCTTCCTCTATCACCGTGTAATTTCTCTGAGCTTCATCTAATGTTTTGCTGGCATAATGAATAACATAGGGCACCTTGCCTTTTCTCTGTCCAAGAACAACCCCAACTAAAAAAACTAACACATATGACATGATCTAAAAAGGAAGAGATGAATTCGATGGCTGTAGGACTAGAGCTTGAATAATTAGTTCCTTTAGCTGATTAAATGAAAGGAGAACTTGTTGATCAACATTGAACTCGATGTCCTTGTAGAGCAATTCTATGAGAGGTCGGATGATGTGACTAAAATCACGAATGAATATCCTGTAGAATCCCACATGCCCCAGAAATGACCTCACATTCTTGACTATTTGAGGTGGATCAAGATTGGAAATTACATCCACCTTTGCCGGTCGACTTCCATGCCACATTTGGAAACAACGTGACCTAACATAATCCCCTTTGTGACCATGAAGTTGCTCTTTTCCCATGATAATATCAACTTGACTTCACGACATTTCTAAAGTGTTCTGTCCTGGTGCTCAAGATAATTATCGAAGTTGTCACTATAGACGGAGAAGTCGTCCATAAACACCTCGAGAAAACTTCCTACCATCTCAGCGAAGACCGCAAGCATGCACCTCTGGAATGTAATTGGCACGTTGACAATCCAAAGGGCGTTCACCAGAAAGCATTGGTGCCAAACGGGCACGTGAAGGTCATTTTCTCTTGATTTTCAGGGGCAATTGCCACTTGGTTGTACCTGGAGTACCCATCAAGAAAGCAGAATAACTCCTTGCCAGCTAGTCTTTCCAATACTTGATCAATTAACGGTAAGGGGAAGTGATCCTTCTTAGTTGTTGCATTGGGGCGGCGATAGTCAACACATACACACCATGATGTTGGCATCCGAGTAGATATCTCTTCTCCTCTGTCATTTGTAACCACTCTAAGCCTTGACTTCTTTGGAACTACGTGCATGGGGCTTACCCATTTGGAGTCGGAGATGGGATAAATGAAGCTTGCATCACACCATTTCATGATTTCCTTCATGACGTACTCCCTCATATTCATGTTTAGTCTTCTTTGAAATTTGGTGGACGGCTTGACATCTTCCCTCAAGTAGATGTGGTATGAGCACAGAGCAGGATTTATCCCATGGAGATCTGAAATATGCCAAACAAGTGCCTTGCAGTTCTTCTCTGAAACCTCGAGGAGTCGAGATTCTTGCTTCGAGGTCAGCCTACTACTGATGATGACTGTATACATATTTTCTGCACCTGCAAGGAAATCATACTTCATGTCTGTCGGAAGTGGCTTTAGTTCAGGTTCTGATTTGGCCAACTTCTTGGTCACCTCGGATATTGTTCTTGTTAGGGGATGATTTTTCTGAATTTTTGCGGGGGTGCAGACCTCACTGTCTTGTTGATATTCTAACAATGTGCTTAATGGATCTGCAATAAAATCATTGTGTTCAAACTGGAGTAATTCATCATATTGGACTTTGTCTCCTAACTGTTATTGGAGCTTGCATCGATCGTGCTTTCCATGTCCTCCTCAAGAAAGAGGATTTCATGTGTCCATGAATCAATCAAAGAGATTGGTGTATCTTTGATCTCTACAATGAAGAAACAATTTCCTTCAAGAGTTGCTGCATTACTTCATCAATTACCACTTTAGGTCCATTGATTATGTCTATAATAATTCTGTTGTTGTTCGAGCTGAAGGTGATCTATCCAGACCTATAATCAACCACGACCTCTGAAGTACGTAAGAATGGTTGGCCTCGGATGATAGGCGTCTAGAGTAAGGGTGTGGGTGAGTCCATATCAAGGACTACAAAATCAACTGGAAACTGCATGTCCCACACCTTTACCACAACATCTTCCAAAAGACCTTGAGGTCGCTTGATGGATCAATCTGCAAACTAAAGGATCATTCGTGTTTTTTTGATAGGACCTTGCCCAAATTCTTGCAATAATGAAGTGGGCAGGAGCTTGATGGAAGAACCACTATCAAGAAAGGTTCGCTCAAAGACTTAATAAAAAATCTTGCAACCGATCAAAGGCACTCCTTTGTCTTGTTTCTTCTATGGGAGATTGTTGATGGTTGCTACGGTGGCCATGGTAAGAATATGCTTCTCTACATGTCGACGTCTTTTTTTACGTACTGTACGACGCTTGTTTGTACATGCTTCTTTCAAACCTTTCTTCACAACTGGCAAGTATTCCATGGCCTTTATCATAGGAATCTCAACAGTCAAATTATTAATGATATCCACATCTCCGAGATCAGATAATGCACTTTTTTATTAATATTTTTTTGGAATTTTGTATTGCTTCAGGAAAAAGAATATTTATAGTACTGAAATCAGAAATAGAGTTCTTATTTTCAATAAAATCCTTGTCCACAATATCCTGTACATCTGGATTACAAAAAGGAGTGCAAGATGGGGACGATGATGCTGGTGCTGGTGGACAAGCAAAAGGTGGGGCCTCGTGTCTGACTGGTGGCTCTTCCATGACTGGCATGGCTTCAATCCAACTGCAGACATCTTTGGTCTTTTGATCTTTTCTTATTTTTATGGTGTTTTTGCTGATGGTGGTGGTTGTGAACGGCAGCTGGCATGACTCCTCCTCCCCCTCCTTCCTCACCCGTCCTTGTGGCTAGCACGATTGATGTAGAAGATGACGATTCACCCATTGAAGCTTTATTCTTCCTTGGGCTCGTGCTAGACGGAGGAAAATTCCTACTGCTCCTGAGAGTTACAACATTAGATAAAGCAATATTACAATCATATGACTCTACAAGCATCAACTAGACATCACATTCTACATGCTCTTTTCTTTTGAAGCTACTGGTATTAGCTTCAACCTACGCCGGAATGGAAGTTTTGGTGGCGGTTACTTTATTAAGCTTCTTCATCATATCTGCTAGGCCTTTTACAAGTTGGGCGAATCAATCAAGGACAGGGTTTACATGAGTCACCTCAGAAGGTTCAGCATGCAGACCATGCTGTTGCTGAGTGTTTGGGAGATGAGGCTGTGATTATTGGTGGTGCTGAGGAGGTGGAGGAAGTTGGTACTAATGGTAGGTGGGAGGAGGGTATTTTTGGGATGGTGCAGTCACGCACTGGTGGTATGGCTGAGGCCGGCAATTCTGCGGGTGCGGATACTGCTGATTCTACCTCCATTGGTGTTGGTACTGCGGAGGCTGGTGGTAGTGAGCTGGAGGTTGAGAGGACTGCCCGAAATGACCACCCTGTGGTTGGTGGTAGGCCATGTTGGCTTGTTTCTAGATCAGAGGGTGTTTGGTAGGATGGGCGAGCTGTGCATCATCAATCCATATACCATTAACTTCCTGAATCAAGGGTGGTGGTGGGAAGGTTGGATAAGAATATGGAAGGAAGTCTGACTGCTAAACCACCATCTGCTGTTGCGGCTGGCCCTGATCGGACGCCTGCACATAGTATATGCGCTGGACTGCCGGTGGCTACTGACTTGGCTAAGGTTGTTGTGGCGGTGATGGATCATCCTTCTCAACTTGCATCTCTGTAGGTGGTGTCGCCGATTGGACAGAGCTGATGGTGCCCACCAACAGCTTCAGCTGCTTGGTGATTTGGTCTGGTCCAACTTATCTAAGTGTTTCATCCTCTTTTCAATTACAAGGAGTTTCTCGATATCTTGTAATCACTTCTCAATAATATCAACCTTTGAGAGATGGTCTTCAATGATGATGAGGTTGGAGCTCTCATCTCTCTCCCCCTCACGAGATGCTGCCATATGTACTTGCTTCTGGAGGATCTGGGTTGTTTCTGATAGGCACGATGAAGAGAGGACAGCCTCTCCTTCGGCCATTTCTTCAAAGATCTACCAAACTACATCTTCATCCTTGTTGAAATGAGATCTCCCATAGGCTACGTCGACGAGCCTTTGGCTTTCTACATTCAGTCCCCTGAAAAAGTGTTGGATCAGACTGGTCCTTGGGATTTCATGTTGGGGACACTTCTCTTGCAGGTCTGTAAATCGTTCCCATGCTTCATGGGTGGTTTCGTGGGCACCCTGGGAGAAGTTACTGATCCTGGCTCGCATTTGGTTGAGTTGGCTGAGAGGATGGAATTTGTACAAAAAGGTGGATTTCATTTCCTCCCATGTCGTCACAACCTTTCCCAAATGATTGACCCAGTAAAGGGCCTTGTCTTGCAAACTGAAAGGGAACGCCATCATCTTCACTACCTCCAAAGGAACATTGAGTAGTGGGTAGTACGACAGATGCATGAGAACTATTGCAGGTGGATGTAAGGCTCTTTGCTGGTGTTCCCATGAAATGATGGGAGAAGAGCAAGGAACTGAGGCTTGAGCTCAAAGTGAGCATGCACCAGTGGAATGAGGATCCACTCGGTCATCTGGTTGTCTCTATGATTATATGTCTCTTTTAACGTGGGTTTCTACCTCCCTTGTTCTAGCTCTTCCTCATCTAGAACATCATGGGGTCTACCTCCTCCTCCCATTGGTCTGTCTCCTCCTCCTATTGGTCTGTTCATCACATCATTCAACATATCCTGAAATGCAGTCTGTGCTAGGTCCAGCCCTATTAGTTGTTGTTGTTTTGTTTGGGTGTATGCCAACAACTAGGCATTAACCTGATTCTGATCTGGCATCTATCCTTGCTCTGGTTGGGGAGGCTGCTGACCCTTGCCCTTTCCTTGGGGAGCCATTCTGGGTATGAATATGAAGATATGAATTCTGTGTTAGGATCCAGGACAGGGGTTGGCTTTTATCTGAAATGTGAAAAATTCCCAATTAGACCACTTGAAATTAATTCCCAACTGTCAAAATGAATATGAAATTAGGGTTAATCCCAAAGTGTTGTGTATGAAAAACATGTGGACCGTCTATCATTTATAATGGTGAAGGTGGGACAAAAGTTATACCAATTTATTAGGTGGTCAAAGAGATTGAACCACAAAGTACGGATCGGGTTTTCGAATATATTGTCTCAAATTATTGACGAGGTCGAGTCTATGAAATCGATGTAGGTGATAGAGAGTCCTGACTGAACCATCCATGGATTGACATCGTAAAGCAAGAAGGAGAGTGTAAAATAGTAGAAAAGCTCAAACTGAGCGGGGTTCAAAAGGGAGACACACATGACAAAATTTGTGCAACTGTGCGAGACTTGATCTTTGAACCTTAATCTAGATCCATACAAATACAATACAAAATTGGGTTCACTAACTCTTGCCATATGAAGCCATGAAGGTTCAACTATTTATTATATTTTCAATTTTAGAGTTGTTATTTAAGCATATATTGTAACAAGTCCTCATGCTATCCCTATAGGAGAGAGAGTACTACCAGAAAAGTACCACGTACTTGTCCTCCTCCTTTGTAATATGTAGTAAGCACTTTTTGAGGTCCTTGTAACCCTTCTCAGATCTACTCATCCAAAGAAATAGAGAGAAGAAGCTGATAGGTAAAACTGCTACTTTGATCCTTGCTCACAACAGAATCACTCGTGAGCGTGCAAGAACCTACTCGGATGCAAACCAATGAGATAGACACTATCGTGAACGTGTGGACTAAGCTCAGTACTTCAGACCATCTCGATGTTCCACACAAGACAAGAACACCATCATTGACAAGACCCTACTCGGTCACATACGATAGAAGCGCCATTACTCCAGAAATCCATGCGATACACAAGGCAGTTACAGACTGAATTTTGGGCTTTACTCCTTAGCGAGTCGTGCCTCACTCATGGGAGGGATTTTGGTCCCCTCCTAAGGTACTTGCAATGAGGGCTTTATGAACCCAAGACAATGAAAGTTCATTACGAATTTTAATTAAGGTCAAAGTTTATTTAGCAGTCCTCTTATTTTAATTTTTGGGTTTTCACTTTTTTTAGATCTGTTTACATACCAGTGCCTATCATTTTTGTAGATTTTCATTTAAGTCCTAGATGCTCAAAATCAGAGGGAGATAGCGGAAAAGCCGTGCAAGTTGATTCAATTTGGAAATCTCACCATTGAATCTAATGATGCATGCTGAGTTAGATGACTTACATTGCTTCTTAGCTCTCTCCATGCGGTATGCAAAATATAATTTTCAAACCTATCTATATGGCGGTGTGCAATCGACAAAATCACCCTAAAAATTAGCTGCTATTAATCATGAAGAACCATATGTTAGTTAATTAGAAATAAACCCTTGAGTCCGGTCTTGGAGACATCTCGATGCCCGCTACAATTGGTCCTGCTAATGCTATATGATGTCTCTCATGGCACACGAGTTTGAATACAAACAACTAACACTTATTTATTTGACTGGATCCAACCTAAGAGACTATAGGAACATGCATTATTATTAGGGTTTGGACCTAGTTATCGAGTCAAGAAACCTATGTCTAGGGGCTCCATGCACACAAAACAAATTTAAATAAGGCAGGAAACTCAAAACAACGGGAACCAAAATAAAAGAAGTCGAGAAAACATGAAAAACTATGACGAGACCCCCAGGTGAACGGACACCCGGGCATTGGACGTCGTTGTGGAGAGTAGAGTCCAAGTCTTCAATTATTACATATTTAAATTATCTCTCTCTTACGAATAAATACATAAATAAAGTTAAGCTCATTCTATGCTAAGTTTTCTCTCTTTTCTCCTTTTGTAGCCTCTCCAACTGGTTACAGAGTGAAGACCAACCTCCACCAAACTTGGCTGCATCGGCCTCCTAAAAATTCATCCTCGCGTGGCGGGCCCTCAGAATAAAGTCACAAAGAAAAGTGTATTAACACGGATAATCAAATGAAATCAGAATGAGCTATACAAAGAATAATTGATTTACTATGTGCAAAAGAAAATCAATTATTATATACATCAATGAATTAATGAATAAGCACAACTAACTATACAACATAGATGATAAAATTAGGCTACACTCATTGTGACCCGTTAATGATGCCATTTGATGAAGAGGATTTAGCAAGGGTCGACTAATCAAACTCGATTAGCATCGCTGAGATGACCGTTCACGAAACCCAATCTTTAATAAAAAATTAGCCCACGAATAAATTAAGCAATGAACAACACAAAATATGAGTTAAAACTTATTATTCTTTACAATTAGGTGTATAACAAGCATGTGTGTAGAGGTCGAACCACAAAGAGCAATATGGGTAGCCTATGGTTATCTTTGAACAAAAAATATTATGCCCAACCATGTAATTTAATATATATGTATATATATTTATATTTGTGGGTTTTTTATTTTTATTTTTTTATATTTTTGTACTTTGTTTTTAATTTTATACATTTTTAATTCTTTTTGTATTTTCAAATTTTGTATTTTCCTTTTTCTTTCAAGATGTTAATATAGTATATCCATATATAGAGTATATACACATTATAAAATAATATACTTATAGATATTTGTAAATATAAATAAAATACAGAAAAAACTATAATAATGTAGAGAAAATTATAGAACATTGAATCCAAAATTTAATAAATGGACCGGAATATATTTGAATTTAAAAATATAAAATTGAATCTAAAATTTTCCAAATCCATTTTAATATAAATATAATAATATAGAGAAAGTTATAGAACAGAGAAAACTATTTTTGGGGGTTTTCAGATTTTTTAGATTTTTATGATGGTTTTTGGTGTTTTCAAAATTTAAGGGTTTTCTTTTTCCATTTATAATGGTTTTTGGTGTATAACTAAAAATACATAAATAAGAAACATATTTTTTGGTATTTTCAGAGACGTTTTGATATTTTTTGGCATTTTATATGTCAGACAAGGACTGTTTGGGCTCAAAATGATTTTTTAATAATATCAAAAAGATTTGAAATTGCCAATAAAAATCATAACATGAAAGTCCAAGCAATCAGGAACCTGCATCTCCTTTTTCATGATTTTTGTAACATAATAGAAATTTAATTAAATCCATCAAGCATACAAAAATACAATTGCTGGCAGGGGCATACATGTAAATAAAATAATCCCCCACCGCCTCTGCAAAATTCAACCAAAAATATATAACTTGCTTTACAATTTACTGGACCAAATATAAATAGAAAATATTCCAAGGATATATATGCAAAATGGTCACCTCACGTGGGAAGACACGTGAGGTGACTTGACATGGACCAATATGTGATATCCTTAAGTACATGGGTCAACATGCGATTTCTATATTTTATTTTAACTGTGATATTTTATTTATAGGACTAAATGATAAACACAAAATGAACGGGGGAAAGATTTGCCAGTTTCCCCCTAAGGCACGATGATGGACGACCAGATGATATCCAATTGCCCACGCGTCGGCATCCACATGACTTGTACCAGTTCACTGATGAATGCTTCAGATCAGATCGCCTAAGGGAGATCAACGATGGAGGCAGGCGTTCATCCAACGGTGGCTGTAACTACTGGAGATCCTTGTTGATCGGATGATGGAGAGCGAGGGAGGAAGAATAAGCAAGAATGTTGAGGTTGATTCGCTTCGATCTCCCCCCATCTCCGATGATGGTTCGCGTCTCGACGAGGCTCAAAAGCTTCCTGGCAGCGATGTCTATCAGCCGGGGGGCTCAAATTGGCATGAAGACCGCTATGGTCCACCAACGAGGGCGACGAAGCCAAGTTGACCCATGTATCTCCGGCAGGGGTCCGGGTAGCTCCCAGATCGATCTTTTATGCTCTAACCTTCACAGGAAGCACACCCGGGTCGAGGGCAAAGTGCTTTGACCCGATTAGAGGGGGATGAAAGCGGGGGAGTCGATATGATGGTCGCTCCGACGAGAAGAGAAGTTGGATCGCCAAGTGACCAGATCAGAGGGAGATCTGAGTGAGTGGAGTGTGTGGGATGATCAAAAGACGTAGAGGAACGGAGTGGGGGAAGAAGGCATGGCGGAGAACCATTCGCACCGGTGAACTACGATTCGAGTGATTACGCTACAACTATGATCTAAGCACTAAAGTAACTACAGAAATAAAATGTAGGAATTGAAACCTATCTAAATAAAGAAAGAAACACAACTCGTACCTGCTTGTGTGGGCAGGGAGCAAAGGTGTCCAGAGCATCACTGTGGGGTGCACCTCCATCCTCCTATAGCTGATCCAAACTGCCGAGAAGCTCCCCCTGTCATGCGGATACTCTCTAGATGAAGAATCCAAGCTCTAAGACTCGGATTAGTGACGAAAAATTGAAGTAGAGATCTGAGGTTGTTATTTAAAGACAAGATGAGCACCCTTATTCAGCGGCTAATTGTAAGAGTTACAGGCTATGTACAAAGGATCTAAGGTCTAGGCGTGGATTAGGTTTGATCAAAGATTATTTTGGCAAAAGATCAGACCGATGAGAGTGATGGTGCGCTCGGGAAAGATGACTGAAATCGTGGGACTCGATACACACGTTAAGTCAAACGACTTGGAGGGGGAGTTGACTAGTGGTCAACAGACGGAGGACCGTGATTGGTCCAGCTAGTCCACTACAAGACCAAATAGGTTGGGTTATTAAAAAATAATGAATTAATTATAGTAAATAAATTTATTAATGTTTAATTATAAAATAAAATTGTTTATTATTTTATGTAGTATTTTAATATTTTTTTATTTATTTGTGGTTTTATTTATTATAAATTAATTATTAGGGGTGTATTTCTAGGTATATTCATCTATATTTCGACTATTTTATTTTTACTTTTTATATATTTTATTTTATTATTTTATTCTCTTATTTTATGTATTTATAACTTATAATTATGTACATAAATATATTTTATTATATTTTTTATGATATTATTTGTATAGATATAAATATAGGTTTTTCATCTATGTCTTTTGTATACATATTTTATTATAATGTTGTATTGGTGATTTTATTGTGGTTTTAAGATGTACATAAGTTATAAATAAAATTATAAAATTATAAAAATATAAAAATGCTAAAAAATGAATTAATTTAATATTTTGGGTATGTTGTAGAATGAGGGTCCAAAATCTAACGTTCACACCTTAACTTCAAAAAATATGAAACCACCTTTATTAAATTACTTATTAAAAGTTATATACAATTAGAGTGATTTTGATTTATTTTGAGTTTTTGTTTGGATGATATGGGTCTGTGAAGATGAGATTTTGGCTTTTTATTTTGTGTATAAAATGAACACTATATATTATTTGCGTACAAACTCAATTTTGTATTTTTATTTATATCATTATCTACAACTTTTATGTTCAAAGTTTCTTTATTTAATGTATCAATAATAAAGAATGAAATATGTGTCAAAAATACTTTATTAATGAATAACTAAATTGGGTTCTGGCCCTTATATCCTCCTACTTTATTACCTTGTCGACCAACTCAATTCTTGACCTGATCTCAGGGTTTGGGTTATAAAACATCTTTGATATTTTATTCCTTTTATTTTCTTCTCTTTATTCTATAATTTTCGCATTAAAAACAATATTATGTACACAATAAATGCAAGAAATAATGACTGCTATTTTGTACAAATTAATGATATTTACATGCATTAGCTTGGGTTTTAAGGCTACAATGATAGAATAAAGGTAATGAAATGGAGATTCATCACTTTTCCCTTGGTAAGATACGACGATTATTCACCCTCCACCATTAAGCTTTGCATGAAGCTTGTAAAGTCTCCACGGTCTTATGTCATCGTGTTCGAGGTGATAATCACGAAGCTCCGTTGAGCTTCGACTCCATGAGACTCCAACCGCTACAGATACTCTTTCTTCCCTCACATTCTTTCTTCTTCTTTGCTTTTCTTCTTCTTTCTACATCTCCGGCCTTCCGATCAACCTCGACCCTCCTCCTAACCACCGTTGCTCAACCACCATCATACCTTGATGCTTCACCAGCTCACACCTCCACTTCACCTTCACGCTACCGTCATCATCTCGTTCACACCAAGCCACCTCCGCCTCTACACCATCGGCACACACCTCCTCTGTTCAACTTCTTCGACTCATGTACGACCCTTGCCTCACTCAACCCCACTGCCCTCGAGCAGCCTACCGCCACCATCACCTCCAACAACACTGCCTCGACCTACGTACTCCCCCTGCTGCTCCGGCTGCTTCACCTTTAAGCACCAACTGTGTGTTGCATCCACCCCAGTCGTAACATCTCTACCCGTCAGCTCTGCAGATCACCACCTCGTCCACCTGCTCGCCATCGATGCATGATTCCCATCGGATCTGGCACCCAACCCTCGATCCTTCGGACATCAGGTCACCACGACATCCTCCTATGAGCCTCGTGCTTTAGGAAACCAAAAGCAACTAGCAACCGTTGTGTGGTGCTTCGGCTGCACGATCCTCAACCATGCATCCAAGCCTAGTGTGACACGTGTCTAGCGTGCGTGGTGCGGGGTAAATTATACAGGTCCCTTGTTTCCGGAAGAATAACACCAAGTCTCTGTTGCCCAGCAATATGTGCCATGCACATACGTACGTGGAAAAATTACAACGGACCCCTAGCGAGTCTCGATAATTATATTTAGGCACTTTGATGCATTTTATTTTAGTATTTTATTCATGCAATATTGCATTTATACCCCTATTTTGCACGTTTATTTGAACTAGCATTTGAAATCCATTTTTAATTCTAAAAATTACAGCATGTTATTTAATTAATTCTCTACTATCTAATGAAATGAATTTACTTTTTTGCGATTAATTGATTTATAAATATTATTTTTGTGATAATTGGCAAATCTTACCTAATGTGAGCTCTTTAATTTGTATTAAATCCATCATTGATCTAAACGTTCTGGACTATTCATCTTAGGGTGCTTTATATTATGGCCAAAAATCATTGCATTTGCATGTTTATTTTTTTGGAATAAGTTATTTGGCGATTGATGTAATTTTTTAATTCTATGTAACTTGATAATTTTAGGAGTTGTAATTATTCTTGGACACATATTGATTAGACTTATCTAGAGTAATTTTAATTCTGAAAATTAATTGACTTTGCTATTTATTAAAATTAAATTATTCAAAATCACAATATGCATTATTTTATTTCCAGAAAATGAAGTACATGGTGAGATCCTCAAGCGCATCACGGAAGCGTGGGCATCGTATCGAATACGATGAAGAATGAATAGTCGAACTAGTTGTTCTAAGCAGCGAAAATTAATATTTTTTCATGCGACGAAACCACATGATCCAAGAACACTTCTCGGATCGTTTCGTCTAAACCACAAACAAGTAATAGGATTACCTCTTGAAGCGTGGTTGCGATCGAGTCTCTAAATGAAGAGACCTCCTGTCTCAAGTCCGATTCGATGGAGGAGATGCTTGAGAGCGTGGGGATGAATCACGTGCTTCTCACAATCCATGTTGATGATCCAAGCGACGGATCTCTTGATCTCGACATATGAGATCCGACGTCTTCTTCACGAGCGAGGTGCACCGAAGGAGACGGAGATCCACGAGCAAACGATCGGGCAGCATAACGACGACACTGCGACGATGGAGAACCTCTCTAGGGCATCCATGGTGGACGACCATATAAGAGGGAGAGAGAGTAGGCGTGTAGAGAGAGAAAGAGAGAGAGAGAGACTTATGTTCTCATTGTATGTAAAGAAGAGCAAAGGGGTGCCATTCTATTTATAGTATTTTGGGATCCATGGATCTCAATCCATGGGCAACACAAATCCAATGGCTCTCATTGATTTGTGTTTCTTTTAATGGATAAGATTTGTGTTGGTAAAAACCAACAATAATTAATTTAATTTAGATCAAATCTATATTGATAAATCAATCTCAAATTAAATCAAACAAATATGGAGATAATGGGAAAGAGAGAGTGCCTCCTTCCATATACATGGAGTGGACGGCCACCCTTTTCTAATAGGAATAGGTGGCCCTCCCTTCTATTAATATGGAAGGAGCATCTCCAATGTAAGCTCCTTTGATTACATTATTCCATGTATCTCCAATTTTACAACAACAATTGTTGTAAATTATTCTACAAAAATAATTCATAATTATTTTGTGAATATTGCAATCTTGCCATTAGAAATTTTTGAATCACATTCACAACCCAAAATAAAAAGTAAATTACATTTTCAATTTAATGTTAAATGTGAATCCAATTCACATTAACATTTAATTAACAAATATAAATTACAAATAGCTCTCTCTTATATATTATAAATCACATTTATAACATATATGATTACTATGGATTGTATTATCCACATTCATATCCATGATAATTAAATCACATTTAATCACCCTGGATCTCTATTCTCATGTTTCCAAATAATATGAATCACATTCACATTATTCACATCTTTTTGATAATTAAATCACATTTAATTATCTTAAATAACTCTCCATATAATATGAATCGAATTCATATAAATCATGATAATTAAATCACATTTAATTATCCATTTTCTCAATGCTTGGATACATATATCAGCTATGAAATTATCTTGAACTCTTTCAAGGATAATGCTCTTTCTCCGCGAATACTTGGAGATAAGGACTCAACGATTGTATTGTTCCACGTATAGTGACTTGGATATTGAGATCATATCTCAAATCCAGATCGTGGGCCTCCCATAGATGCTTGATTAAATCAAGTCTGCAAATCTAATCTTCTCATTGCATCTGAATCACATTCAGATCAATGTCCAACATTTGGACCAAGATCAGATTACTTCTCTACTGAGAGGAGTCACTAAAATCTGGACGCATTTCATCACTCCCTAGGAATGGAAGTGTCATGGTTATACAATCGTTTACGATCACATCACCCTCAGGTATTCCCAATACCTATACGTCCTGCATACTGGAAGACTCAGAATAAACCTGAAGTATTAGATCAACTTTATACTGTCTACTTCAGGGTTTTTATCAGTAAGTTTCACATTCCATCATTGGGAGTTGGTATCGATCATATACTTTTCAAAAGCATATATCATACCTAGGTCTTGATCATATACTTTCCAAAAGTATATATCAAACCTACAAATTTAGTCAAGCTTCCAAATCGAGACGACCGTGCACAATAATTTGATTCTTCCCAATATCTAATGAGTGAGCTCATGCCTTCCAGTTCAGTAAATGGACCTGTATGATCCCTTTGAGAGATCGTATTACTCATATGCCCTTATATGCGCACTAGCGTGTCGGTGTATATACCTTGGTTAGGTCATTAACCTATTGGTCTGCCAAATGTACATACTCAGACATATAGTAACACATATGTCTCCGGTCGGAGGATGCGTGCCTGTATCGTGACAGCATACGATATAGGACTTTGGTTATCTCAATCTCGTTAAGTCAACTCTTTGACCTAACTTATCTAGTACTCCGAATCTCTATTCCTATGCAGAGGACCTATATCAAGAAGTTGGTCATATATCAACCTAATTGAGAAAGAATTTCCATCTCCTACTCAGATTGGATATCATCTCTTAACAGTCATCTGAAGGTGCTTGATGAGTCCTCAATCTAACTCTTTAGATATTCATCCAAGCACCAGCCTCTATGATTCAATTATTGAATCAACAGCTGTATGATTATTAAGATGGCCATGGTACATAACCCTAATTGTACCAAGGGACCTATTATGCAAATTAGTTATTCTTCATTTCAGATCTGGGAATGATATTTGCAATAACATTTATTACATAATGGTTCGTCGTGGGCTCACATGTCCAACAACTCCCACTAGACCAAAGAGCCATTAATGGGCTAATCATTTAAACCCGCACTCATGTGACAATCATAGGCTATTTAGAAAATAGCTAGGTAAGCTGATCAATCACTCTGTTCTCGCGAGACTATGCCAAGTCCTTTTACGACACTTGCATATCTCCTAGTAACTATACTCGCATCCAATGCGAATGTTGCATCTTATGCAACCAATACTCAATCTTGTTAAATCTATTATAGTCTCCTTGACACTATAGCTCAATAATTGTTATAACCAGTATTTTCATAATCCTTATCAGAATACCCTTATTCCTAGAGATCACTATCTCTTAAGGTATCCACAGTTAAGACCTTTTAGATCTTTATCTATAAAGTCTTAAGTTTTTTGAAGATAAGACTTTGAGATCACTATCTCAAAAAATTATGTCATCTATGAAGATTTTATTATTATTGCAATAAGGTGTTTTCTCTCCATAGTAGGATTAGGAACTCTTTACTACTCCCACTACATGGCAGATATCTGGCTTTTGTACACATCTAGCATACACCCAGCTTCTCGTAACTGATGCACAAGTGCAAGCAGTTATAGCATTCACTTCCTCAACTCTTTGAGGTGCTATCCTTTAGATAGGTCAGTACCATATCTTAAGGGATGGAAGCCTTTTTTGGAATTTTCCAAAAAAATGGAATATGTTCAAGGTGTACTGCTATTGTGACAGTCCCAATACCCTCTTCTCTTTTCTTCTGAACACCTTCAGAACAAAGATCCAAAAGGTATCCTTGAGACCATATCTCAAGTTATGGAACAACCAGATTATAAAACACTTATTGTTTTCCTTATATCATTTTAAATGATTAGGATATCATCTACATTTAGCACGATGAACACAAAGGCACCCCCACTAAGCTTCGCATGGCTCATCAAGATTCTATCTGAAATCACAACATTTATAATTTCATCAAATCTTATGGTCCAACTTCAATAATCTTATTTGAGTCCATAGATGGATTCCTTAGCTTGCACACATTGCTTTCCTCAACCATGAAGCCCTGGGGCTACTTCATGTGAATATCCTCAGAGAGGTATTCATAGAGGAATGCAATCTTGACTTACATCTTGAAGATGCAATAGTCAAGGTGTGTAGCTAAGGTTAGCAATTTTATGACAATTTTAAGCATGGTTACTGGAAAGCAAGTCTCATCGCAAGTGATGTATTCTTTCTTCATGTGTAGCTCATGGCTATGAACTGTGATTTGAATGTCTCTACCTTATCATTAGGTTTCCTTTCTCTTGAAGATCCATTTACACCTTTACAGGTCTTAGCCATATAGGTGGATCCTCGAGGATCCATGTACAACACTTGTATATGAAGTCTACTTTAGACTTTATTGCTAACATCCATCTTTCTATGTCATGATCTTCAGAAGCTTCATCACATGAAGTCCGATCATTATCAGAATTAATCGACACATGGAATATATCTTCAAACTCATTTGAAGAAGTATTAGTGTTTCATCTATAATTGTCCTTTTAGTTCCTGATTTCAGGAGCCTCATTATCTTCTCAAGATTAAATGAGTTCCTAAACTTCATTTTCATCTTGATTCTCAAGAGAGTCATCCTCTAAGAATCACATTCTCATAGATGGGATCTTTTAAGAATCTCAAGGTTATAAAGTAGGTATCCAATACCATCCTTTATTTTCCTAGTGAAGTAGCACTCTCTAGTGCTCAATTCTAGCTTACTTGCATGGAATCTTATTAAGGATTTATATATTGTAGTCTCTACTACATATATACTTGGATACTTAGAGGAAATTATGCTAAAATTCATCATTGTTCAAATCATGTTACACATGATCCAATTGTATCTCCCTACAACTCTATTGAGTTTAAGTTTATCAGGAGGAGTGAGATAGGAATGCTATTCTTTTCTCCATAATGTATCCCCCATCTTCCGACTTCCGCTCAAAATGGTTGAAGGTCGAAGACTGCTCAAGTCCTAGCTTAACCCAGAACATGAATTCATCTAATAGGTACTGATTACCTAGATTAGACCAAATTCATTTTCATCTTCCTTCAGACTTTGGTTCCAAACCAAAATTATGAAATCTTTGAACATTTCAAAGGTTTCTTAGGTGAAGAGAAGAAATCTCATATCATACATAATCATCAATAGATATCACATATCCACAATGTTCATTATGATATTACATCAACATGTATGAGATCCTGAATACCTTGACATCTTACACCATTCCCAAAGAAGGGTGTATTGGACATTTTACTTTGAATACAATATTCATAAGTATGTAAGTTTTGAAAATTTAAACATTCTAAAGTTTCATCTCTTACTTGTCCATTTATCTCATCAACAGACATATGCCCAAAACATGATGCCAGATCATTGTCAAATGATCTTTATCCTCCTACTGATCTTTAAAGGTTAATTTTCAGTATTAGAAATCTTAATGAACCATTCATTACTTTTTCTAATTTAGCGGAGTCCATTAGATGTTAGATTACTATCTGAAATATATCCATCGTAACTCTCTATGATAGGTTTATTCCAGAATTTTTGTTTATTTCCGGCACTTAGAAATAAACAATGAGTGTATTCTAATATCCAGGTCACAGAGACATTCTCTTAGACGAAGGGCTCCCACTGAAAATATGAAGTCTATTGATCCAATGGAAATTGTTGCAACAATTGCATCACTTCCAACGTGGATGACCATTAAACCTTAAGATCAAATTTCTAATATTCTAATACAGATGCAACCAATTGCAAGTGTCATTTGAAGATTGAGATACAATTATTAGAATTTATCTTATCAAATAAGTAAGTCAATTTCAATGATTATATGTAGATTATTCTGATGTACCATCTGATTCCTTCTCTAAGGATTCTAGACAGACTTAATAGTCATACTATCAACACATTAACTTATTGCAGTATTGGCATTTATCCAACTCTTAGGATGTCATATGGAAGTAATAGAAGTACGGTCAACTCTTTGACTATCCTTCTCATCTTGGGTCTGACCCATGCTTCCACTGCGCTCCCTTTATCTATAAACAACCATTGCTTAAGACTAAGGATCTCTTATGTTAAATTCAAAAGTATTCAATGTAAGAGCATTTCGACATTTATACATGCTTCATTAAATTCATACAATATGAATATTATGAAGCTTCATGAATGACTAGAGTATAGACAATAGAATAATGACAATCATCATGTCTACATCCATCTAGACTCTCATTGGTTCAGGTAGGTATTCAAACAATTTGATTACATCATCTCCTATAGAGCCACCATTCTGCATAATGCAAAGAACCATGCCATTCATGATTATATGTCGAGAGAACATATGTATGCCAGAACATCTTCTTAGATTTTATAAGGATTATTTGATAATTACGATCATTATCGACATGTCAGTTCAAAAGTACATTCGATGAGATCAAGACTTATAGAGACATACAAACCCTAGGGTTTTAGTCCTATTGCCTATTTAATTATCATTCCTCATTATTACGAGGAAACTTGCACATTGCAACCACATACATTACATGTCCAATTGCAAGTACAATATGTGGATCATGAGTCCAATCCATGATATTTTACTGGATATTATTGAGTATAACATTGAGTGGGTTTAATGAAGGATTATCTGAAATAAGAAATTTACACAAGTGTATATATATATACACACATATTTTACTTTGATTTAGGAGTTTTTATATCAAAGTTGTCTTGCCTTGTCAACACTGAAAGTTCATTCCCTTAATTACTTTCAACGTAAGAGATATACTTACCATTATATCTCAAGCAAGATCTGGGATCTCCTTCCTTATCTTTGTTACATCCCAATAATGTGAGAACCTGTAACTCAGATAAAAAGATGCGGGAACATATTCCTCCTTGCAAGTCCAACTTGTATCTCCCAATTCGGTCTTTGACACCTGGGCCCACCACCCCTAAGGCGATGTTGACCCGTCATTAATTGAACCAACCATCAACAGGAATACAACTCGCTATGTGCAATCCAATATCGCCCCAATAATATGAGGACACGATATTGGGGTCACTATGCATACGTCCTTACTCTTTCGAGAAGCGAAGAGCCCGATCCAAATGGATTATGTGAAGGAGCTGTCACTTCGGACATGCGTCTCCTACATACAATATCTGGTGACAGAACCCTTCGCCTTGATGGGAGACCATGTATGTCACTTATGCGATCCTCCATATCATATTCAAATTCTAATTAATCATTATGAATCATATTCATTACGATTAATTCCTCCAAGGGAAATAACACATCTATTTATAATAGTGTCTTAATTTTAATTGGATTTCAATTAATCTAATCATATTTAATTAATGATTCAATTAATATCCAACAAACAATCTTTATTGTTACTTAAATCATGGTATTATCTCAATTACATATTATTTCGAATTTTAGTAATTAGAAATACATCATGATTTCTTAAGCATTATACTAACCCTACCCTCTATCATGGCCAGTGTCGATGGGAGTGGGACAGACCGCACACGGTGGAACCTGCTACCCCAACGCTCCCCGACTAGACACCATATCCACCTCGGGAAAGGATAATGCAAAATAGATCACTTTGTCCTTGAGATGATCATCGGTTTTTCAACCGAAATTATACCATATAATAATAATAAAAACCATTTTGATTAACATTATAATGAGATTTGCTAAACAAATCCCAAATCCTATTCAAGCAACATGTTTGTTGGAATTTAGATCATGTAGATCATGTAACCAATTAGTGATCTAGATCACATCTAATCAAATATTGGTTAAGAAAATGTCATTTAAGGAAATAATTATCATCAAATATTTCACAAATATTTATGCACAATTATTCCAGGAAATTAAATAATTTAATTTCACTAATTGAGTAAATGACAATCACTAGGTTCTTGGTTAGGAAAGTATTTCCAGCAGTGACCCTCACTTACTAAAAATACCATATCTCAATCAATTTAGATTCAAATTAAGCAAAGTAAGTTCTTAAATTTGTCTAATTTGATTTACAACGGAACTTAGTAGTTCGCACACATTTCAAGATGTTTCAAATCCGAAATTAACATCTTAATTATGTCATGATCCGCAGTCACCGAAATAGTGGATATATGTTCACTAAAATGAGCATAACTTGAGCATACGGAATACAAATTACGTAAACTCAGATCCTACGGTTTCCTTATTTGATTGGGAACAAAATAAAATTATTATTTTTGTGTTTAAACAATTTAAACAGTGCCGAAAATAATCTCAAAACAGAGATGCGAAACTGAAATGCAAGAAAACTTTCGCAAGCCCTAATGAACCCATGTCATCCTCGGTTAATGGATCGTATCCAAAACCACCAATCTGGCTCTGATACCACTTGAAGGATATGGTGAGATCCTCAAGCTCATCACGTAAGCGTGGGCATCGTATCGAATACGATGAAGAACGACTAGTCGAACTAGTTGTTCTAAGCAGCGGAAATTAAATTTTTTTCATGCGACGAAACCACATGATCCAAGAATACTTCTCGGATTGTTTTATCTAAACCACAAACAAGTAATAGGATTACCTCTTGAAGCATGGTTGCGATCGAGTCTCTAAATGAAGAGACATCCTGTCTCAAGTCCGATTCGATGGAGGAGACGCTTGCGAGCGCGGGGATGAATCGTATGCTTCTCGCAATCCATGTTGATGATCTAAGCGGCGGATCTCTTGATCTCGACACACGTGATCCGACGTCTTCTTCACGAGCGAGGTGCACCGAAGGAGACGGAGATCCATGAGCAAATGATCGGGCAACATAACGACGACGCTGTGGCGATGGAGAACCTCTCTAGGGCATCCATGATGGACGACCATATGAGAGGGAGAGAGAGTAGGCGTGTAGAGAGAGAAAGAGAGAGAGAGAGACTTATGTTCTCATTGTGTGTAAAGAAGAGCAAAGGGGTGCCCTTCTATTTATAGTATTTTGGGATCCATGGATCTCAATCCATGGGCAACACAAATCCAATGGCTCTCATTGATTTGTGTTTCTTTTAATGGCTATGATTTGTGTTGGTAAAAACCAACAACAATTAATTTAATTTAGATCAAATCTATATTGATAAATAAATATAAATCAATCTCAAATTAAATCAAACAAATATGGAGATAATGGGAAAGAGAGAGTGCCTCCTTCCATATACATGGAGTGGACGACCACCCTTTCCTAATAGGAATAGGTGGCCGTCCCTCCTATTAATATGGAAGGAGCATCTCCAATGTAATCTCCTTTGATTACATTATTCCATGTATCTCCAATTTTACAACAACAATTGTTGTAAATTATTCTACAAAAATAATTCATAATTATTTTGTGAATATTGCAATCTTGCCATTGGAAATTTGTGAATCACATTCACAACCCAAAATAAAATGTAAATTATATTTTCAATTTTATGTTAAATGTGAATCTAATTCACATTAACATTTAACTAACAAATGTAAATTACAAATAGCTCTCTCTTATATCTTATAAATCACATTTATAACATATATGATTAATATGGATAGTACTATCCACATTATTCATATCCATGATAATTAAATCATATTTAATCATCTTGGATCTCTATTCTCATATTTCCAAATAATATGAATCACATTCACATTATTCACATCTTTTTGATAATTAAATCACATTTAATTATCTTAGATAACTCTCCATGTAATATGAATCGAATTCATATCAATCATGATAATAAAATCACATTTAATTATACATTTTCTCAATGCTTGGATACATATATCAACTATGAAATTATCCTGAACTCTTTCAAGGATAATGCGCTTTCTCCGCGAATACTTGGAGATAAGGACATGGCGATTGTATTGTTCCACGTATAGTGACTTGGATATTGAGATCATATCTCAAATCCAGATCGCGGGCCTCCCATAGATGCTTGATTAAATCAAGACCGCAAATCTAATCTTCTCATTGCATATGAATCACATTTAGATCAATGTCCAACATTTGGACCAAGATCAGATTACTTCTCTACTGAGAGCAGTCACTAAAATCCAGATCCATTTCACCACTCCCTAGGAACGGAAGTGTCATGGTTATACAATCGTTTATGATCACATTACCCTCAGGTATTCCCAATACCTGTACATCCTGCATACTGGAAGACTTAGAATAAACCCGAAGTATTAGATCAACTTTATACTGTCTACTTCAGGGTTTTTATCAGTAAGTTTCTCATTCGATCATTGGAGTTGGTATCGATCATATACTTTTCAAAAGCATATATCATACCTAGGTCTTAATCATATACTTTCCAAAACTATATATCAAACCTACAAATTCAGTCAAGCTTCCAAAGCGAGACGACCATGCACGGAATTTGATTCTTCCCAATATCTCATGAGTGAGCTCATGCCTTCCGGTTCAGTAAATGAACCTGTATGATCTCTTTGAGAGATCGTATTACTCATATGCCCTTATATGCGCACCAGCGCACCGGTGTATAGACCTTGGTTAGGTCATCAACCTATTGGTTTTCCAAATATACATACTCAAACATATAGTAACACATCTGTATCCGATCAGAGGATGCGTGCATGTATCGTGACAACATACGATATATGACTTTGGTTATCTCAATCTTGTTAAGTCAACTCTTTGACCTAACTTATCTAACACCTCCGAATCTCTATTCCTATGCAGAGGACCTGCATCAAGAGGTTGGTCAGATATCATCCTAATTGAGAAAGGATTGCCATCTCTTACTCAGGCTGGAGATCATCTCTTAACAGTCATCTGACAGTGCTTGATGAGTCCTCAATCTATCTCTTTAGATATTCATCCAAGCACCAACCTCTATGATTCAATTATTGAATCAACAATTGTATGATTATTAAGATGTCCATGGTACATAACCCTAATTGTACTAAGGGACCTATTATGCAAATTAGTTATTCTTCATTTCAGATCAATGAATGATATTCGCAATAGCATTTATTACATAATGGCTCACCGTGGGTTCGCATGTCCAACAGAAAATTCATTTTACATCAGAAAAATCCCAAAAATTTGTAGTAGGTTAACTTCTCATGATTAACTTACTACCAAATTTCATAGTTTTTGCACACCATTTGTATAAAAAATTTCAAAAAACTCGTAAAAAGTGACCATTTTGCATTTGCATCATTTCTGATATATAATACATAAAAAATATTTTTCCTGAAAATCTTATAATAAGTTTGATAATTTGAGCATAACTTGTTCCTTTGCCTTATTGAGTCAGGCTTGCCCGGGTTAAATACATAACCGCACATTACTTACTTAATTAAATTATTTATTTATGTGGTTAAATTTTGATTGAATCATGATTTTCCTAGTACAACATAAATTCACAAACTAACTTAGGGCATTTACAGGTTCATTAAATGGTGTTGTTACCAGGAAGGCAAATGACTTAGGCTCATTTAGAAAACTTAGAGTTAGGTTTTCCATTCACTCGGATAATGTGATCCCTGAGACATTTTGTAATTATTCATTCCTTTTCTCTCTCTTTCTCTTTTTCCCTATTTATTCATTATAATTTCTTCTTGCATGTAGACATCTCTCTTACATAAATTCTATCTTTGTGCTAGGGTCAGGTGGACTTGGAGCACATCGGAGGTTGACGAACATGGAACGAGTCGACTGCTGAAGATCCAAGGAGATTGGATTTATTTTTGAGAGAGAAATTTCATTTGATATTCATTTTTATAATTATTAAATTTTAACAATTTAGATAATTTCCTCATTTATAACAGCTCTTGTTTGAGAGCTCGCGCATGTATCAAAGACTCAGACATTTTTTCTTCTTTGTTGTGGTTGTGTCGAGAGTGGTTCTTGACTTGAGTGGTGATTTTAGGATAGGCGCATTACGATTCAAATTCCATTCAAAATCAAAATCAAAATTGTATGCACCTCTCGTGTTATAGGAACACATATTCATTGATTACATCTTTCTTAAAATATTAAAAGATGCACATAAACATGTACAATTAGCTCAAATACTAATCCGATTCTTCCCTGTTAAGAGTATCCTGTTTAGGTGCGTTTTTTTTAACTTGCGTGCATTTAGTGTAAAATTTTAAATTCTATCTAGCATAACACATGAAGAATGCTGGGAATCACTGTAGGTACATTCTTACTTGAGAATACATTATAGTTTCTTGCTTGCATTTTATTTTCTAATTCCTTTCTTGATTTACAACCTGAGTCTAAAAGGAAAGGGACTGAACGGTATGTGTGTACTTTGTGCTCACATAACTATCCGTTATAACTAAATATATAAATTTTGGGTCTGAATTGATGCAATTTGATCAAAAAATGGAATAAAATGAACATTTGTTTAATGAGTGCATAAAGCCTTCATTGGATACAGGTACTTACCTCCAAACAGAGTGAGTAAGGACACAAACACTAAGATAGGGCCCAAACCCTGGTGCTTGCGCCCTAAGTCTCCAGGTTTGACTCTTGCATGCTTGGGAGCCACAAGGGCTTGCATTGGACCTTATTGTATGTTTCGATTGTGTAAGCATGTGTGTCTCCTTTGAGGTGTGATATTGAAACCCAACAGCTCAGACATATCACCTCATTGATTGGGAGTACACATGAGAACCAATGGGCATATGGCAACACCATGTATGTAATGGACTAAAGGATTATATTACGACCAACTAAAATTGATAAGATAATCTGACCTAACCTTTATGGACTTCACATGTTCAGTTGGCAAATTCAAAGTGTTTGCATTTTGCTTGAATTGCATGAGTTTTCTACGCATATTTACGTTCCCCATAGTGCATAGATTCTCCGTGATATTTGAGTTCATGTACGATCCTCTTGACATAGAAGATGACTAGTTGGAGAGATTTCTATTCAAATTCCATGAAGTTACCATTGAAACCTTCAAAGAGATCGTTTTCAGAGGTCCCTTAACTTTATGGACCTCCGTGGACTCAGGACCCTCTTGAGTCTAGGCTCACTCACTTTGGGGATGTTCAACCATTGACCAACCCTTCCTCTCTTCCCCACTTACCAAGGAAGATCTTTGCCTTAATGAGGATGATTTAAGTTCACCAGCCTCGACTAATTCAAATCCATCTGATGAAGGTCACAAGGAAATTTCATTCAAGATGCCTCCTAAGAAGAAAGATGATGAGGAAGAACATCGTGATGATCCTTTTTAGATGATACTAACTAGGCTGGCTGCATCTGAGCAGCAACATGCCCTACTTAGAGCTCAGATGGGACAATTAAATGTAGGGATTGATGCACCCATGGATGTGGTATGTAACCGGGGATAGTACATAGTGCAAAATTACCTGAATCCCGTAGAGAGAGAAATATGATATGAGTTGAAGCCACCCTTTCTAAATTTGCTGCCACTTTTCAATGGGAATGCCAAAGAGGAACCATATGCATCACTGAGAGACTTTGAGCTCGTCTGTGCTAACCTACGTCATCATAGGGTTAGCCAGGATTATCTTAGGCTCACTACCCTTCCATTTGCCTTGGCGGATAAGGCGGATTATTGGGTTAATCATTTAGGTGTGACAGTGACCACCTATGCCCAGATTATTGGGTTAATCATTTAGGTGTGATAGTGACCACCTATGCTTAGTTCAAGGACCTATTTTTAAAGAAGTTATGACCTCTGAGTAGAACTACCCAGATGAGGGCAAGCATCATGAGTTTTTCCCATCTTCCTAATGAACCTTTATGTGATACCTGGGAGCAATTCAAGGACATACTATATAAGTGTCCATGTCATGGATTGGATGATAACATCTTTGTCCTCTATATTCACTGGTCTCAACCTTGACATGCATGTTTTAGTGAGCGTCGCCTATGGAAGTAGTTATACATCACGTGAAGCATATACCGTATGGAGTGTATTCGAGCAAATGACTCACACTGGCCGCTTATAGACGACCAATATGGCATTCATTAAGTCCCTAGTTGCATTCATATCAAAAGGGGGAAAGATTGTGGGCGATCTCACAGAGGACCTGGTTCCCACCATGGGGATTATAGCTGACAAGTTGACAGTAATTAAGCTGATGATAAGAGGATGGATGAGTTTGAAAGCTTAATCAGACTCTCAAAGCATGTGGAGGAATTATCAGAGAAGGTATCCAAAATTAAGATACTTATCGTGGCTTTATTTGTTGCTTCTGTTTTACGTGTACACCATGTAGAAGAGAAGCCAATGTTAGGGAAATACCAGCCATAGGTAGAAGACCAATCTTATACCCAGTCCTTCAAGCAACATACACCACCATCTGAGATAGTACAAGAGGAGACTCCTCCAATATAGAGGTGAACAATGTATGGTACACCCAAGACCCTGCTCAGTAGGGAAGTACGGGGGACTGGCAGTCTGACCAGCATCCCCCAACCTTCTACAAGATCATGTTCATATCTACATCACATCCTCCACATCACAGTCCTTGTCCTTATCATCCCCAATAGAGGCGATAACAGTACGACCACCATGACCAATATTAGTCGGGCTAGCAAAGCCCAAATTACCAGCGTCATCCCAACACCACCACCAACAATAACAAAATCATGTCCATTGGGGCTAGTCCTCATGATATCATTCTTCTCAATAGAATACCACTTCGTCAGCATCCACCGACTTTCAGCACTAGATTCTTGATGATCTTCGTTCCTAGCAGAACGAGATTCAAGACAGGCAGGTGGACATCAACTACTTATCCAAATGGAAAGATAATCAGACGGCTCTGCGTACCTCCATTCCCACCCAAGTTTACGCTAACCCCAATAACATGAACAAGTATCAGTCACAACAAAACATTGGTTAGGTATACTACTCAAACACTCTTAGATTGAGTATAAGATTCTTTCATGTGATAATGCTTATCATTTGTCACTCAGGAGAGGAAGGACCATGGTCGTACTGACCAGGAAAGGGACACATAGAGAGTTACCTCTAGAGGTTGATCTGAGGAGTCTTCAGAGGATGAGGATGAGGAGGAGAGGCATCATATTCAACAAACCACTCAACAACATAAGAGGTTACCTACTCAGGAGACAGAGAGGAAGAGGATGACATGAGCATCACAATAGATTGGATACACTTTGGATTCTACAGAGGACATGGTTCCTCCAATGGTAGAGAATATACTTACTGCACCTATTCCACAATATGTTGTAGACTGCTTTATTTCTGATTCTAAGTTATGTAATAATTCATCTTTGAAGAATTCTGTTTCTCATAATGAAATGATTGGTGTTTTAGATTCAGATTCTTCTTCTGTTTCACTTAACTCTCTCTCTTTTCCCCATTCTCTTACAACATGAAAGCACATCAAAAAGTTTCAAAAGGATGGAACAGACATGGTACAGTTTTGTAAGGAAAACATCAAGGTTAAAGTGACATTTGAGGATTATGTGGCTAACAATCCTACATTTCAGAAGTACTAAAAAGTGATATGCACGCCTACCAGGGTTAGCAGGAAGAAACCAAATCAATATGTGAAGACTCGCGTCTTATCATTAGACACTGCCAACAATTTCAAGAGCCAGAAATTACCGTGGGAGAAGTGAGACATGGGTGCTCACTATGTGGCTAGTCATCAATGGCATTGCATTTGCACGTACTCTCCTAGATAACGGTTCTTCTATCAACCTTCTGCCCTTAGCACTTTATGATAAATTGGAGTTAGAATCATTTTGGAAATCACAAGCATTACTCCAATCCACATACAAATCAATGAAGAGACCTAAGGGAAAAGTGAAGAATGTGGTAATCTTGATTGAGGGACAAGACTACAAGGTGGACTTTATTGTCCTTGACACGGAAATCCCTAATCATTGGAGAGAATCTCTGATCATTCTTGGGCAGTGATTCCTAAGGACCACTGGTGCATCATTTGATTATCAAACGAAAATGATGAAGTTCCGTTCTAGATGCGGAGAAGTGAACCTAGAGATGAAGCAAACAAAGTGGCAACGACTTGATTCCGAGACCACCACAAAGTACTGATCTTCAAAGGCAGAATGTAAGATGACTAGAACAGTTGGGATTTGGAGACAGACCCCAACATGGGAGAGAGAGGCCCTCTCATCTGGAGAGGATTTAGTGCACGATGCAGTTTGCCAGGTATTGCATAATATCTTGAGAGATGTATTCTCCTATTCCATTGACGACTCAAAGATCCCTTTGGATATGTCAGTTCCACCTCCTTTGAAAGATTCAAGGGGAATAGATGATGAGTCGAACACGTTTTAGGCTGAATTACCACATTTCTTTGGCGATCTGACTCTCCACACAACATAATTGGTGGCGACTACCGCACAGATGGACCCACGTTCATGCAGAACACAACCAGATTTAGATGCAATTCAGCCAGGTATGATAGATGATACAACGTTACCAAAGCTGAAGTCGCTCACTCCTACATTGAAGCACGCCTTTCTCGTGGGACCAAAAGAGAGATATTCTATTATCATTAGTGCAGACCTTACCTTAAAGATGGAGTCTAGGCTTTTAGTTGACTTAGAGCGGAATTACAGAGCAATTAGCTGGACAGTGTCGGATCTCGTGGGGTTTAACCCAACTCCCTACTCACACTACATATATGTTGAGGATAATATGAGACCTTTCTGTGAGGTTCAGAGGAGACTTAACCCAAATATGCAGGAAGTAGTTAAGGAGGTGATTGAAAAGTGGTGTAAAGTAGGATTTGTATATCTCATTTTGGATTCCAGTGGATAGACCCACTCCATGTTGTCCCGAAGAAGTCATGAATTCAGATGTTCACCAACGAGTAAGTGGTAGAGATCGCGACACAAGTGCCCCATTTCACATATCTTGTATATTATTATTATGGCTATGGGTATGGAGATTTAGAATTTTTTTATATTTATTTGACATTAGTTTGTATAAACATTTTACAACCAATTTGAAAAGGGTACAAATTGTTTTTATGCCTTAACACCTCGTTTTATGTATATGTACTTAAAAAATCATTACAAAAATAATAACTAAGTAAGTTGATTTTTAATCCCTGATACTTATGTATTTACACAAGACTTGTGAAGTTCGAAGCACTTGGTTTATGAGGTCCTAAGATTGAAAGTTAACCAACCTTAGTCATTAGGGGTTTAAGACTTGATAATTCACGCTTACCTAGTTTGAAAGATATGTGTGCTATATTGTACACTTAATCTCTACCTTAAAGAATATAATCAACACCTCACATGCACGATTGCAGATATGATGTGATGAGTAGAGGTTTCACTCGAAGAACTGGGATGCGAGATTATAGTTTGAACCCAATTTAAGGATGCTCGAGGATGGGATAAAATCAATGAAGGCTTCATGAAATCTAAGTGTCAGCACTTAGCCAGTATGAGAACAAGTTCTTATGCTAATCTCTTGATATTTACCTAAGTGCCAAGGTGTGATGAAATTAATTAAAACTGTTTATCAATATGCGTCAATCTTGGTAAAAGCAATGGAGCTACCTAAAAATAAAAAATAATAAAAGAAAAGAAAGAGAAAGGACACCTCTTATGCTAGAAAGTTACATTCAAAAGAGCTTCCAATCTTTCAAAGTATCTATTTGAACCAACATTTTAGGCTTTTATGAGTCAGGCTAGCATCCAACAAGGGCTATACATTGTATAGTGGTGCAAGTCTAGGTGTCGAAGGTATAATAGATACTCAATAGAGACACATCCCATTGCATTCCCAATAAAACAAGTGCAGACAACTCAACAATCTCTTAACAAACACACTAATCAACGCCAAAAGACACGTGTTGAGTTAATAAAGGCACCCAAGAGTATCCTTGTTCCTATGAGAGGGAGAGATGAAAAGACACAAACCTATTCCCTCCATCAAGTAGCCTTCCAGCTTCACTTTTAAGTCTGATAACTAAAGAGATGGTGGATGGAATGCAATAAATGATTTATTCCCAAGTGTTGGGGATTGGGTCTTTAGGAGGGTCTCTTGGACTGGAACTTTGAGTGATGCTTCGCTTGACGCTTATAAACGTAGTCTATACTTAATGTTACATCCTTACTCTATATGTATATACAAAGAGTCTGATAAATATGTAAGTTGGATTTCTCTTAACTAGAGCTTGGTTCAACTTAGAATTTTAGGATCACTAAAACCGAGGGTTCTTGTACAATTAGGGATTCAACTAACTTATTCATTCTTTATTTGCTCGAGGACGATCAAAGTTTAAGTATGTGAGGGCGATAAATCCTTGATTTATCATCATTAGTTTGATTTATTAGCTCTATATCTTAAATATTTCTATTAACATAATCATTAATTAACTTAGTTTAACAAATAACCCTTTGTTATTAATTAACCCTAATTATTGTACATAAATAATTCTATTATTATGTATATTATTTTATGTGTTTTTATTAATAAAAAATCTATTAAAAAATATAATTATATTGTATATATTCAATTTAACTTTTTCCATAAATAAAAAATACAAAAAATAACAAAAGAAAATGAAATAAGTATCTTTAATAATTTAGAAACACTTGCAAAAATAATACTATGTATATATGATGTATTTTGAAATTGAGTTCTACATGAAATTAGTAGGAGATCTACAACTTTCATGTTGATTTTTTTTTTCTAAATTTTCCTTTAATTATTTATTTCTTATTTTGCAAGTATTTTTGTATTTTGAATTGATCTTATTGGGCCATGGCACTCTCTTTGGAGAATCCACATAGATCGATCACATCTACCTGGTCGCCTATCATCTGGACTATTTGATCGTCTTGATCAAATGGCCCCGAGCCTTCCACATCCGCATAAATTCCTAGTCACTTGATCTTGTTGATCAAGCCCATCACATTCGCTCCTTATGCCTAATTCTGGGCCCTTTAATCTTCATCAGACGATCGACAAACCATCTCCTACATCCAAGTGTCCAGGTCAAAGCGACGTAATGCTTTGCACCTCCCCTTCTTCTCCCATTTCTTCCAGTTACCTCACGTGTCACAACCTCCTGATCTTGGCATTAATCGATAACTCCTTCTACCCTTTTTTCTTCTGATGCTCAACTTATTTTCTCCCTCATGTGCTTCCTTTGGAGGTGGTTGAAACTACCTCCATGAACCACCTAGCTCCTTATATCTTCGGATCAAAACCCCCATCCTTCGACGATCATAGGATCTACCACTTCATGCATGAACCCCCAGCCTTTTCCTTCCCTTTTGTGACAGAGATACAAGTGAGGATAAGAGATGACAGAGGTCAACTTGTACGGGATTAACATCATTTTCAGCATGTTGCAGCGTCCTTTGATGGTTGCATAAGCCGTGATTCTTACCCAAAATCATGTAGCAAAAATTAGGGCACATTCAACTCCACCTTAGGCCCATTCTCTCATTAGTTCATCATCATCTTCCCTCCACTTCTAGGTAATTATCCTTAATCATCGTTTCTTCATCATTTCTCCCCTTTTATTCACACTTGCTCTCTTTCTCTCTCTCACACACACATACCATTTCCTCGATTCTATCTCCTCTACATATTCGCAATGCATCCCAAATCCATATGCGCTATTTGATTCATCAACCCCTGATTGATACATCGATCTGCAAATTATTTTGTTCTAAATTTTGCTCAAACGAAGAACCCAATTAGGGATAGATTCTCTTCACCGCGATTCCCCTTCAACTCAAACCCAAATCACCCTTGTTGCTTTAGCTATGTATAATGAATATGTAGGTATCCATTAACTTTTGAATCATCAAAATTTTTTTGGAGATCCGATCAATTGTTCTACCTTCGATGAGAGAAGAACAACTCACCATTGCTGGCCTTCTCACATCTGCACCGACCTCCACTCACCTTCGCCACCTTTCCCGAAAGGTGGAAGGACCTCTAGCATGACCAACCATCAAGGCAGAGCTTGAAGTGACTCACCGGAGCACAAGCGTCCCTCCTCCACACGCGACATATAAGAAGAACCAAAACTAACATGCACTATTTAACTCGTTTGATCGAACAATCCTCGATCAATCCCGAGCCCAAGTCCACCTTGCAACTTCAAAGGCATCTGACCCTGAACCTAAGCACCAGACTTCACCATGCATCCTGTTTAACTGACCGAATAGAGGTGTCTAATATATGATCTTGGAGGATCCTACGGTGTCCGACAAGTCGGATATGACAATCATTGTATTGGCCCTCTCTCGGGACTCGTCACATGAACAATTAACTAAGACAACAATCATCTGACGATATGGATAAACAATGAATAATAACATAGGTTGAAATTTTATGATACTGTACGAATGAATGTCTACAACAAGAAAGTGTAGGGGTCAAACCACTGAGAGCAAACATGGATATGTATAATTATCTGTTAATGAAAACTAATAATAATTAGTTTTATACTTTTTTATTTTTTTATGGGTCTTTAGTGATATTTAGTTTTTTGTATTTTTAATTATTTTTAAATTTTTAAATTTTAAAATTTATTTCCTTTCTATATTTGCAATTTTTTAGTTTCTTTTTTTAAAGATATTATATATTGTGATAATAACAATAATAGATATTATAGATAATATATTGAATAATAAATATAGAGCGCCCTTCCAATGAGGTGGATCTTTTTGAATTTCAAAAAGCCACTACCAAATTAATAAATTGTGTAACAATTTTGTAAAATATAAATGACATATTATAAATAATGATGATCATACTGTTTTTAAAATGTAGCATCCATATTGTAACTAACATTTTTGTCAAATATAATAATATTTTCATAAATATTTTATGATATACATATTATTTTAACTTATATTATTAAATTTATGGAGTTAGAATTTGTAAAATAAATAGGAAAAGTACCTAAATTGGCATGGCTTTCCATGCATCCATGAAAGTTCCACCTTATTGGAAGTTTTCTCAATAAATACCAAATAAATAAAAATATATAAAGAAACAACCATTTTTTTGTAGCTTTAAAATATATAATATTTGTTTTTAAGTGATAATAATAAGTAGTAAATAAGTATTATTAAATATATATAGGGTTTTATAATTTTGAATAAAGCTAATTGTAGTCAAAATTTAGAAAATAAAATATTTTTTTGTTTTTAATATTTTCTATGTTTTGTGATTTTTATATAATATTTAATAATTTTATATATTTTTACTATTTCTAATATATCAAAACAACGGCTATAGTATATAGGCTTAGTTGTTTTGGGTATTAAAAATTTATAATGGTGTCAAAATTTCTCAAAAATAATTTTTATATATTATATAATAGATAAAAATATAGAATATATATTTTTTGGCATTTTAATTAGTTTTGACTACTTTTATGTATTTTTTAGGGTTTTGTAATTTTTAAGGTTTCCTTTTATTTTTTTGTGATTTTTGACAAGGAGGTGTTACATATAGTAATATATATACTCTATTTTTTTTGAATTTTTAAAGATGATTTTATATTTTTTGGATTTTAATATGTAAACATGGAATAGAATAGCGCCTATTTGAATTTTAATTAATGGGGAAATGAAATAAATGTCTAAATAAAAATACAAATGTGAACAAGTATCAGATCATGTATCTACCACATTTTCCCCATAATTTATAGCATGTAGGAACTATTTAATAAAAATAGAAAAGCATAAAAAATAAAAGTATGGTAGGGGTACCTTTGCAATAAAAATAAAGTACCAGGGTATGCATGTAAAATATCCCAAAAGTTAACACTTCTATATGTAATTTTAAATATAAACATAAATAAATAAACAACACAGGGGATGCTATGAAAATATCAAAACACCTCATGATGCAACACATGATGCGCAAGGACCTTTGTACAATATACAAGATGTTCAGGGAGTCCACTGTAATCTTTCCAAAAATATTTAAATGCTACATAATATTTATATGACTTTAGTGTAAAATACAAAAGCAGTGGGGCTTCTTAAATACTTACCCAAAAGAGACCAACATAGGGTGCTCAACGTGCCGCGTGGTTCACTTAACCCGATCAACGACCACTAACATGTACCGCTTTGCTTAATATTGGATGGTCTAGATTAGGTCTAGGTCGTGTCTTCGATCCGATGGCTGGGAGGATAGATGCAAGAACACTCAAGAACATCTCCATGGTGAGCTTTGATCGTCGATTTCTTTTGGTTTCGGCTATTACTATCTTCCCGACAAGCCTAACATGCTCGTGGGCTTCAGTCGCACATGCAAGTTGCCTGCAATAGATTCCAGGTCCCCTTGAATGGGGACCTAGAGCCTTTGATGGTCCAGCCCAACCTAGAGCAGAAGATGAGGTTCGAAGGATCCCTAGGTGGGTCTTTGAGGCCTGATATCCCACATAATAGTTTTGGGGCTCGAGAATAGTGCTCCTGACCTAAGATGAAGCTGGTTCGCTCAGTGGAAAGGAGGGATGATAAGTTTCAGAAGATGATGGGAGACGAAGCTCGGTAGCCTTGATTCTTATGGAATCAAGGATGATAAGTGGGGTGAAAGATGAAGAAGGCGTCATGGAATGAAATGAGAGTGAAATGGTGGGTCGAGCATGGGTGAGTCAATGTGATTTTGAGCTGGAGCTTAAGGCTCTAGCAAACACAAATATGAAATTAAACTAATTTAACTACTCGTTGCATGAATTAAAATCTACACTATGGTGATGAATTAAATTGTGAAGATGAAACTTAATTAACAACTCATACCTGGCCCTATCGACCAAGGAGCAGAGAGGCTCATCGGAGGAGCTCTGGTGGACCTTGGATCACCACGAATCGACCCTTCTCCACACTGACAAGGAGGGGAGGAAATTGTTGTCACTAAGATCACTCAACCATATGGTTCCTCTTGGGGTTACAATAAGAAAAATGGATCAAAATAAAAAAGTTTGGGATTGGGGTTTATTTATACATAAGGAAGAGGGTGATATGGGTCACATGTTTGTAGGTGGAGGCACAATCGATTAGGGTGGATCAAGGCATGGTGTGATGGCTGATTGCGAGGGGTGCAATGTTGGTGAAGAAGCCGAGGTGTTACCAATGGCACATCATTGCCAAAAAATCAGATATACATGAGGGTTGGTGCGCTCTAACAGAGAGGGGACAAGTAGGCCGAGCAATTGACCGGGCAGTCAATAGTCTGTGCCTCTTGGTTGGTCCATTTGGACCGACCAGGAAATTGAGGGAAATAAATCCCTTAGAATTCTATATAAAATAGTAATGATTTTATTAATTTTAGGTTAAAAGATGGAAAATGTTTGTTATTTTTTGTAGTATTTTTTATGTTTTTTTATTTATTTTTACAAGCTTATTTATTAAGTGCTAATATTTACATGTACATACATAGGTATGCATTTTATTTTTATTTTGTATTTATATTTTATTATTATGTACATGTATTTTATATATTTAAAGTATATTTAAAAACATATTTACATCATTTTAGCTTATTTTTCTATTTCTTTATTTACTTAAGTAAATTTGTATATGTATATTATAGGTATAGCTTACTTATATATTTTAACATATTATTTATTATATGTTTAGTGCTTTAATTTTATGATCATTATTTAAATGTGTTTTTAGTAATATTTGTAAACATATAAAAATGTAAGAAAGTTAAAAATATAAAGAATGAATATATTTAATATAATATACATGTATACTATGCAATAGGGAACCCAACGCCAACTTTTGCATCGGAGCTTCATTTTAAATGAAACCCTTCGTTAGATAGATAATTAAATTTTATGAACAATAAAGGTGAGTTTGGTCAATTTTGAGTATGTACGGAGGTGATGTAGGTCTGTGGAGTTTTATTTGTGGCTTTTTGTTATGTGTGTCTCGAGTGCACTGTGTATTATTGTAATGTGGAATAGATTTTGTATTTTTCTTTATATTTTTATGTATAATTTTCATGTTGAGGTTTTTATTATTTGAGGTATAAAAAATATAAAATAAAATAGGGCCCAAATGGCTATTTATTATTGAATAAATCAGGGTTCTGATGTATTTTCTGTACAGTTATTGCCCTATCCCTCCTTGCTTTATTCTTTATCGACCACGCCAATATTGACTTGATCTCGAGGTGTATGGTCATTTAGTATATTTGACACTTCATTTCTCTTTATTTTATTTTCTTTATTATTTTATTCTATAATTAAATGCTTGTATATATACGATATTTATAGATTAATAATTGAGTGTTATTTTGTACAAATTAATTCTATATACATGCATTTAGCTAGGGATTTAAGGCCGAAATGAAAGGATAAAGGTGATGAAATGGAGATTCATCACCCCATATACCTGACTTTGCTTATCCCTGGCAAATACTTATGTTAATGAGTGCATAAAAAGAAAATAAAGAAATGAAAAAGAAAGAACTTTGAATAATTTTTTACTATTAAACTTGTCTTGATAAAGTCAAATTTGGAGTTTAGTTAAGGCCTTTGAATTCTTAGAGTGTTTTGAACCATATTAAGGTTAAGAAGTGTGACACAACAACCCTTAGGTTCCATGCTCCTTTATCTAGTACCATTCACAACCTGGTGAGAACCATCCTTTCAGTCGCATACTCCCACAACCTTGAAATGATAGGTACCATGTGTGTGAATTGCGTTAGCTCTTCCCAGACAAAGAGCTGAACTATAAAGTGGTCTCCTCCTCTAGCAACTCGTCCTCGGGGAGATGGATATTTCCTTCTAAGTTCATATGTGTGTTAGTTCACAACTTAAGGGGGGTGAAGCTAGAAGAATGGGAAAAGAAGTAGAAATGGACCAGTGTACTTGCATTTCCTTGTGAAGCTAAGCCAGTCACTAGAGTCTAACCAAGAGGCATGCCTTTTCTGGAAGTTCATTATTTTTGGATTTTTTTGGTATATGCTTCTTTTTGGATATTTTCTTTGTTGGCATTGTTATGCATTCTTGTTTTGCCCCGACAGATATATACTCTTTTGTTCCACCCATGTTTTGGGGTCTTGGAAAAAGCTGTGCTAGAAGACCATTCCTCATTGGAAGATTTATTTCAATCCAATCTCTAATCGTCAGCTGTCCATGCTACCAGAGGAAGTGGGTTGATGTATCAATTTCGGTAGCCCCTAAGAATGCTTCCTAAGCCACCCTTGACGAAGCGACCTAGTATCATCCCGACATAAGCTCCAAGATCTTTCAACAATTCATTTGGATTAAGCTTTGTTAAGTGTGAGGTGTCTAGTCAAGACATTGTCTCAAGAGTTGTACGGATGACATAAAGGGTTCTAGTTAGACACATTGAATTAAATTATGAATATAGTCGCATGAAATATAAAGAATTAACTCATCATGACCTGAAGCATCTCAATTCTAGTCCTGAATAAGTTCCTCTGAAATTAAGTGGATTAAGGTCTAGACCAAGATCCAATCTTCAGACATTATTTAGACTCGTTCAATTGTCTACATCATTCTGAAAAATGTAGATGAAAATGCAATGGAAGAAAATATTTTTGTGAAACTATTATCTGATTTTGAACTTTTTTATGGATTTTTGAAAAAAGTTTTTGCAAATTTTTATGCAATTTTGAAAATATTTTACAAATTATATGTTTTGAAAATTTTGAATTTTTTAGGGATTTCTGATAAAGATTAGTGAATGACAGATGTACATGCATGCTTATTTACATGAAGTGAGTGTAGAATCACACTAGAAATTTTTACGGAAGTTAGTTGTTGTTTACATGTTTTATGTACAAGGGATGTATACCTATATTATAAACAATTTTATTTGATAATTATATACGAAACTATCAAAATAGTTTGAAAATATTTTTACAAACATTTCGAAAACTTTTTTTTTGTAAATGATTTTTACATGCATTTTGCAAAACTTTGAAAATCATCTCGCAAAGATTTTTTAAAGGTACACATAGATTTTTTTTCAAGAGAAGAGACAAGTACCTGTCCTATAATTAATCTCATAAAGGATATGTTTGATATGGCTTTATCTTGTGTAAGGACCCCGACGGGAAAGACTGACTATTTTGATATCAACATTGGTTTACATCAAGGTTCAGCTTTGAGTCCATTTCTTTTTACTTTGATTATGGATGAGTTGACAAGTCACATTCAGGATGAGTTACCTTGGTGTATGTTATTTGCTGGTGATATTGTGTTGATTGACGAGACTAGAGATGGAGTAAATGGGAAGCTTGAGGTTTGGAGACATGCATTGGAGACTAAAGGTTTTCATATAAGTAGGGCTAAGAAGGAATATATGGAATGCACCTTTGATGGAAGCAATGGTGAAGGAATCGAGGTGAAGATTGGTGATGATAACATTCAGAAGAGAGATTCTTTTAGATATCTGGGATCTATTTTGCAACATGATGGGGAAATTGATGGAGATGTTACTAATAGAATAAATGCAGGCTGGCTAAAGTGGAGAGGAGCCTCCGCTGTTCTCTGTGATAAGAAAATTCCTTTAAAAATTAAAGGAAAGTTTTACAAAGCAGCCGTGAGACCTGCTATGCTTTATGGTTCTGAATGTTGGCCTGTGAACCATAGATATGTGTAGAGAATGGCTATAGCCGAAATGAAAATGCTAAGATGGATGTGTGGACATAGACGTAAAGATCGGATTCAGAATGATGCAATCAGAAAGAAAGTTGGTGTAGCTCCAATCGAGGATAAGATGCGAGAAAACTGCTTAAGATGGTTTGGTCATTTGCAAAGAAGGTCAACTGATGCACCGGTTAGGAGATGCGAGTGGTGGGATGTTGAGCCGGCTAAGAGAGGGCGAGGACGACCCAAGAAGTGTTGGAAAGAGACTATACGAAGGGATCTTAGTTTTTTGGATATAAGTCCGGGATTGACCCAAGATAGATCTGAATGGAGGCGAAGAATCCATGTAGCCGACCCTACTTAATTGTGGGAAAAGGCTTTGTTGTTGTTGTATAGTTCTATAAACATTTTATAAATAATTAACAAACTAAAATTTCAAATCATTTTATTCAAATAAATGATTTTTTTTTGTAAATATTTATAAAATTAGAAAACATCTTCCAAATTATTTCAAAAGATTTTTAAGATATTTTCCAACCTTTTTCAAACCATTTTTAAAACATTCTTAACCGATTTATTAGTCTTATATATACATAATTTGGAAGTTTTTTATATATTGTAGAGTATTCTTTATAGTTGATTAATCGTATACCCTTTCCCAGTATAGTATATTAGTCATATTTTTCAAAATATGAAAGTACGAGTTATGACAAAAGTATATATAATGTATATACGATCCCCTATACTTAGCTTGAGCTATGTCCTCATAGTGGCCAAAGAGAAAAAGGAAGACATACCTCCTGCTGAATATAGGAAAGTCTGTACTGTAACGACTAACAGAATGAGAAGTCAATCGCCCCTTGTACTTAGGATCAAATAATCCTAAGTATAACAGACAATACACAAAACATGAATGATCAAGGATGAGAACTTACGAAATCAATTGGCTCGGCTTGTTTCTCCTATACTTAGGGTGAAATATCTCTAAGTATAGACATGATATCAACGAGTTAGAGGAAAAGCAAGGGAACGAATAAAGATTAACTCAAATACACTCATCCACCTATACTCAGAATGAAGCATATCCTATGTATAACACATATGAATGGGGTGAGTGAAATACGGAGGAATGGAATAATTGAAATAGAAATGAAAAGAAGAAAATAAGGCAAGAATAAAATATTTTGTGCTGCATTATCTAAATCCGATGATGTTGCAGCTGTGAAATCTTCATCGAATACAACTTGAATAGAATCAACAATGCCCAAGATTGTATTGTGCTCAAGATACAACTTCAGCAATTGATCGTTGAGAATGAATGGCTATGTGTTAGATGACTATTCTGATATGAGAATACTTCCATTGTCACGCAAAGTTCTGATGATATATGACCCTGTCTATTTAGTCTTTAATTTTCTTGGGAATGTCTTCAGCTTCGCGCCAAATAGCCAAACTTTCCGTCCATGTTTGAAGGTTATTCGTCTGATGTGTCGGTCGTGCCAGCATTTGACCTTCTCTTTGTACATCAAGCTGTTATCATACGCGTAGTTTCGGAATTCCAAGAGCTTGTTCAGATCCATCATTCTATTCTGACCACCTTTCTATGAGTCGAGGTTATAGGTGTTCACTACCCAAAGAGACTTGTGAATTAATTCCACAAGCAAATAACATGGCTTTTCATATACAAGATGATAGGGAGACATGCCTAAAGGAGACTTATTGATAGTTTTATAAGCCTAGAGAACTGAATCCAGAATTTGTGACCATTTCTTTCTGTTCGATCTCACAAGTTTTTGCAGGATCATCTTGATTTATGTGTTTGATAATTCAACTAGGACATTGGATTGAGGATGATAAGGACAAGTGACACAATGATCGATATCGTACTCCGTCATAACTTTCTTAATATCTTTATTGATGAAGTAGCTTCCCCATCTGAGATGATAATTTTCGGAATCACTAACCATGAAATGATGTTATATTTTAGGAACCAACAAACTGTGCGTCTAACAATGGCTCGAGCACGATTAACTTTTACCCATCGAATCATGTAATCTACAATAAGAATGATGTATTTATATCCATGGCTGTTAGGAAATGGGCCCATGAAGTTAATGCTTCAAGCATCAAACACATCAAAAATTTGAATGAACTTTAGGGACATGGAATATTTTGAGCCAAGGGTTCCTCCCATCTTCTGACAATCAGTACATGCTGTGACGTATGTTGTGTCATCCTTGAATAGTGTCAGCCACCAGAGGTCACACTACAATATCTTTATTATCGCTCTACTTCCAGAATGGTGTCCTCTAGATTGGAGCTTTTGATAGTGCTCGAGGATACTTGTGTACTCCTCCTGAAGAATACATCGATGTCCTATGCAATCTGCTCCTTCCCTGAACAAGTATAGGTCTTCCCACTATTAGAAATGTATATCAGACAAAAACTTTTCCTTCTTGATTCATGCCCAATCTTGTGGGACCACCCGGACATATGTGAGTTCACAATATCAGCATACCAAGGGAGAAATCCAATGCTGACAATAGATCCACCAGGAAAGGTTTCTATGATTGGAGCACTACTCAGTTGAGTATCTGGGCATTTAGTTCTACATAAATGATATGCTCCCACATTCTAAACTCCATGCTTATATATGAATTCCAAGTCGAATTCCTAGAGGAGAAGCATCCACATGAGTAAGAGTGATTTGGCATCCTTCTTCCACGGTAAATATCTGATCGCAAAGTGGTCAGTCTAGACAATGGCTTTATATCCAAGAAGATAAGATTTGAACTTCTCCAAGGTGAAAACCACTGCCAACAATTCTTTCTCTGTAATTGTATATTTTCTCTATGCATCATCTAATGTTTTTCTAGAATAATGAATGGCATATGTCAACTTTTCTCTTCTTTGTCCCAATGCAATTCCAACTGTGAAATCTGACGCGTTTGTCTCAAATGGGATAGACCAATCATGTGGCTATAGGACTAGAGCTTGAGTGACAATGTCTTTCAACTGACAAAAATATTGTAAAACTTGCCGATCAACAATGCAATTATTCTCCTTGCATAAACGCTCAGCGAGAGGTCGTGTAATCTTGCTGAAGTCCTTAATGAATCTTTTGTAAAAACAGACATGTCCAAGGAATGACCTCACATATTTCACAGTTTGAGGTGGCTCAAGTTTGGCAATGACATCTATCTTCGTTGGGTCGATTTCCATGACTTGCTTGGAAATGACATGGCTCATCATGATCCCTTTAGTGACCATGAAGTGACTCTTTTCCCATGATAAGACCAAATTGACTTCATGACAATTCTGCAACACTTGGTCCAGGTGCTCAAGACAAGAATCAAAGCTATCATCATAGATTGAGAAGTCATCCATGAACACCTCGAGAGAACTTCCTACCATATCAGTAAAGATGACAAGCATACACCTTTGGAATATAGCGGGGTATTGCACAATCCAAAGGGAATTGATTTGAAAGCATATGTATTGAATGGGCAGGTCAATGTAGTTTTCTCTTGATCTTCAGGGGTGATTGCCACCTGGCTGTGCCTGGAGTACCCATCTAAGAAATAAAAGAATTTTTTCCTGGTCAGTCTTTCAAGCACTTGATCAATGAACGACAGTGGGAAATGGTCCTTCTTTGTCGATGAATTCATGCACCGGTAATCAACAACATGCGCCAAGATATTGATTAGGGTTGAGCATTGGGCTGAGCTAGCCTGACCCGACTTGCAACGTGGCCCGTTAATCCTGACCTGATTCCATTTAAATTTGGGCCGGGCTCAGGACCCAAAAAAGATTCCATTTCTAAAACGGGCTGAGTTCGGGCTGAATAGAGCCTGACCTGAAAACCCTCCCGAAACCTAGCCTGAAGCTCGATCCCAAACCTTTATATATATATATATATAATATAATATATATAATATATTACTTTAACCCTAATCCCTCATGACTCACTCCATCCCAATCCCCCTCAAACCTTATCTCCACCCTCCATTGATACTACCATGCACCATCATTTCCAAGTTTTGAAAAAAATAAAATGTATATGAAAAAATCAAAAGTTTTTGAAGAGCAAAAAATCAAACATTTCAATTTTTTTTATCAAAATGCCATAGGGATGTTAAAATTCTTAGATATATCACAAGTTTTTTTAAAATAAAATGTTTTTAATAAGACATTTCCATATCACCTGTTGAAATAAGCATTTTCAAAAAAATCGAAAGTTTTAAAGGGAAAAAAGTTACTGGGCTGGCCGGGCCCGAACCTGGATCATTTCACTTCAGACCAGGTTGGGGCTCGAGCTGGCCCATCCATATTTTTTCAGGCTGCAACTCGGCCCAAAACCTAAAAAAATAAACGGGCTCGGATTCGAACTGATGCCCAGCCTAGTCCGTTCAACCTGATAATCAACCCTAGCATCGGTACTTGAGTAGAAATATCCTCTCCTTGATCATTGGTAACCACGATGATCCCTGATTTCTTAGGCACTACATGTAGGGGACTCACCCATTTTGAGATGGAGATGGGATAAATGAATCCTACTCACACCACTTTGTGATTTCTTTCATAACCATGTCCTGAAGATTAGGGTTCAACCTTCGCTAGAATTCTCAAGATCATTTGCAATCGTCTTCAAGATAAATGTGGTGTGAACACAAGGTTGGATTTATCACTCAGAGATTCGAAACTTCCAACCAAGTGCCTTGCAGTTTCTCTCTAGAACCTCGAGCAATCGAGATTCCTGATTCAGGATCAGCCTACTACTTCTGATAGCCAAATACATGTTCTGCTCACCTACACAGAAATCGTACTTTAGACCTCCCATAATTGCTTTAACTCAGACAATTGTTGAGACAAATTTTCGATCACTTCGGAAACCACACTGGTAGATGGATGGTATCTTAAATCAATGAGGTGCTATCTACCTCTATTACTTGCGACTTTTATAAAAATGTACCGAACATATTTGCAATTAACTCTTCATGTTGGTATGGCTTGGACTTTCTTAAAATAAGTTGATCAATGATTCTGATTCTGACGCCCAATCGGCAACGGAGCATGGTTTCACCATGCTGTCTAGTTCCTCCTTTGAAGAGAGGATTTCCTATGTCAAAATATCATTCAGAGAAATGGTTGATCACTGTTATCAACAATGTCAACTGTTGGTTCTACTCTACCTTCATCAGATGTGCTCTCTTGGCTCATTGATCATATCCATAGAAACTTTTACTACATGAGCGAAATGTGATCTTCCTAGACCTATAGTCAACTACCGCTTCAATGGTTCGAAGGAATGACCTACCAAGAATAATTGGGTTTTGTAGTAACTGTGCAGGAAAATCCATGTCTAGGACAACGAAGTCCACTAAGAAGTGCATATCCTACACAGTTACGATGATGTACTTCAATAAACCTTTGGGTTGCTTAACGGATCGATTAGAAAACTGAAGGATCATGTGTGTGGGTTTAAGCAAACCCAACCCGAATTACTGAATCAATGATGAATTTATATTATTGAAGACTGCTATCAAGAAAAGTTCACCCAAAAACATGATAAAAAATCTCACATCTGATCAGGGGTGCTCCCTTTTCTTTCTTCCTATGTGGGAGATCACTTATAGCGTTCACGGTGGCTATGGTCAGAATGTGCTTTTCTGCTATGCTGCATCTCTTTTTACTGCTCAGACCCTTTAATGTACATGACTCTTTGAAGCCTTTCTTCACCGCATACATGTATTCCATGGCCTTCATCAGTGGCATCTCTAGAACAAAATTCTGAATTATCTCCACAACACTAAGGTCAGATAATGTAATTTTAAATTTTCCAATTTTTTGGAATTTTCTATGCATCGGGAAAAGAAAATGCATTTTTATTAATTAAATCATTATTTATAAATGATCGAATAGAAGATGAAAGGTCATTAAAATAGATAAAAACGTATCCGTATGAGCTTCGACTTTGTCGCCTGGCTCTGGAGTTGCTGCTGGTGTTGGCTCCTCTTGGGCTGGTTTGGCTTGGATTTGACTCTTATTTTCTTTTTGAAGATTTTCATTTTGCTGATTTTTTTGATGGGGGTGGTGATGGTCTGGTGCTACTCCTCCATCATCTTCTTCCTCACCGGCTCTGTTGCTAGTTTGGTTGATGCAGAAGACGACGACTCGCTAGAAGGTGCTTCATTTTTCCCCTTTTGTACGATAGATAACTGCAATGTACTACCGCTCATGAGAGCCAAAACGTTAGACAACACAAAATCTGAAATACCAGACTCTACGGGATTGGATGGTGCATTGTAAACTACTTGCTTCTTATGCTTGAAGCTGTTGGGTTGGCCTCTACCTACACTAGAGTAGGAGTTTTTGTCACAGTAAGGTTAACGAGCTTTTGGATCATCTCTGCTAGACTTTTTACTAATTGTGCCAAGCAGTCAAGAGCATGGTTCACTAGAGAAACGTCGGGATCAACATGCTGATCACTCTGGGAGTGATAATGCTGCTGAGGCTACGAGTAAGGAAGCTGAGAGTTGTACTAAGGAGGAGAATGCTGGTATTGCTGAGGAGGAGGAGGATATTGGTCTTGTAAAGCAACCACATAATTATGATACAACTGGTACTAACAATACAACGATTACTGGTACTAATGATTCTATCTCCAAGTGTTCTGATAAGGTGGATACTAGTGTAGAGGCTACTGCTAGACAAACTTCCCATTGTAAGATTGGTGATACGACCAAACTGCATAGGAAGGAGATGTTGTCCACCGGGATGGGATAGTTGTGCATCTTTATTCTAGATATCATTCACTTTTTGGATGTATGGCGGAGGTGGAAAAAAGATCCACATAAGATGGGGGATAGGGCTTGGGATGATAGATTTCAGCTGCTGCGAAGGCTGCGGTGGTGCTTGGTCTAGAGCCTGCATGTATTATAAGTGCTGGATCGACGGTTTCCCTGAACTCGATTGAGGTGGTTGTGGCAATGTAGGATTTTTCTGCTCAACTGGAGTTACGACTAATGGGCTCGCAAACTGAACGACAATGATTGTGCTGACCAACAACTCTAGCTGCTTGGTGATCTTATCTACTTTATCCAGGTGCTAGGTTCTCTGTTCGATCACATCCAATTTCGCTAGTCCTGTGATCGCTTCTCAATAATATCTACTTTTGATAGGTGGCTCCTGATGATACTTAGATTGGAGCTCTTGTCCCTATCCTGCTCATGTGATGTCGCCATATTGACAGGCTTGTGGTGGATCTACGACTGACGTTGGTAGGCTCATGATGAGGACAATGTGGCCTCTCCATTGGTTATTTCTTCAAATATCTACCAAACCACGTCCTCATCCTTATTGACATGAGATCTGCCACACATGACATCAACAAGCCTCTGACTTTCTTGTGTCGGGACATCAAAGAAGTATTGGACCAAGCTGGATTGAGGAACATCATGGCGGGGCACTTCTCTTATAAATATTTGAACCTCTTCCATGCTTCATGAATGAACTTGTGCAGTCCCTGTGAAAAGCTACTGATCCTCACACGTATCTGGTTAAGACGGCCAAGAGGGTAGAATTATGGAGGAACACAGACTTAAGTTCCTCCCAAGTTGTCACTACCATCCCCAAGTGATTGATTGAATACAAAACCTTGTCACGAAGGATGAATGGGAAGGTTGTCATTTTGACTACACCTAATGGGACGTTTGGGTAATGAGTTATGCGACAGCTGTAGAAAAACTATTAGAGATGGATATAAGGCTCTTCATTGAAGTTCCATAGAAAGAGGGAAGAAGAGCCAAGAACTGGGGCTTTAGTTCAAAGTATATGCTGGACTACATGAATTTGAATCTACTCGGTCATCTAGACAGAGCAAAGATTGTAAGTTTCTTTGAGCGTAGGCTTGTGAGCCTCTCTTCTTGGTTCATTTGCTGGTCCTCCATGGGTCCATCTCTAGATTCTTAATTCTCTCCTCCTCATCGGTTCTCTCTTTCTCTCTTCAGGTCATTGAGCATATCAATAAAGGTGACCTGGGCAAGTGCCTGATCTATAAGCTGTTGCTGGATGGACTGTATAAAAGCAAGCAACTGTACATTAAAAACATTATGATATGACTGAGTGGCTTGATTTGGATGCTGTGGTCCCTTTAATTTTCTCTGAGGAGATGTATTTGAATCAGACTCAAAGAAATTTGATTTGCACGGGGTATGGGTTCAGATCTTGTTCTGCACATTGAAATGTATCTTGACCAGCTCAGTGTTGTGCATCAGATGAGAAGATGAGTATGGAATTCGGGTCAGTTCTAGACATATGTGAATGGAGTACTTGATATGAAGATAAATCTATCTCCATCCACGAGGGGTGAGTGTCGGGACAAGAGTGATCCTGGTTTATTAAGGAATGAGAAGGAGACGATGAGTATGGAGGGTGGTTCACAAGTCCGAACCATGCTCTCAGGAATTGCCTCAAATTATTGATGATGTCAAATACATGTAATCGATGTTGGTGTTAGTGGGGTCCCGACTAAACCATCCACGAGTCGACATCTTGGAAGAGAAGAGGAATTGATGAGGAATACAACACAAAGATACAAGAGGATGAAATAAGTAGGAAAATGTAAGAAGTTTCAAAGTGAGCAAGGGAAAAAATAACGAAAATAGATAAAAGGAAACATGGCACAAGTGCATGGGACTGATCTTTGAGCTAAATCTAATTCAAAATATACACAATGCAAAGGATTTAAAACCTCAACCCGGTGACACTGTAAGAGTTCAGCTATTTTTATCTTTTCAATTTCAATTATTTTTTAGGAAAAATTATAGCAAACCTTAGAGGATAGACCGATAAGAGAGCGAGTACTTCTAGAAAATTATCATGTACTTCCCACTTTCTTTGTAACCTGTAGCATGTACTTTTTAAGAAAATCCTTGCTAATATGGTATGGATCCAATACTCAGCCATATAATAGAGGAGAAAGCTGATGGCAAAACTGATACTTCCCTCTTGCATGATACTCAGATGTAAGATAATGATACTGACAACCTCGTGAAGGAATGTCCTAATCTCAATACATCAGAGTAAGTTTACAAGCAGATGAAGCACTACTCTCCCATGTATGATAGTAGCACAATACCTCGTGAATCCAGTCAACAACAAGGTAGCACCCATCCTAGGATTTTGGCTCTATGTCCTAGGGTTGTGTCTCACTTTATTTGGAGTGTACCTGAAAATAATGTTTGCTTTTTTGAACCCAATACAATGAAGTTCATTACAAATTTTATTTTTGGTCTAAGTGTTATTAACAGTTCATTTGTTTTAATTTTTTGATTTTCATTTTTTGAGTATTTTTCAGAATAATTTATCTAACGACTTTTTCGTATTCTCTTTTAAAACACAAGCGATCCAAAACTGGGAGAGAAGACATAATAGCCATGCTAGTGACACTATGATGGATAACTCACCATTGTGTCGAATGATGCATGCTCAGTTAGAAGACTTACATCTCTTCCCAACTCTCTCCATGCGGGATGCACTTTAGAAATTGAAATTACACTACATGAGAATGCAAGCTGAATAAATTGCCATAAGCAAGAATGGCCATTAGTGTAAAACACAAATTTAATTTGATTTAAGTCCAAGCATAGAAACTATAAGTACATGCAGATATTAGGGCTTTAGACCTAAGTTACTCGATCAAGAAAGTCTTAAAATCTAAGGGGTCATTCATAAAAAAATAATGAAAAAAATTGATAACATAAATCATGGGAAACAAATAGAAACAAGCGGAAAAATAAGGAGAATAATAGATAGAATGTGAAGAAAAAACAAGAAAAACCAAGCAACCCCCTAAGTGAACAAACACTTGGTTAAATAGTCCCGCGAGAGTCTGAGTATCCAAAGTGTCCTATCCATGTATTATTACAAATTATAAATAGTCTCTGTCTATCACAAAAATAAATAAAATAAAATCTACACTAAGCTGCTCTGCTCTCTCCTTGTCTCCTTAATTTGTCCTACCTGTTCAATGAAGAACGTCGATCTCTGCTCTTCTTGGCTGCTTCGGCATCTTAAAAGACCATCCTCATGTAGCAGGCCCTTGCAAAGAAGTCAACATAAGAAATGGTCATAACATATAAACGATTATTTGAAAAGGTAATACAAAAAAATATATATGCGCAACTAGGTATACATTATCCTACGTGTTGCTTCCCTAGAAACGACGCCATTTAATATTTCAAATAATTGGGGATCCTAATGTCCGATCTTGAAGGGCATGAGATGTATGACAAGTTGGATCCGATAATTGTATCGACACCTCTCTTGGCTCTCGGAACCTGAATCAACCAAATAGATCAACAATCAGCCCACGATATAGATTAAATAATGAATAATATTATAGGGTGAAATTTATTATTCTATACAAATAAATGTGGATAGAAAGAAAGAGTAGGGGTTGAACCACTGAGTACAAACGTGGATAGTATAATTATTATTACTTAATCAAAACTAATAACTGTTATTTTTGTACTTTTTCTTCTTTTTTGATTATTTGGATTTTAGTGATATTTATTTTTGTATTTTAATTGTTATATATATTTTTTTAATTTTAATTTTCTTTATTTTTGCAAAATTTTAGTTGCTTTTTGTTTTTGAAGATGTTATATATATTTATATATAGTGAAAATAATAATATATAATATATAAAATATATAAATAATATATATATAAAGGAACAATCCTTTTTATTTTTAAAGGTTTTAAATATAATATATATATTTATAAGTAGTAATAATAAGAAGAAGTAAATAAGTATTATTGAGTATATACAATATATATATAGAATTTTATAATTTTAAATATATATCAATATAGTCAAAATTCAAAAAATAAAATGTTTTTGTGTTTTTAATATTTTTCTCTAATTTTGTGACTTTTATATAGTTTTTGCTTATTTTTATGTATTTTTACTGTATTAATATATGAAAAGAGTGAATATAATATACAGATTGAATTGTTTTGGGTATTAATGGTGTCAAAATTTCCAAAAGTATTATTAATATATACTATATAAATTAAATAAAATATAGAATAGACAACTATTTTTTAGATTTTTATTTTTTATTGATTTAATGAATTTTTTAGGGTTTTTTTTATGAATTTTCTTTTATATTTTTGTGATTTTTGGTATGGAGGTATGATATATATTAACATATATACTTTAATTTTTTTTTGGAATTTTAAAGTTTTTTTATATATTTTTTGGATTTCAATTTGTAAAAAAAGAATATATATCCTAATTCAATTTTAATAAATGGAAAAATGCAATAGATGTCAAAATAAAAAGATATTTTTACACCCATAACCTTGAGTAATTTCACAATAACATTCATAACCCTGTGAAATCGCGAATTACACGAGAAACCTTGGATAGTCCCTCCGTTTTACACCTATAACCCTCCGTTAAGGGAGATGTTAACTCAACCATATCGTGGGTTACCATGATTTATCCAATGGCTATTAAAATTTGCAAACAAAATAAAAAACCCTCCAAACCCGCCACCCTCCTCCCTCCATATTTCGTGTGGGTAGAGGATGTGGACTCTCCGAGTCATTTTTCCTGTAGCAGCTTTTGCTCCGACACCATCACCTCTTCCATCTCTCCTCATCGACGGAACTGGCATGGGTTGGAGGAGGTGGTGCAGGGGTGGGCATCCACAGGCTAGGGGGTTGGGGTGTGGCAGACTCGACGAGGCTGGAGGAGATCATCGGTGAGGGGAGGCTGCGTCGACTTCCCGGGCTCGTCTAGGATGGTCGGGCTTTTGGTGTTGAACCCAAATCCATATGGGATGGTCCTCTGCTGTTGCAATAGCTCGTAGGTCCTCTGCTGTTGCAAAAGCCTAACATTTCTTAATCAAGACGCAGTTCATGTTGGGATCTAATGCATAGCTCTTGATCTGCCTCCCACGTAAAGATGCATAGTGATTAGACTCCATGGGACTCCACCTGTTACGATAGGATTTTATCAGTATTTGATGTCGCACCACTGCTCAAGAGAATCCATTCACTGCGTATATTGGCTTTGAAATCAATGCAAAGTCGATTTCGCATTCAACAGAGCAGAAGGGATTTGAGAGGACAGATTTGGTGGTGGTGGGGGGTCGCGCCCGCGGGCAGGGGTGAATAGTCGCAAGGCGCGTGGGGAGGAGGAGGGGGGCACACAAGGGAGGAGCGGGGAGCCTAGACTGGGGGATGCTGGGGCCAGTTGTCGAGGCCACCTGGGCTGTTAGGAGGTCGGGATCGGGTTATTCAGGAGGGGGGTGTGCAGCTGCCCAGTTGTCCTTGTTTTCTTAGAATTTTTATATTAATGGCATACTTTATAAATGTGATATAGTTTTAGGGGTAAAATTGGTAACATGTAACTTTTTTGTGAGATTTAACGGATAAAATAGATGGCAACTAACACAGGGTTATGCCATGTAAGAGTTAAGCATTTTTCGAGATCTTGGTGTAATTCGCGATTTTGCGGGGTTATGAATGTTATTGCGAAATTACTCAAGGTTATGGGTGTAAAAATACCAAATAAAAATACAAGCGTGATTTAGTATCAGATCATGCATCTACCACATTTTTCCCATAATTTATAATATGTAGGAACTACTTAATAAAGATAGAAAAATATAAATAAATAAAAGCGCAACAGAGATATCTTTGCAATAAAATAAAGTACATGAGGCAGCATGAAAAATATCCTAAAAGTTAACACTTAATTATATAATTTTAAATACAAAACATAAATAAAAACAACGTGGGATATTATGCAAATATTACATCACCTCTCATGGTGCAACACATGAGGCATAAGAACCTCTTTGCATTATACTTGATGTTAGGGGTGTCCACTACAATATTTCCAAAAATATTCAAATGCTACAGAATATCAATAAGACTTACATGTAAAATACAAAGGCACAGGGTCTATTTATATATTTACCCAAAGGAGGTGCCATCTGAGGGTACTCAACGTGGCATGTGGTTCACTTAGCTAGATCAACGACAACTAATACCTTCGTATAATATTTGACAACCTATATTAGATCTGGGCTATGTTTTTGATCCGACATCGGGGTGTGTGGGGGGAGGGGGGGATAGCCACAAGAATGCTCAAGAATACATACCCGGTTGAACTTTTATCGGAGATTTCTTTCGGTTCTGGCCTCTACCGTCTTCTCCAACAAGCCCGACATTTTCTTGGGCTCCGGTTGCACATGCATTTAGCCTCCAATAGCTTCCAAGTCCCTTCGAATGGTATATGTCGCCATCGATGGTCCTGCCCAACCTGGAGCAGAAGATGAGGTTCGAAGGAGTTCCATGGGGGTATTTGAGGCCTAGTATCCTACACAAAAGTTTCGGATGCTCGGGAGTAGTGCTCCTGACCCAAGATAAAGCTGGTTCGCTCGATAGATTGAAGGGGAGGTGAGCTCTAGGCGATGATGTGAGATGAAGCTTGGTAACCTTGATTCTTATTGTTTCAAGTATGTAAGTGGAGCGAAAGATGGAGAAGGCGTTGGGGAATGAAATGGGGATGAAATGGTGGGTCGAGCACGGGTGAGTTACTGTGATTTTGAGCTGGATCTTAAGGCTCCAACAAACAAAAATATAGGAAACTAACTAATTTAACTACTAGTTGCATGAATTAAATTCCACATTATGATGGTAAATCAAATTGTGAAGATAAAACCTAACTAACAACTTGTAGTTGGCCCTATCGACCGAGGAGCAGAGAGGCTTGATGAAGGAGCTCTGATGGACCACAGATCACTACGAATCAGCCCTTAGGAAATTGTTGTCACCAAGATCGTTCAACCCCAAGGTTCCTCTTGGGGTCAGGAATAAACAAGGACCAAAATAAAAAAAAGTTTGGGATTGGGGTTTATATATAAACAAAAAGAGGGTGAAATGGATCACAGGTTTGTAGGAGGAGGCGTGATCGATATCGATTGGAGTGGATCAGGGCATGGCTTGATGGCTGAAGGTAAGGGTGCAATGTCGATCAAGAAGTCGAGATGTTTCAAGAAACACATCATTCCAAAAAATCGGAGAAACAAGAGGGTTGGTGATCTCTAATAGAGAGGGGCGGGTCGGCCGGACAGTTGACCGAGTATTTAATACTCCGCGCTCCTTGGTTGGTCCACGTGGATCGATTAGGAAATTCAGAGAAATAAATCCCTTAAAAATTCAATATAAAATAATAAATGGTTTTTATAATTTTATTTAAAAATATGAAAAATGTTTGTTATATTATGTAGTATTTTATTATGATTTTCTTTATTTTTACAAGATCATTTATTAAGTTCTAATATTTACATGTATGTACATAGGTACACTTACATGTATTTATTTTATTTTTTTATATTTTATATTTTATTTTTATGTACACGTATTTTAAATATTTAAAGTATATTTAAATACATATTTACAATTTTTTACTTTATTTTTCTGATTTTATTTATTTACTTAAATAAATATGTATATGTATATTACAGATATAATTTACCTATATATTTTAACATATTATTTATTTTGATATATTTTTAATGATTTTATTTTATTTTTATTTTTTAAATGTGTTTTTAATAATAAATACAAGTATATAAAAATGTAAGGAAGTTAAAAATATAAAGAATAAATATATTGAATATAATATACATGTATAATGTACAATAGGGACCCAAAAACCAACTTTTGCATATGAGCTCCATTTTAAATGAAACCAACTTCATTAGATAGATAATTAAATTTTATGAAAAATAAATGTGAGTTTGGTCAATTTTGAATTTGTATAGAGGAGATACAAGTTTGTGAAGTTTTATTTACAGCTTTTTATTTTGTGTCTCATGCGTACAATGTATTATTTTAGTGTGGAATAAATTTTGTATTTTCTTTGCATTTTTATGTAAAAATTTTATGTTGAGGTTTTTTATTATTTGAGGTATAAAAATATAAAATAAAATAGGCCCTAAATGGCTATTTATTGATGAATAAATTAGTGGGTTTGATACATTTTCTGTATAGTTATTGCCCTATCTTTTCGACTTTATTCCTCAATGACCAAGTCAATATTGACTTGGTCTAGGAGTCCAGGGCCATTCAATGTCTTTGACACTTCATTTCTTTTTCTTTTCATTCATTTATTCTTTTATTCTGGAACTAAATGATGTAATTATACATTATTTACATATCAATAATTGAGTGTTACTTTTGTACAAATTAATGCTATATACATGCATTTTGCTAGAGATTTAAGGCCAAAATGAAAGAATAAAGGTGATGAAATAAAGACTCATCACACCTCGAGCCAGCTCCCTCTGTTCAACCCTAGGCTTACATGATTTGGCTCACGTGGCCTGGGAAATTTACATCCTGTACCTTGGATTTTTTTCATATTTACATAAATACTCCCACATAGGGGGTATCATTTTAAAGCTAAGTGTGATTTTTCATTATTACATTTCAATCCCTGTAGGAACATATTTGTAATATTTTGTGAGGTTTTATCGAGAACCTTGTATCCATTTTAATGAAATTGGTGTCATTTTAAAATCCTATTAATTCTCTTTATTATGGCATAACTAAATTTATGAATATCTTTGCCTAACTAGAATTAAAAATCAGAGTGTTTGTAGACCTATAATCATTATTATCTTATCCAATTTGAAGTGATTAATTAATTTTTGATTATTTATCACCTCGATTTGTCTTGGATGACTCTAATCTACTTCAGACTTATTTTACATCATTATTTTATATTAATGATATTAATTAATTAATTCTATACATAAATGTTACGTTGATTGGATTTTTTAATTAAAGATTTGTCATTAACCATTAATTTGGATATATGGATTGCTTGAGTATTTCATTTTAATTATCTACTAAATTAGGAGCATAGTTGTAGTTTGTATTTGTTGAGTTGCTTTGTGTATTATTGCATTTGTTATATCATTTGGAGCATCTTATATGTATCTAAAAAATAAATGCATGTATTATGTATCGAATACGTTGACATAGGTTGCACTATTTAGTCACTCAATTAATTTATTTAAATTCTAACTAGATCATCTAATTACCTTTTGTCCTTGTGTTCGACCTTGGACTTTTCCAAGATAATCAAGACTAAGTCCTCTTCACATAGACATCTTGAATTAGTTCTAATAAGCAGATAGTTGATTGTATTACAACACATTGATATTAAACTAGCCAATTAATAATTCATCAACAACTACACCAGTTGATGCAGATTTGTGGATGAACCATGTGCTTAAGGTGATACAAATCATACACGTTCTAGCAGATAGTTGGCTAGCCTTTGTGGAGTTTTATCTAGGTGAATACACAGAGAGATGGTGACAACCATCAAGGAGAATCTGACAGAGCCCATTTCTTGGGATGTATTCGTGGACAAGTTTTGTGAAGAGTTCTATACATACCATTGGGTTAAAGAGCAAATGAGAGATTTTGCAGAGGTGACATAGGGCTCCATGATAGCTCATGAGTACCAGATCTACTATATAGAGCTTCCACATCACTCTCCTATCACTACAACATATCCATGGGAGAACTGGCATGAGTTTATCCGTGGCATGAGACATGAGGTACATGATCGCTTGTCTACCCTGGACCTTACTTCCATCAAGGAGGTGACAACGGAGTTGACAAGTAGGAGGATACCCAAAGCTGACAACCCGCAGGACAGACTCAATCCCAGCATCAACATTCCAGAAAGACAACACATTAAGATTCATTTTATCCTCACACAAATCAGTATTTCCACTCATTTGTGAAATCACCAAGAATTGGTGGTCCCACTTCATCTCATACCTTGGTACATGCTTTGTATAGTCATGATCAACATCTTCCAACCTCCGGTATATACACAAAGCCATAAACCTTGAGGAGACAATATGGTTTATGTAGGTTCTCTATCACAACGAGTTTGTTTTCATTGCCATCAGCTTGGCCTCATTATATCACAGTGCCCCCTACGTGCTAGTGGTTTAGGTGCACCTTATTAGAGTGCGAGGCTCAACGGTTCATCATATACACATGGATCAGGTTTATGCCGTAGAGACAGAGGTTTCTAGCATCCTCCACATCAAACTTACAAGCTTTCGAGATCCAGTTATTCACCAACATAGCGAGGGTAGCTGAATTCCATTACCCAGGAACAAGCCCATGCCTCAGGTTAGTCATTATAGGTATGATTTCTATATATAGAACTTCGTTTCGCATTTCTTTTGACTTTGGTGTCACACACTTATTTTATGTACATCACTTAGTACCCATACTAGGCTAGTTCCACGAGTATCAAATCTTATTACTACATATGGGTCCAGGGGCCATGTATTCATCATAAGACATGAAGTAGAGGATGTGCCAATACATATCAGAGGACAATTTATGCTTACATTCGTTTTATTGATATAGTTGAATTATTTTGACATTATTATGACTGTGAACTGACTAGAGAAGCATCCTATTCTCATATTTGGATCTTTCCTTAGATGAGGTACATATTCACATCCTACATCATGTGATTAAGACCTTGCAATGGGAGGATATTCCATTAACTAAAGTACTTAGGCAAAGGCACAATATCGAGGAGGCTACATGGGAACCGAAGGCCGACATTAGGAATAAGTATCCTCACTTGTTTCCTACTACAAAAGTTCGAAACCCTAGTTTAGTTTCCTTTGAATTTTTTATGGGTTTCGTCCTTTTCTTTGATATTTTTATGGGATTTGCTCAATTTGATATTTTTACGGGTCACATGAATACGAGAATGGGTAGGAATAAACATAAAGTCTCAAGGACGAGACTTCCTTTGAGATTTTTATAATTATGAGACTCTTAGATTCATATACGTGTTAAAATACGAAATACAATATATGTATCAGACATCCATAGAAATATGGTCTCGATATGACTCAAGATATGAGTTTCGGTTTGATTCTTATATCCATGCATCACTTCATTTTAGATTTCAGGCCTAATATGGTATCCAAATTAAGCAAAGGAGTTGTCTATTATGTATTAATCATTTATACGTTTCCAACGATACTAAGAACATTGAAGTCCGTCATAGGATGAAGGAGATACGACAATTTTACGACCATGGGTCATTAAATGGACTCAAAGCCGAACTAGATCCGTACCCGTATCTGTATAATCAGACCCGAGTATAAAAGAGAGGGCTGAGCGCATGTTTTGACAAACCTGAGCACATTTTCTCAACTTTGTTCACCGGTGCTCCACCCCAAAGCTTGCTGGAGAGCCGTCGGACCGTCGTTGGAGTTACCAATCGCAAAGCAGAGTATGCCAACACGAAGAGCTCATTGTGGGGAGCTTGTTTCTCATTGTTGCAAGATACTAATCTCCCCTCCTTGTTGATAGATTTCATATTTTTTTCTTCCTACTATTGGATGTGGATTTTGTGCCGTTGAAACTACTGATAAAACATTCACGTGCTCGATGCGCATGAGTGAGAAACTGTATGTGCACGAGTGAAATGAACTGAGATGGCATACATACATGCATCGAAAGACTTTAAATATTTTTGTTTGTTCACACTAAAATAAGGCAAATATATGTTCTTAAATTGTAAAAGAATAAATAGCTTGCAGTATTGAGAATAGTGTCACAATGTACTTAACTGTTGAACAAAGAAAAATGATAACCTTCCAAACAAATGATCATCGAGTTGTTGCAACTTTTATAGATTGATTGAAAAACACTATACATATGTAATGAGTTTATATGCTGGAAAGATTAATTACTGTAGATGTTAAATTCTAGACGTTTCACAAGAAAAACTTTACAACTTCCATTTGATCAAAAGGGATTCTTAGGAAAATGTCTATTATATAGTCCCATTAGCTCCCATATGACATGCAAATGTCTGATACTCCTAGCTTCGCCTGAATTTCTTCTTGTGAAATCATGGACATGTATGATAATATAGTGGTATGATGACTTAGCATATGGTCTTGGAGGGCATGCGATGTCCGACAAGTCCGATCCAACAATCGTTGTATCGACGCCTCTCTCAGCTCTCGGTACTCACATAGCAAGATAAATCAATAAATAACATACAATATATGATAATGCAATGCAAAATATCTGAGCCAAATATATTTTTATTTTAACTCTACAAAATATCTGTATAGTGAATAAGTATAGAGTTTTGAACCACAGAGAGCAAGGGGGATAGAGTAATTACTGTTTATTAATAAAACTAAACAATAATATTTTTGTACTTTCTGGCTTTTTAGAATTTTGTGGTTTTCATTATATTTATTTTTTATGGTTTTTTAAAGTTTTATATTTATTTTTTATATTTTTGTCATGTTTAATTTTTATTTATTTTTAATTTTGCAGAATTTTAGTTCCTTTTTAAAGATATAATAAGTACACACACATATATCTATATAAAATCATGCATGATATAAATAATATAAATAATATATATATATATTAAATAAATAAATATAATATAGTAACAATCCTTTTTAATTTTTTAGTGTTCTAATATATATACGTATTTATAAATAGTAATAGTAATATTAATATGTATATAGGTAATATTATATGTATATACCCTATATATGGTTTTATATATCTAAATATAGTTGTATATAGTCAAAATTTATAAAATAAAATGTTTTGTGTTTTTTTCTTCTATTTTTTGTTATGTGATTTTTAGGCATTTTTTTTATTTTTTAGGTACTTTTAATTGATTTAAATATACAAAACAAGGAATAAGATTAATAGGCTCGATTGTTTTGGGATTTAGAAATAGTTAAATATTTCGTAATGTATAAAACTAATTTAATATATAGTATATAATATAAATAAAAATAAGAAATAGAAATATTTTTTTTGGATTTTTATAGAAATTTTCTAATTTTCTAAGCTTTTTAGGATTTTTAGCGTTTTTCTTTTTGATAATTTTTTGTAATTTTTGATCTGGAATTACTATATATAGTAGTATATACTACATATTGTTTTTGGAATTTTTAGATATGGTTTTATATTTTTTAGTACTTTTATATCTAAATACGGAATAAAGAGTTGATATATATTTTTTAATAAATTGAAAAATAAAGAAAAATACTTAAATAAAAATATGGCATGAACAAGCATTATATTAAACATTTACTATGAGTTTTCCAAGAATTTACAAGCACGTGAGCTATTTTAAGAAAAATAGATATGCAAATAATAATTACAATACTAATAGGGGCATTTTTGAAAAAAATAATGTGAAAGGGTTATCGTGCAACAAATACCCAAGAGTTAACATGTATTTTACAATTTTTAGTACTAAATACAAATATTGGTACCCAAAAGGGTTTCGTTGTGCTTGCCCACCTCACGTGGGCTGCCAAGTGAGGTAAGCTGGCATGGACCTAAACTCAATATTGAACAAGTTCCAAGAGATCCGTGTAATTTTTACAAAAATATTTATACTAAACTTAATATTTACATGACAAGTTTGTAAATACAAAAAGACACGAGATATACCAATTAATTTACCCACTAAAGGTGCATGATCAGATGACGGAGCTTGCACCATGTGGTTGCTTGTGCAGTCGAGACGTGATACCGATTAGCCAAATATCGAGCGACCCATATTAGATTTGGGCTCGCTCCTCGATCCAACAGTTCTCGAGGGTTCACGAAAAATACCTCAAGGACTTGACTTCAGCGAGCTTTGATATGTGATTCCGCGCAACTCTAGCCTTCCCAATCGCTCCTGACCGACCTTCTAGATTCTTAGGGTCCAACCGTGCTTATAGGTGGATCAAAGATGCCCGAGCCCCAACGATAGGGGCCTAGAGAGCACAAGGTCCTGGATCTCTGTCTTGATCTATTCTCCATATACAAGAGGTTCTCTGCAACCCAGAACTTCCACGAAAATGTCAAGGGACTCAGGGCAACCGACCCCGACCCTGAGTTGAAGCTGGATGCACAGTGAAAGGAGGGGGTGAAAGGCTCCGACGGTGGTGGGGGAGCAGGCTCGGTCGGAATATATCCACGCAAAATCAAGGTGGAAAATAGAGGGGTTTGATGGATAACGTGCTGAGAATGATGATGAGGGCGAATAGGGGTTGGAAAAAAGATGGGTCACGATGAATTTGGGGCCGGAATGTAGTGCTCTAGCGATTTTAAATCTTAAAACTATGCTAAAGTGCAAGCTAATTAACAAAACTAAAGTTAAATCTAGGCTACTTGAAAGAAATACAAGAGAGAAATACTAACTAATAGCTCAGACCTGGCTGGAATGCCAAGGAGCAGGAAGGTTGCCGGAGCCAAGCTCGGTTGACCTGGATCACCTCCTACACCGCTTATTTTCACCAAGAATATCTGGAGCACCATGTTGTCACCACAGAGTGCCTAAAAAAGGGACCTAATGTGGTTACGATTGCGAGAGAGGGATCAAAATTCAAAAAAGGGGCGAATGGTTAAGCTATATACACGTGATGGTGGTGTGAGGTTCAAGGGATTGTTGTGTGCAGAAGGAAGAATGTTGGTGAGGGCAAGAGGTGTGGCGAGGGTAACAGATGATAGGATCGCATGATGGTGGGCATTTCGGTGCAGAAGGTGGCATGGAGATGGAGTAGAAATGGGGAGAAGAAAGGTAGGTCATGGGTCTAATATGAAGGGGGTAGGGCGCAAGGGCAGTTAACCTGTTGGTCAACAATCCTTGCGCTCTATTTGGTCCACGTGGACCAACCAAAAAAACCCATACAGAAAAATACTTATTAATTAGATTTAAAATAGTAAATGATTTATTTAATTTTATTTAAATCTTAAGAATGCTTGTAATTTTATGTGTACTTTTTAAGGTGTTTTTATTTATTTTTCAAAACTATTTATTAGGTGCTAATATTTACATGTATATATAGGTAAATATACTTATGTTTTAGGGTATTTTATTTTTATTTCATATTTTTTATTTTTCTATTATTTTTATATTTTATGTATTTATAACTTATTTCAATACATATTTACATATTTTTATTTTATTTATTTCTTAAATTAATGTGGATAGGTCTTATATAGGTATAATTTACCTACGTGTTTTATTACTTTAATTATTTCAATGGATTTTTAATGGTTTTATAGTTATATTTTCAATGTAGTATAATTAATATTTACAAGGATATAAAAATAAAATTATAAAGAATGAATTTTCCCTTATATATACATGTGTATTGCATAAAGAGGGTCTAAGCCAACTTTTGTATCTTAACTCTAAATTAAATGAAATCATCTTCATTATATAGATAATTTAATTTTATGAACAATAAAGGTGAGTTTGGTCAATTTTGGGTATATATGGAGAAGATACGTGTCTATAAAGTTTTCTTTGCAACTTTTTATTTTGTGTGTCCCGGGCACACCGCACATGATTTTTGAATGAAATAATTTTTTTGTTTTTATTTATATTTTTAAGTATAACGAAAAATGTTCATGTTCAAAATTTATTAATTTGAGGTATAAATAATAAAAAATATAATAGATCCCAAAATACAATTATTGATGGATAAAAATTAGTTTTTTTGTGTTTTATGTATAGTTTCTCTACATATCTCTCCCTACTTCATTCCTTATCGAGCAAGTCATCATGGTGACTAGGTCTCATGGTCTAGGGATATTTAGTGTCACTAACACTTCATTCTTTTCTTTTATTTCCTTTATTGCTTTATTTTGGAATTGAATACTGGATTTCGTACAATATTTACATATCAATTATTGAGTGTTATTTTTCACAAATTAATGCTATATACATGCATTTAGCTAGGGATTTAAGGTCAAAATGAAAGAATAAAGGTAATGAAAGGGAGATTCATCACCTCCTATACTTGCCTTTGCTTGTCCCTAGCAAACACTTGTGCCAATACGTGCAGAAAAAATAAAGAAAAAGAGACAAATAAATAACTTGGAATATTTTTTGACTCTTAAACCTGTCTTAATAAAATCTAAGTATGGAGTTCAGTTAAGACCTTCAGATTCTTGATTTGTTCAGAACCACATCAAGGTTATGAAGTGTAACACAACAACCCTTAGGTTCCATAATCATCCATCCGGTTTAACTTATAGTCTGGCCATAACCATTCTTTCAGTCGCATATTCTCACGACCTTAAATGACAAATACCATGTGTGTGAATTTGATACCTCTTCCCAGATAAACCGATAAACTATTAAGGAGTCTCCTCCTCTAGTATCTCATCCTCGGGGAGACGTATATTTCCTTCAAAGGTCAGGTGCATGATAGTGTACATTTGAAAAAAGTTGAGAAGTTAGAAGAATGGCAAAAAGTAAAATGGACTAGTGTAGTCTCATTTCCTTGTGAAACTTGGCAAGTGTAACTGAGACTTCACCAAGAATCATGCTTTTTCTTGAAGCTCAAATTTTTGGAATTTTTGGTGTAGGCTTCTTTTCCAATTTTTTCTTTATATAGCATTAAATGTGCTAGCAAACCATTCCTCATCGAAGCATTATTTCAATCCAATCTCTAGTCGTTAGATGTCCTTGTACTAGAAGAAATGGTTTGAAGTACCGATTTTGGCTGTCTGCAAGAATGGTTCTCGAGAAACCCTTAATGAAGCGGCCTAGTATCATCCCGACCTAGAATCCAAGATCTTTCAACAATCCATCTGGGTTGATCCGAATGTTAAGTGTGAGGTCTCTAGTCAAGCCACTATCTCAAGAGTCGTACAGATGGCATGAAGGGTTCTAGTTAGGCACAATGGATCAACATATGAACATGGTCTCATGGAACCTAAAGAATTAAGTCAAGGTGACATGAAGCATCTTAATTCCAGTCCTTAATGGGTTCCTCTGAAATTAGGTGGATTAAGGTCTAGACCAAGCTCCAATCCCCACACTTTGTTTCGACTTGTTCACTTGTTTAGATCAATCCGAAAAATATAAATTATATATACAATTCAAAAAAATATTTTTCTGAAGCAATTTTCTTATTTTGAACTTTTTATGGATTTTTGATTTTTTTTGCAAATTTTTATGCAATTTTGAAAAACAATTTGCAAAATTTTATGGGTTTTGAAAAGTTTAAATTTTTTAGGGATTTTTGGTAAAAGTTGGCGAAAGAAGTATATGCAGATATTTACACAGGAGTGCAATATTTATAAAAATTGAGTAAAGAATTTACAAAGGAAATTTATAGGAGTTAGTTGTTATTTACAGGTTTTACACAATGATTATGTATTTATAGAATTGTGTTAGGGTTATTTTTCATCTTAGTTATGTACAAGGTTCTCAAAATAATTTGCAATAACAAACATTTTGAAAACTTTATTCTGAAGTAGATTTTATAAACAATTTGCAAACATTTACAAAATTTGAAAATCATTTTGCAAATTCTTTTCAAACACAATGTATAGATTTTGTAGAGTATTTTTATAATAGTTTTCCAAATCATTTGCAAAGCAATTTTTCAAAATTTTTATCTGAACAAATGCAAAAGTTTTTTACAAATATTTACATAAGATTTTTAAAAAAGTTTGAAGACATTTCAAAAAAACATTTCAAGCAATTTTCAAAAGATTTTTCAAGTTATTTTACAACAAGTTTTCAAAACATTTCGTAAAATAATTTTTAAATCAGTTTATTAATCATATTTACAAAGAATTTTTGAAATTCTATACATATTTAGACTTTATTATTTATATTTAATTAGTTGTATACCCTTGCCAGCATACCATATTAGCCATATTATTCAAAAATATGAAAGTACGAGTTATATCTAAAGTATATATAGCGTATATACGACCCCCTTATGCTTAGCTTGAGCTATGTCCTCGGAGCGATCAAAGAGAGAAAGGAAGACATAACTCATGCTGAGTATAGAAAAATCTATTTAACATCAACTACATAAAGAATAAGAAACTGATCATCCCCCTATACTTAAGATCAACTAATTCTAAGTATAGCAGCATGTATACGGAATAGGGATGATCGAGGATCCATAATTTACGAAATTTTGGGCCTCATCTTGTCCCCTCTATAATTAGGTTAAGATATACCTAAGTATAAATAGGATGTCAAGCAGTAGAGAGACAAGTTAGAGAACGAATAATGAATAACCCGAATGCACTCACTCCTCCTATACTTAGGTTTAAGCGTACCTTAAGTATAACACATATGAATGGGGTGAATGTAACATGGAAGAATGGAAGAATTTGGAAAATTGAAATGAAAAGAAGAAAAGAAGAAGAAGAAAATCAATCAAAAATATGTTTGGGAGCATTGTCTCGATCCACTGATGTTGTTGAAGTTGTAAGGTCTTCATCAAACATAACTTGAATTAAATCAATGACGATCAGTAATGTATCATAATCTAAATATGGCTTCAGCAACTGGCTGTTGACAACGAATGGTTGTGCGCCAGCTGACAGTTCTGATATCAACATGCTTCCATTGTCACATACGATTCTCACAACGTAGGGTCATACCCACTTACTTTTCAATTTGCTTGGAAAAATCTTCAACTTCACATCAAACAACCACACTTTTTATATAGGTTCGAAGGTCTTTCTTCTAATGTGCTTGTCATGCCAACGTTTGACCTTCTCTTTGTACATTAAGCTATTGTTACGGGTGTAGTCTCTGAATTCTAAGAGCTTGTTCAGATCCAATTTTCTTTACAACTACCTTTCTATGAGTCAAAGTTACAGATGTTGACTTCCTAGAGAGATTTGTGCATGAGTTCTACGGGCAGATGGCAAGGCTTTCCATAGACAAGAAGGTAGGGCGACATGCCTAAGGGAGACTTGTACGCGATCTGTATGCCTGGAGAATTAAATCCAGGGGTTGTGACTAGTTCTTTCGGTCTGGCCTCACAAGCTTTTGTAGAACCAGTTTGATTTTTCTATTTGATAATTCAACTGGGCCATTTGATTGAGGATGATAAGGAGATGTGACTCAGTGGTCGATGTCATACTCTTTCACTAGTTTCTTATCCTCTTTATAAATGAAGTGTCTAACCCATATGATATCAGGATCTTCGGTATCCCGAACCACGAAATGATGTTCTCTTTTAGAAATCGGTACACTATGAGGTTGCCTGTGGCTCGAGCGAGGATAACTTCTACCCAATGACTCACACAGTCTACAGCAAGCAGGATGTATTCGTAGCGCTGACTGTTAGGAAACATACCCATGAAAGCAATGCCTCATGCATCTAACATATCAGATATCTAGATGAATTTGAGGGGCATAGAGTCTTTGGCACCGGAGATTTCCCCATTTTTTGACAATCAATACTGGCTTTGACATATTCATTAGCATACTTGAATAGTGTGAGCCACTGGAGGCCACACTACAATGTCTTTGTTGTCATTCAACTTCCAAAATGGTATCCACCATATTTGAGCTTATGACAATGCTTGAGGACACTTGTGCACTCCACTTGAGGAATACACTAACGCCATATGAAGTCCAATCCTTTCCTGAACAAGTATGGGTCCTCCCACTGGTAGAAATGGATATCAGACATGAACTTCTCCTTCTTGATTCTTGTCCAATCTTATAGAATTACCCCAGAGACGAGGTAGTTTGCAATATCGACATACCAAGGGAGAGACCCAATGCTGAGGATAGATTCATCAGGGAAGGTGTCTGTGATTGGTGCATTGCTTAACTGAGTATCTTGACATTCAATTCTGGACAGATGATCTTTTACCACATTTTGAACTCTAGGTTTATCTTGGATTTCTAAGTCAAATTCCTAGAGGAGAAGGATCCATCTGAATAGATGTGATTTAGCATCCTTCTTCTGCTATAGGTATCAAATAACATGATGTTCAGTAAAAACAATAACTTTTGATCCTGGAAGATAGGATATGAACATCTCTAAAGAGAATACTACTGCCAACAATTCTTTCTCTATAATTGTGTAATTTCTCTATGCTTCATCAGTATCTTGGTGGCATAGTGAATGACATATGGTAACTAAAATTATCCCAACTGCACAATCTGACATAGCTGTCATGATCTCAAATGGAAGAGATAAATCCGGTGGCTGTAGGACGGGAGGGCTCTTTTAGCTGATAGAATGATTAGAAAACCTTTTGATTAACAATGAACTCGGTCTCCTTGCATAAAAGCCTTGTGAGAGGTCGGGAAAGTCCGCTGAAGTCCTCGATGAATCTTCTATAGAATCCAACATGCTTAAGGAATGACATCACATTCTTCACATTTTGAGGTGGATCTAATTTAGCGATGACATCCACCTTTAGCAGGCCGATTTCCATGCCTCTCTTTGAAGCGACGTGGCCCAGCACAATTCATTCTGTGACCATGAAGTGATTCTTTTCCCATGATAAGATCAAATTCATTTCACGACATTTCTGTAGTACTAGGTCTAGGTGTTGAATACAAGAGTCGAAACTATCACCGTAGACGGATATATCATCCATGAAAACTACAAGAAAACTCCTAATTAGGCCGGCAAATACTACAAGCAAGCAACTTTGGAATGTGATAGGGGTGTTGCATAATCTAAATGACATTCTTCTGAAAGCATATGTATTGAATGGGCAGGTGAATGTTGTCTCCTCTTAGTCTCCAGGGGCGATCGCCACATGGTTGCACCCGGAGTACCCATCTAAAAAGTAGAAGAATTCTTTCCCAGCTATTCGTTAGAGCACTCGATCAATGAAAGACATAGGCAAATGGTCATTCTTTGTAGCTGAATTCAAGCATCGGTAGTCAACACATACCCACTAAGACGTTGGTACTTGGGTAGAGATCTCCTCTCCTTGATCATTCTTAACCACAATGAGCCCAGATTTATTTGGAACGGCATGCATGTAGCTCACCCATTTAGAGTCGGAGATGGAGAAATAAAAGCCTACTTCACATCATTTCATGATTTCTTTCATTAGAATAACCTGAAGATTAGGGTTTAATCTATGATGAAACTCTCGGGATGGTTTGCGGTCATCTTCAAGATAAATATGGTGTAAACATAGGGCTAGATTTATCCCTCTAAGATCTTATACTTTCCAACCAAGTGCCTTGCGGTTCTTTCCTAGAACCTCGAGAAGTCGAGATTCTTGATCTGGAGCCACCCTACTGCTGATGATGACCGGATACATATTCTCTTCACATGCAAAGAATGCATATTGACCTGTCAGGAGCTGTTGATTTCAGGAAATTGTGGAGTCTACTCTGTAGGCATTTCAAAATCTATGCTGGTAGGTGATTGATCTGCTGAATTCACTGAGGTGCTGTCCACCTCTATCACTACTGGCTTTGGTAAAAATTTACCGAACATATCTGCAATGAATTCTTCATGTTTGAACTGAATGAATCTTCAAGTAGGCTGACCAGTAATTTAGATTCTGTCTTTGTCTCCCAGTTGACAGTGGAGCATAGATCAACTATGCTTTCCAGGCCCTCCTCTGAAGAGGGGATTTCCCATGTCAGAATATCATTCAAAGAACTCTGTTGATTACTGATGTCAGCAATGTCACAGTCTTTAGCTGCTGATGGTTTTCCTTCATCATATGCGGATTTTGGCTCAATAATCATGTCCATAGTGACCTTGTTAGTGCAGGAGAGAAATGTGATCTTTCCAAACCCATAGTCCACGATCGCTTCAGCATATCAAAGAAATGGCATATAAGAACGATGGGAGTCTAGAGTAACAATGCAGGAGAGTCCATGTCTAGGACCACAAAATCCACTAGAAAGCACATATCCTGCACAGTCACGATAACGTCTTCTAATAAACCAATGGGTCGCTTGATGGATCGATCTGTAAACTACATTATCATACAAGTTGGATTAAGCAGTCCAAGCCTGAATTCTTTAAGCATTGAGGTAGGAATGAGGTTTATAGAAGAGCCTCTATCAATGAGAGTTCCCTTAAAATTTTGATAAAACTCTAGCATCTGATGAGAGGTGATACCTTGTCTTTCTTTTTCTGTGGGAGATTACTGATACCACTCACTATGGTCATGGTTAAAATGTGTTTCTCTCCTTGGTTGCGTATGTTCTTGCGATTCTGATGATTAGAAATACATGGCTATTTCAAACCTTTCTTCACAGCTGGCATGTATTCTATGGCCTTCATCAGTGACATTTTTAAATCAAGATTTTCAATCATTTCAACCACACTAGGGTCAGACAATGCATTTTTCAAATTTTTGATTTTTTGGTATTTTTCCATTGCATCTGGAAAAGAAATATTCATAGGAGAAAATGCATTATTCTTAATTACAGAATTATCTACAAATGGCTAGCCAAAAATGGGCCACCCTGTAAAATAGGAAAAAATGTATCAACTTGAGCTTCGACTTTGTCAAACTGAGCTGGAAGTGCTGCTGGTGTTTTCTCCTTCTGGTTGGTCCTCCTTAGATTCCGCTCTTCATTTCTTTTTGAAGTATTTTATTTTACTGATTTTTTGTCCTTTTTCCTCCAGGTAGCGATGGATGGCTGGTGCTTCTCCTCCATCATCTTCTTCCTCACTCAGCTCTGCTGCTGGATCGACTGATATAGAAAACGACTCACTAGAAGACACTTTATTCTTCCCCTTCACTATGATAGATGCCTGCAATGTCTGGATGCTCTTATGAGTCACTACATGAGATATCAAAAAATAAGAAATACTTGATTCTTCGGGATAGGCTGAGATATCACAAACTACCCACTCTTTCCTCTTGAAGTTGTTGGGGTTGGCTTCAACCTACGTAAGAATAAGAGTTTTTGTGGCGGTGAGGTCATCGAGCTTTTGACACATCTCTACTAGGCCATTGACAAGTTGGGCCAAGTAGTTAAGAACGTGGTAGCAACCTTGGATGATTCATTATGCTGATCTTGTTGGGAATGATTCTGCAGAGGCTGGGAAAACTTACAATTATGGAGAGGAGGGAGTTGCTGGTGATGAAATTGAGGAGGGAGGTACTGCTAGTTTTGAGCAACTACATAGTTTTGATGTGGCTGGTACTGAGGTGCGCAGGCTATCGGTAGTTTTGATTCTGTCTCCAAGTATTCCAATATAGTGGAGATTGTTACTGCAGAGGCTGGTGGTTTTGGTTGAACCTCCCATTTGATGGTTGGTGATATAACCGTATAGCCGATGACTGACCCAGTTGATGTCTATATGCACATGACACTTGTGCTTCATCGTTCTATATGCCATTGACTTATTGGATTTGTGGTAATGGCAGGAAATATGGATCATAAGAAGGGGGTTGGGGCTTAGGCTGGTACATAACAAGTTGTTGCGGAGACTGTGGAATCTGCTCAGGTGCTTGCATGTAGTATATGTGCTAGACCTAAGGTTGCACTGAACTCAGTTGAGGAGGTTGTAGTGATGTTGGATCCTTCTGCTCAACAGGGTGTGGCTGACTGACTCGTAGACACGATATTGATGGTACTGACTAGCAACTCCATATACTTAGAAATCTGATCCAGCTTGTCTAGATGCTGGGTTTTTTTTCGATCATGGACAACTTCTCAAGGTCTTGTGATCGCTTCTCAATGATATCTAATTAGGACATGTGGCTCCCAATTATGCTGAGGTTGGAGATCTCATCCCTGTCCTGCTCATGGGATGCTGCCATGTTGATGGAATTGTAGTGAATCTGGGTATGTCTCTAATATGCACGTGACAAAGACGAGGCGAACTCTCCTTCAGCTATCTCTTCAAAAATCTGCTAGACAACATCTTCATCCTTGTTGAAATGTGAGACACCACATGCAGCATCCACCAGCCTCTGACTTTCTGAAGTGAGGCCCCCAAAGAAGTGTTGGACAAGACTGGTCTAAAGGATGCCATGGTGGGGCACTTCTTTTGCAAATCTCTGAACCTCTCCCATGATTCATGGATGGACTCGTGCAGTCCTTGGGAGAAGTTGTTGATCCTCGTTCGCATCTATTTGAGATGACCTAAAGGATAGTATTTAAGTTCCTGTTAGGTCATCATGACCTTCACAAAGTGATTAATCCGGTATAGAGCCTTGTCCTGAAGGCTGAAGGGGAATGTGGTCATATTGACTACACATAACAGGATGTTACGGTAGTGAGTGGTGCGACAGATGCGAGAAATTTGTTAGAGAGGGATGTAGGGATCTTCGTTGGTGTTCCCATGGAAGGAGGGAAGAAGAGATAAAAATTGAGGCTTCAACTCAAAATGTTCATGTACTACATGGATATGTATCCACTCTCTCATCTGGCCAGCGTCATGATTGTATGTATCTTTGAGAGTAGGCTTGGGAGCCTCTCTCCTCGACTCATCTGTAGGCCCTTTATGGTATCCATCTCCTTGTTCATCATCACCTCCTCCTCCTCCTCCTCCTCTATTCTCTCTCTCTCTCTCCTCAGATCATTCATCATGTCTTAGAAAGTTTTCTAGGCAAGTGTCTGATCTGTTAGCTGTTGTTGGATGAACTGCATCGAAACGAGCAACTGTGCATCACTGTGTTCTGATCTGGATGTGGGCCCTGATCTGGCTGATTCATCCCTTCCCTTTTCCACGAGCCATCTCTGATTCAGACTCAGAGGAATGTATCTGAATGGGTGATGAATATGTATTCATCATCTTTATTCATTTATTTTAGTTTAAAATCCCTTATAAAACACTTATAAATATAAATAAATCCATTTTTTTACTAACCAAGATTCTTATGTAAATAGTATATTTATCACTATTTTAAACTAAAATAAATAAATAAGGAAAAATAAAGAAAATCAAACACGCATCCCATTTGTCGATGCAGAAGAGGAGTAGGACCTCCACTAGTACTCTCCCACGACGTCAAGGAGCTCTAAAATCAGCCCAGATTGTATATATGTAATATATACAAACTGACTCAGACCCTGAAAGTAGGTAAAGACTTGACCTAATCGACCAGGAATAAAGTAGGGGGAGATAATTCCTGAATATCAAAAATTTCAGAAAATCAACCATCACTTGTATATATTCATCATCTGTGCACTATTGTATGTAATACACATTATTTTTAATAAATTATTAATATCTAAACTCAACTAAAACACAAATTGTCTTCTTCACGAAAATTGTGCATAAAAATCTTTTGTAAATAAAAAACAATTGCAAGAAGAATTAGGTAATATTGTGTAAATTACACCACTTTGAAAAAAACGCAAAAGCTCAACTTGTAATATAAATATCTTCTCTACAAAAACTCAAAATTCATCAAATTCACTTTCATTGTATTCAAAATTAAATAATATCTAAAATGAAGTGCTTTCATAGAAATCGGAGTTAAGATGTGAAATGTGGCTATTTGGGGTGTTATTATATATTATACCTATGTATATTATGTATATACATAGATGCACATATTGAATTTTTAATTAATTATAAATATTGTATTTGACTTATATAAAATATAAATAAAATTATAAAATAAAAAATCAATAAAATAAAATAATATAGATATTGTATATGTACCATTATGTATATGATGTAAATATCTCTATTTATTTGACCTAATTAATCTCTTTATAAAAATAAAATTAAAATATCATTAAAATCCTTGTAAAATGTTGTAAATTTATAAATTAATAAATTATATGTATATTTGTAAAAATAAGTAATTAAAAATTATAGGATTGTATACATAGATATACATACCTATAAACAACACATTTTATTTATTTTCACATTTATATATACCTTATTTAATTAATTAAAAATCACCACCTAAATTAATTATTTTTCATCCCTAACATTTTTTATTTACATTATTTAAAATAAATTTTTATTTTTAGCCTAATTTATTTAACATTTTTATTGATTTTTTATCGTTTAGCCTAATTTGTCTTGTAGCTGCGCGCCTCCTAATTGGCTGACCTACGTTTGTTGACCCGGGTCAACTGCCTATTCCACCCACCACTCCGCTCACGTCACGCAATAGCCACTCTTCTTCCAAATTTCTCCACGCACTACGGTCAATATCAATCCCCGCTTTCTTCTCCAAACTTTTAGCTTATTCAAATCTCTAAATCACCCCCTCATCAAATCCTTAGATCTCGCCTCGATCTGCTCACTTTTCAAATTTTAAAACGACCAAAGACTTATGCCTATTGAAACCATTGCCTGCAACCATTTGATCAATTTTCTCTTGAAATTCTTACCCGAGACCGAGTTGAGAGGTAGTGACATGGCTTTTTCTCCATGATTTGGCGCATGAGGATTCACTAGGAAAATGTGATCCACCATGCTTCTAGAGACCTCCTCCGCACGTTTTGCCTCTCTGCCTTTCGCAGAAGATCGAGGACGATTCACCTCCATCTTTCACTATAGGTATCCTTCGGTAGTTTAGTTTTGATTTTGTGATTTTAATTTTGCATTTTAATTCTTGTTTAGCTTAAATATGCCAATCTTCATCTGCCTTCGATCTGCTTGTTGGAGGTGCTCCAATCACTTTCACGTACTTCCATTCTGACCTTTACTTTGGCATGATTCTCTATTTCCCTCCATAACCTACCACCCTCAGATCACTCTAGAATTGAGGTTCGACCTCCTCTCCGACACCTTCGCCGGAGGTCCACATCCATTCACGATTTTCCTTGTTTTACTACTAATAAGTTTGGCTGGAGAGTTCACCTTCGAGCACTGATGCTCTTTCATGGTTTTGGAACGGATTTAGAAGCAAAGTACAAGATCTGGAGATTCACCTGTAGCATCTGAGCACCTCAACCTCCATATCTCACATTAGAGATCTCCAACCACCATAGACCCATTCATTGGAAGCGAATAATTGATATGACTCAATTGAACCATTTGCAGTAGAGATTTGAGCCTAGTCGAAGAAGATCGGAGGGATTCAAGTTCATCCAGCCACACTTCTTCTTCCAGAAGCCTTCATCGCCGTTGGATCAAGAACAATACACCAGATCAGATCAAGGCCATCTAAAAGGCCCCAATTCAACGCCATTGATCCGATTTTCCAGATTTGATCCGTTCCATCCATGCATGCAAAAATCATCACCGTCAAATAAAAGCCACCATGTAGATCCAACAATCACTTTTGTTGTGTGGAACGGTATAATAATTGCACTCCTACTCCAATTATTTATTGTTGGGAAAATTGAGAGAATTGTTTTTTCCTGAGACCCTACGCTCTCTTATATAGAGGAGAGACCTATGGGTAAATTACATATGGTAGATGCAAGAATAGGAAAGTAAGCGTACAGTACGAATACATGATTATATCTCTACACCCCCCCTCAAGATGGAGCATAAATGTCAATCATGCTCAGCTTGGATGAGCATTTTGGGAATGGTCCTTTGAGCAAAGCTTTAGTGAAAATGTCTGTTGTTTGATCCCCTGAGCTGACGTGAGAAGTAATAATGAGTCCTTTCTGAATCATGTCCCTAGTGTAGTGACAATCTACTTCAATATGCTTGGTTCTCTCATGAAAAGCCGGACTGTTTGCAATGAACATGGCTACTTGGTTATCACATTGTAATTGCATAGGAACATGTACATTTATATGTACATCTGCTAGTACAGTACGAACCCACATTATTTATGTACTTACTTGTGCCATAGCTTAGTATTCATACTCGATGCTGGATCTTGCTACAACAGTTTGTTTCTTACTCCGCCAAGAAGCAAGAGAGCTACCAACAAAAATTGCAAATCCCAAAGTGGACTTCCTATCCTTTGGACATCCAGCATAATCAGCATCAACGCATGCAGAAACAGTAAGTATTCCCCCTTCTCTGAATAATAAGCATGTGCCCGAGAAAGACTTTAGATATCTCAAAATCATATATACATCCATGTGCACCTGTCGAGGTGTTGAAAGCGATTTTTCACGGGTCTAAAATACGTCTCACACAGGGCAGAGACGCAGTCGCTGTGGCGACCCGCAAGAAATCCCTATTCAAACAATAATTAACCCACAACAGAGATCAAACAATGAAAAGCGATGTAAAGTTAAAATTTATTATAACTCTACAAAAAGATGTGTATAGGAGCAAGTATGTAGGAGTCGAACACAAGAAGCAAGCAAGTAGATCAGGCAAAAATGCTCAAAAATGAATGTGATGTGTTTGTCTATATAAGTGCTATGTTTTTGTGGGTTTTTAATTTTATATTTTTTTATTTAATTTTTGAATTAATATTTTAATATTTTAATTTTTAATTTACTAATTTTGTATTTTCCTTTTAGATTTTGTATTTTTATATTTTTTCTTTTTTATAAGAATATAAAACTATATAGGACTTATATGTACAAGAGATATAGGAGAGAGATAAAAAATGTAAAAATATTCAAAACATAGGAAATAATTTACTTTTATACTTTTTATATTTTTCTAATGTTTTTGTGTTTTTTTATTTTTTTGGTATTTTAAAAGTCAAAAAGACAGAAAACAATGAATATAATAATTAACCGAGATTAAAATGGATATAAAAAATAACAAATAATAAAAAAATTCTCCAAATTAATTTTAAAATAAATATAATAACATAAAGGAAACTCAAAAATAGAAATTAGATTTTTAGGATTTTTTTAGGAATTTTTAGTATTTTTATAGAGATTTTAGGGGTTTTGTAATTTTTAGGAGTTTTCTTTTATATTTTTTAGTGATTTTCAGTCTGAAGATAAAAGATGCAAAAACACACAAAATATATTTTTCTTAGAATTTTTTAAAATTGTTTTATTATTTTGATGTATTTTCTAATGCAAATAGTAATGAAAATGCATGTTTTTGAATTTTTATAAATATTAAAATGAACAAAAATGTAAAATAAAAATATAGCATGAAAGCACAATGCAACAAAACTTATGCCTATTTTTTGGTGATTTTTCGAATTTTATAGATGCATGAAATAAATGCCAACAACAAAGAGAAACTACACTACTAGCAGGGCATTTTTGTAAATATACGAAAATTGAGGGCCATAGTGTAATTTTCCCACAAAAGTTATAACTTGAACGAAAATATTTCTAGACTAAATGTTAAATCCAAAACCTACAGGGGCTTTTATGCAAAAACGCCAGGTCCACGTGCACGGGGTACGTGACCTAGCGAGGACCTATCCGCAATTATGAGAAACCTGGGGGCTAGATTGCAAATCCTCCAAAAATATGCACTGAATTAAAATTTTTATGGACTAATTATAAATTACAAAATAAACGAGGGTCCTGGCGCAAAATTCCCCCACCCCATGTGCGCAAGTCACATGAGGTGACATGGACAAGGGCCTCGATGCAAATATGGAAAGTTTGGGGTCATTTTGCAAAATGTACAAAAACTTGTAAACAACAGATGAAAGATTGAGGTTTAAATTTTAAATACAAAAATATACGTGGGTTAAGAAGCAAAATACCCATACTCGGGCGGATCGAACGGTTGAAGACGGGTCACTTAAACACGTGGCACGATCCTGGCGGCGGTCACCGGTTCGTAGTCCAACGACCGCAATTAGATGAGCGTCGACGATCGAACGATGCAGGCTTCATGAGATTCGACGGCTGCTGTACACCTGGAGCGCCGGCCCCGATCCAACGACATATGGTTGATCGCGAAGAATAGGGGAGAAGGCCGGCGAAGGCGAACTTCACCGACCTCCTCCCCTCTCCTCCGACGGCAGTGGAAGCTCAAAGGTGGTCGAGATGACTCCTGGCGAGGTCCCTTGTGCACTGGCGGCGACAAAAATCTCCGGTAGTACATGGAGTTCTCCCAAAAGGACGGAGGAGCATGAAGCTCCAAGCGTCTCCGACGGACCTTCAAAATTGCCTCCAGGCACGCTTGAAGTGGCTAGACCTGCACAAAAAAGTTAAGAGGGTTGCGGGCAAACTGCCGCGACCCTCCAACGAGCGTGGAAGGCGGATATGGGGTGACGTGGTAAAAATGGAAGGTGATGATAGCGGAACTCTGGCGAGGATGGCGAAAGGCAAGAGAACGAGTGAAATGCGAATGAGAAAAAATGTGGTGGATGCTAAGACTACAGTGAAGCTAGAAGATGCACGAAAATAAAGAAAATGCAGAGCTCAATGGCCAACAGACAAGAGATAAACCTCATGGCGGTGCGCCGGAGATGGGGGTGGAGACCGCGATCCACTCTGCCAAACGCCTCTGCGAAGGGGCCGGAGAGGACCTGTCACATCCTCGATCCAGGGCTTGTAGGAAGGAGATGCTCGGCAAGGGAAAAAAGGGTTCAAGGGCTGAGGGGAAGGTCGGGAGATGTTTTGAACGAGAGGTCGAGTGGCTTCGAAGATTGAGGGACAACGGGCATAACAACGATGCAATGCCCGAGGAAAGACCTGGGCATGTATCCTTGATTTGCGGTCACGAAAAGTCATGAAGGGACTTAGGAGAAATGGTGTAAGAATCGAGCTACAAAACTCGACAAAAATGGTGAGAAACGAGGTCTGACAAGGAGTAGATGGGCAGGTCAGAGAGTTGACCTACGGTCAACTCTCGGACGCTCCTGGTTGGTCTGCGTGGACCAACCAGGAAAAATCCCTGAAAAATATTTGTAAATTCATTTAAAAACAATAAATGATTTAATTTTAGATTATTAAACGTAAAATGTTTATTATTTTATAAATTATTTTATTATGATATTTATTTATTTTTTCGAGGTCTGGAATTACAAGTTACCTTTTATAGGTTATATATAGGGATATTCATCTATATATTTTATTGTTTTATTTTTATTTTGTATATTTAATTTTATTATTTTGGTTTGTTATTTTATATATTTACATATTAATTTTATACACTCAAATATATTTTTATTTTATTTGTCTAAAGTATTTTGTACAATTAAATAAATAAATGTATTGTTTATATATGTATAGTTATAGGTATTTCATCTATGTATTGTATACAAGTATTTTATTTTTATGTTTTCTTTGTGTTTTTATTCCTGTTTTAATATACGCATATATTATAAATAATATTTAAACAATTATGAAAATATAAAATTATAAAAATAATGAATAATAAATAAAATGTATATTTTAATCGGTACAAGTATACAAGAAGGGTCCAAAACTCAACTCTCAAACCGTAACTCCGAAAAATATGAAACCACCTTCATTAAATAGATTATTAAAAGTTATATACAATTAAAGTAAATTTGATACATTTTGAATTTTTATTTGAGAGATACAGGTCTGGGAAGTTGGGATTTTGGAAACTTATTCAGATCATAACTTTTTATTTGTACATTATTTTTGTATGAAATCAATTTTATATTTTCTTTATTTAATTATCTACAAATTTCATGTTAAAAGTTTCTTAATTTGAAGTATAAAAAGTGGAACTAAAAATAGGTCCAAAAATGAATAAAGAATAAATTAAATAAAAGATGTTTTTAATGTATTTTGTCCCTTATCTCCCCCTACTTTATTCCTTGCCGACCTAGTCATCGAGATGCCTAGGTCTCGGGGTTTCGGGTCATAAAATATTTACACTATTTTATTCCTTTTCTTTTCTTTTATTTATTCTATAATTTTGGCTTTAAAAATCGTATTTTAAGCAATATTTACACAATAATGCATGGATGATAAAATGCATGAATTAATGCTATTTACACGCATTTACTAGGGTTTTTAAGGCCAAAATGATAGAATAAAGATGATGAAACGTAGATTCATCATCCCCCTATACATGCCTTTGGTAGTCCCTAGCAAACACTTATGCAATAAGTGTAGAAAGGAAAAACAAAGAAAAGAAAAAGAAGAAAATTAGATTTAGTTTAATTATCAAACTTGTCTTCACAAAATCAAAGTTCAGAGCTTAAGTCGGACCTTTGGAATTTTAGTGTCGGCGGAACCTTACTGAGAATCAGATTTGAAATCCAAAAGCCTTCGAGAATCCCAAAACTCTGCTCAAGTCTCCTCAATAGCCAGGTCAGAATACTTCAACTCATACGCAAACCCTTATGACTATGAATCTGACTCGTACATTGTAAGTGATGGTGGCTCTCCCCAACTGAAATGACAAAGAGACTGACCTATCCAATATGACAACCCAATAATTTCCCAATCCAATAACTCATTCCTCGAGGAGCGGGGTATTCCCTTCTAGTTCAAGTGACAACCAACTCAAGAGGAAGGGGTGAAGAGAAGAATGGACGGTAGCCAGTGTAGCTACCTATCCTAGGATGCAAGACCAGCGTAGTCAAGTCATCCAGCTGCAGGCTCACATGATTTGACTTTGAAGCTCAAGCTTTCTTATTGACTATACAAATATATACACTCTGGCAGGCATTTTTATTTTTGTACAAGCCTGTCTATTTTTTTGAGTTTTTGCTTTTTGTTTTGTTTTTCTTTTTTTAAATACTATTCACAACAGCCTTTACATAAGGAGTTTTTCCTCTTGAGCCAGTAGACTATCCCTCTTTTGAAGCTTTATTGCAACCAACACTCTCCTGTCCTCAAAACTCATTATCACCGGACGGGTTGGGGTGTACTTCCCTCCTTAGAGGAGGACAAATGTTTGCACTTGTGTGCGTCTCATACCGGCAAATCCAACCCCCTCACCACTCCAACCGAGTTGAGCCATGTGAAAGGTGCATGTGTCCAAGTTAGGTCATTATCGACAAGAGTCGTGCGTGTGCTCCGAAATACTCTACTTAGGCAGTCAAGAATCCATTGAACTAAGTCTCGTGATCCTCAAAGAATTAAGTCAACTAGACCTGAAGTACCTCAATTCCAGTTCCTATAAGGTTCCTATTAATTAGGTAGATTTAAGGTCCAACCAAGCTCAAATCTTCGGATTTTACTTGTACTTGTTCAACAATTAAACTCCATCCGAAAAATGCAGATGCTATGTAAATGCCATGCAGAAAATATTATTGTGATGCAATTTTCAAGATTTTGAACTTTTTATGGATTTTTAAAAAGTTGATGCATATGCATTTTTTAGATTTTCAAAAAGATTTTTCAAATGTTTTAGTATTTTTGATTTTGCAAATGTTTTTGGGATTTTGAAAATCAAAATATTTTGGCCAAAAATGAGGTACAAATATTTACACAGGGAAGCATCTTATATTTACAAGAAATAGTTTTTAAGAATTCATAAGGGGTAAGTGCTCAATTTTATAGGTATATACATAAAGAATTTAAGGTGAGATGTATATATTCCTCAAACTTATTTGAAAAGGGTTTTACAAACAAATTTTGAAAACTATAGTTCAAAAGATTTATTTTACAAATATTTTTATAAACATGTACACACATTTGAAAATTATTTTGCAAAGGTATTTCAAACATTATATATAGATTTTTCAAAATATTTTTGCAACCATTTTCAAACAATTTGCAAATCATTTTTCAAACATTTTATTTCACACAAAGAAAATAAAATTTTCAAAACAAAATATTTTTACAAAGGTTGGAAATATGTAACAAAATATTTTCCAAATAGTTTTCAAAATATTTTTCAAAGAGATTTTCAGACTATTTTTCAAACATTTTGCAGAAAACATTTTCTCCTGATTTATTAATCAGTAAATACAAAAAGAATTTGAGGAACAATAACATCTTTTTATTAAGTGCTTTTAAGGAGTTTGATAGGTAAAATAGCCATATTTATTAAGAAAAATACAAAAGTATGAGTTATGGCTAAAGTATATACGCAGTATATACGACCCCCTTATACTTAGCTTGAGCTATGTCCTCATAAATTAGAGAGAAAAAGAGCGGACATAACTCGTACAGAGTATAGAAAAGTCTAAAGAATAACGAACAAATGAAGAAATGAACGAATGAGAAGTTGACCGTCCCCCCATACTTAGGATCAAATAATCCTAAGTATAACAGACTGTACACAAAATAGGGAGGGTCAAGGGTGGGAATGAACAGATCATACTCAGTCTGTCTCCCCCTATACTTAGGGTAAGATATTCCTAAGTATAGATAAGAAGAGGAGATAATGGAGAGGATCAAAGAATAGAAGATCTCAGGGTGCACACCCCCTATACTTAGGACAAAGTACGTCCTAAGCATAGAAGACTGACAAAAAAGGGCGACACTTTTTCGGTAGATAAAGAAGATAGAAAAGGAAAAGAAGAAAAGAGATCAGAAGATGGAAGAAGATAGAAAAGGAATGTACACATCACTCCCCATATACTTAGGGTAAAAGAAGCCCTAAGTATAAGCAACAACAGGAGTAATGAAACAGAATGAAGAATGAACACTCGACACATTCACCCCCCATACTTAAGACCAAGTACGTCCTAAGCAAGGCACACACGAGAATGGGTGATTGAGCAAAACGGAAGAGAGACGGAGGTACACAAAAGCGAATATACAACAGAGTGGATATACAAGTGGTCAAGAAGGTCGAAAGCAAATGTTCTTGTGGGATCGCTGAGGAATGGATCTGGTATGGTGTAGGTCGACGTTGGGGCCCTCAGATGACACAAACCGATCAGGGTCGACGGGGTGTAGGTCCTCAGTGGCCCTAGGGTGAAGAGGCACAGACGGATCAATAAAAGAAGTACGAATAGGTCCGTCATTGGGAGTCTTGCTGATATCAAAGTGAAATGGGACAAACTCATCATCATCGGAAGAAGTGTAATTAGTGTCGTCCTGCGAGGTCTCATCTAGGTCAAAACCAAAAGGAACGAACTCATCATTGGAAGAAGTCGAACTCTATTGGTCCTCTATAATCTCAACCGGATCATCTTTCTCATCAAAAGGCCCGAATTCCTGAATAAAAGCAACCAAATCAAATTTGGCCTTTGTCTCCTCAGTATCTGCCCTCTGCTCAATGGTGTCAATCATGTAAATCCCATGGATGTCATCAACACAATGCTAATCACAAGAAGCGGAAACTCCAAGGTCTATGCTTTCCGAGACTTCCTCCTTGGAGAGGAACTCCCAGGTCTCATCATCAGTCATAAAGAAAGTCTCTCTGATATCCTCATATAGGTCATAGGCCTCAAGGTCAGCCACGATAGGTGAAGGTGCATCAGGTGCAGGTCTCTGGTCAACTGTGTATGCGGTGATCAACACTTCGCTCTCGTCAACATGATGGAAGTGAATCTCTCCTGATCCATAATCAATAATGACCCTCGCAGAGGTGTGGAATGGTCATCCCAGGATGATTGGAGAGTGCTCCCCTGTGGAGGTCTCCATTGGAAATACAACAAAATCAACATTGTAGCTCGTGCCCTGAATCGATATGACAACATTTTCAAGGATACCCTTCGGCCTCTTGATAGATCCATCAGCAATCTAAATGATCATCTTGGTTTTCTTGAGAGGCCCTAAGTGAAGAGACTGTACCAGCGAGAAGGTTAATATGCTAATCGAAGCACCGCCGTCAAGGAGAGTATGATCACAAGTATGGTCAGAGATGGTGCAACTAATGAAAGGTGTGGCAATGTTCCTCTTCTTAGGAATAGGATGGTGTGTAATGGCGTGGACAGTGGCCATGGTCAAGATATGACGCTCAGATCTGCTCCTCCGCTTTCTCTTCTTGGGAAGAGGAACAGATAAATCAGTCATGCCCTACTGAAGTGGGGCACAGATGATCTCATGAATAGTGGCCACCACTTCAGGTTCAGTCAACCTTTTTTTGAATTTTTTGACCTCCTCCATATAAGGTAGGAAGTTGGAATCAACATATACATGAGGAATGCCAAGAGCAGTCTATACATCGGCATCCTCGGGGTCAAAGGTGGGACAAGGTGTGAAAGACTGTGTGGTCAAAGGGTCTAGAAACTGAGCACTCTCCTCACAGTCTGACTCGATCATGTGTCTCTCGAAATCTTTTTGGATTTTTAAAATTTTTTCTTTTTTTTTTTGTATTTTGGGTGATTGCAAGCTATCATGGAAATCCTCGAGTGAACCCATTTCATCAAATGGTGGAATATCATGGTTGCTCTTATTTAGGCTAGTGAGGTTGTCAATCCTCTGTCTCATATGATCCATCATCTGGGTCAAGTGCTCAAGGGTGGACTCCATGAGAGGTGACTCCAACAGATCAGTCTCGGGTGGATGTAAAGGTGGAAAATGTGGAGGTGGTGGTGGATGTGGATAGAAGTCCGAGTCCTGATACAGTGGCTGAGGTGAGTATGTACAAAAGTCAGGAGAAAAGTCCTCTTGGAAAAAGGGAGGTGAACTGACTGGAGTGAACGAGGGATCCGCAAGGTCCAGATAAAATACGCTCCAGTCGGCCATCTCGAAGCAAAGAGGAAAATGATAGTCGGGAGATCACAAATGTCAAGTCAAGAGAGTGAGAAACAAGGCACAAATGCGCATAGATGATATAGAATACACACAAGAAATCACAAACAACTCACACAAAACAAACCCTCAATTTACCTACTCAAATCGCTAGAGACCTAAAAGTCGATCTTTTTATCTTGTTTGTTTTAGAGTTAGGTGAGAAGTCCAAAAGTTGCGCAAACACTTAGGGACTGAATGGGATTTTGGCACTAATCCTTAGTGTGTGCGCGATCAAGTAAAAGCGAAGACAATGAGGGGATTACTCGCCCCAATACAAGATTTTTCTTTTTGGTCTTTTTTAGGGCCAAGTAATTTTAGTAGTCCCAATTTTATTTGTTATCACTTTTTTTGGATTTTTAATAAGAAATGCACGAGCCTATCGAGGAGTCGATTCCTTTAAGCACCTAGGTGATCAAAATTAGAGGGAGAGTCGGAAAAGAAATACATGCGGTAAATCAATGATGTATGCTAAAAGAAATGCTCATCTTGCCTCCAACACTCTACATGCAAAGATGCTCAGCAGAATTGAAACCTATCTATATGCAAATGCAAACCGATGAAATCGCCCTAAGTTCAGTATTTGCTATTATCGTGAAGAACCGATGCTAATGACTTAGAATGGAACCGAAGTGTCTGGTCTTGGAGTCTCCTCGGTGCCCACCACAATGGGTCCTGCAAGCGCTGCATGGAGAACTCTCGCGGTGTGGTGGTTCTGAGACTAAGTGAGAAGCAATTCAAATTTGACTAAGTCCAAACGATATATAGGAGCATGCAATGATATTATGTGTTTGGCCTTAATCTATCGCAAGCAATCCTAAAACTAAGGGCTCAATCACACAAAGTGAGGAAAAAAATCGAGAAACCAAATAAAAAAAGGTGATGAAAAATATTGAAAATCGCGGTGAGCCCCCAAGTAAACAATCACTTGAAAATTAGGCCTGAAAGTCCAGAGTTCGGAGTACCTGTATTATTATAAATAATAGGTATCTCTCTCACAAAAATTACACAAGTAAATAAATGCACAAAAAAATTGCTCAAAAATGCGACCGCCTTCTCAAGTCCTCCCCTCCTCCTTCAATGCTAGGTCAGAAGTCCTACACCGCCTTCACGTGGGTGCACATGCACCTTGAGTAGAGAACCTCCCTCGATCCGCGGTTCCTCGCACAAAGTCAATAAGAGAAGATGATTAGACAAGTCAAACAATTATATCAACTAAATGAGCAAAATATAGACAAATATCACAATCAAGCAAAAAGCCTAACTATGCGTTGTTTCTCCCCGGCAACGGTGCCATTTGTTGAAAGGGATTTTTCACGGGTCTAAAATATGTCTCACACAAGGCGGAGACGTAGTCGCTGTGGTGACCCGCAAGAAATCCCTATTCAAACAACAATTAATCCACAACAAAGATCAAACAATGAAAAGAGGTGCGGAGCTAAAATTTATTATAACTCTACATAAAAGATGTGTATAGGAGCAAGTATGTAGAGGTTGAACATAGGAAGCAAGCAGGTAGATAGGGCAAAAATGCTAAAAAATGAATGGGATGTGTTTGTCTATACAAATGCTATGTTTTTGTGGGTTCTTAATTTTATTTTTTATTTAATTTTTGATTTTATATTTTTATATTTTGATTTTTAATTTACTGATTTTGTAATTTTTTTTATATTTTGTATTTTTATATTTTCTCTTTTTATAATAATATAAAACTATATAGGACTTATATATATAAGAGATATAAGATAGAGATAAAATTAGGTAAAAATATTCAAAACACAAGAAAAAAATTATTTTTGTACTTTTTTATATTTTTCTAATGTTTTTTGATTTTTTTTTTCATATTTTTGCTAATTTTTTGATATTTTAAACTCAAAAAGATTGAAAACAATGAATATAATAATTAGCCGAGATTAAATGGAGATAAAAATAGAAAACAGTAACAAAATTCTCCAAATTAGTTTTAAAATAAATACAATAAGATAAAAGAAATTCAAAAATAGAAATTAGATTTTTAGGATTTTTTTTAGGAATTTTTAATGTTTTTATAGAGATTTTAGGGGTTTTGTAATTTTTAGGAGTTTTCTTTTATATTTTTAGTGATTTTTTGTCTTAAGATAAAAGATACAAAAACACACAAAATTTTTTTTAGAATTTTTCAAAAAGAATTTATAATTTTTATGTATTTTCTAATGCAAACAGTGATGAAAATGCATATTTTTGAATTTTTATAAATATTAAAATGCAACAAAAATGCAAAATAAAAATATGGCGTGAAAGCACATGCAACAGGAACTTATGCCAATTTTTTGGTGATTTTTTTGATTTTTATAGATGCATGAAATAAATGCCAACAACAAAGAGAAACTATACTACTAGTAGGGGAATTTTTGTAATTATGCGAAAGTTTGAGGGCCACAGTGTAATTTTACCACAAAAATTGTAACTTGAACGAAAATATTTCTGTACTAAATGTTAAATCCAAAACCCACATGGTCTTTTATGCAAGAACGCTAGGTCCACGTGCATGGGGCACATGACCTAGCGAGGACCTATCCGCAATTATGAGAAACCTGGGGGCTAGATTGCAAATCCTCCAAAAATATTGCACTGAATTAAAATGTTTCTGGATGAATTATAAATTACAAAATAAACGAGCGTCCTAGCACAAAATTTCCCCACCCCACATGCGCAAGTCACGTGAGGTGACGTGAACATGGGCCTCGATGTAAATATGGAAAGTTTGGGGTCTTTTTGCAAAATGTACAAAAACATATAAATGACAGGTGAAAGATTGAGGTTCAAATTTTAAATACAAAAATATGTGTCGATTAAGAAGCAAAATACCCACACTCGAGCGGATCGGATGGCTGAAGATGGGTCACTTAAACACGTGGCATGATCCGGGCGGTAGACACCGGTTCGTTGTCCAACGGTCACGATTAGATGAGCATCGACGATCGAACAATGCAGACTTCGTGAGATCCGACGGCTGCTGTACACCTAGAGCGCCAGCCCCAATCCAATGACAGATGGCTGATCGCGAAGAACAGGGGAGAAGTTCGGCGAAGACGAACTTCTCCGACCTCCTCGTCTCTCCTCCAACAGCGGTGGAAGCTCAAAGGTGGTCGAGGCGACTCCTAGTGAGGTCCTTTGTGCACTGACAGCGGCAAAAATCTTTTATAGTACCCGGAGTTCCCCCAAAAGGACGGAGGAGCATGAAGCTCCAAGTGTCTCCGGCGGACCTTTAAAATTGCCTCCAGGCGCGCTTGAAGTGGCTAGACCTGCACACAAAAGTTAAGAGGATCACGTGCAAACTGTCGTGACCCTCCAACGAGTGTGGAAGGCATAGATGGGGTGGCGTGGTAAAAATGGAAGGTGGCCGGAGCGGAACTCCGGCGAGGATGGCGAAGGGAGAGAGAACGAGTGAATGCAAACGGGAAAAAAATAGGGAGGATGCTAATACTACAGTGAAGTTAGAAGATGCACAAAAAATAAAGAAAATGCAGAGCTCGATGGCCAACAGACCAGAGATAAACCTCGCGGAGGTCCGCCGGAGATGGGGGTGGAGACCGCGATTCACTCTGCCAAACGCCTCCGCGAAGGGGTCGAAGAGGGCCTGTCACCTCCTCGATCCAGGGCCTGAAGGCAGGAGATGCTCGGCAGCGGCAAAAAGGGGAAAGTCGGGAGATGTTTTGAATGAGAGTCGAGTGGCTCTGAAGATCGAGCGACAACGAACACGCCAGCGATGCAATGCCCGAGGAAAGACTTGGGCGTGTATCCTTAATATGCGGTCATGAAAAGTCATGAAGGGACTTAGGCGTAATGGTGTAAGAATCGAGCTGCAAAACTCGACAAAATGGCGAGAAATGAGGTCCGACAAGGAGCAAACGGGCATGTCAGAGAGTTGACCTGCGGTCAACTCTCGGACGCTCCTAGTTGGTCCACGTGCACTAACCAGGAAAAAGCCCTGAAAAATATTTTTAAATTCATTTAAAAAAGAAAATGATTTAATTTTAGATTATTAAATGTATTATTTTATAGATTATTTTATTATGATTTTTATTTTTTTTTCGAGGTCTAGAATTACAAGTTACCTTTTATAGGTTATATACATGGATATTCGTCTATATATTTTATTGTTTTATTTTGTATATTTAATTTTATTATTTTGATTTGTTATTTTATATATTTACATCTTAATTTTATACACTCAAATATATTTTGATTTTATTTTTCTGAAGTATTTTGTACAAATAAATAAATAAATGTATTGTTTAAAGAGGTATAGTTATAGGTATTTCATCTATGTATTGTATGCAAGTATTTTATTTTTATATTTTCTTTGTATTTTTATTCATATTTTAATATACATATATATTATAAATAATATTTACAAAATTATAAAAATATAAAATTATAAAAATAATGAATAATAAATAAAATGAATATTTTAATCGATACAAGTATACAAGAAGGGTCCAAAACTCAACTTTCAAACTGTAACTCCGAAAAATATGAAACCACCTTCATTAAATAGATTATTAAAAGTTATATAGAATTAAAGGTGATTTTGATAAATTTCGATTTTTATTTGAGAGATACACGTCTGGGAAGTTGGGATTTTTGAAATTTATTCAGATCATAATTTTTTATCTATACAATATTTTTGTATGAAATCAATTTGTATTTTTCTTTATTTAATTATCTACAACTTTGATTTTAAAAGTTTATTAATTTGAAGTATAAAAAGTGGAACTAAAAATAGGTCCGAAAATGAATAAAGATTGAATTAAATAAAAGGGATTTTTATTGGATTTTGGCCCTTATCTCCCCTACTTTATTCCTTGTCGACCTAATCATCGAGATGCCTAGGTCTCAAGGTTTCAGGTCATAAAATATTTACAATATTTTATTCTTATTATTTTCTTTTCTTTATTCTATAATTTTGGCTTTAAAAACCGTATTAAATACAATATTAGCACAATAATGCATGGATGATAAAATACATGAATTAACGCTATTTACACGCATTTATTAGGGGTTTTAAGGCCAAAATGATAGAATAAAGATGATGAAACGTAGATTCATTATGAGGTTATTCCATAAATTGGCTCACTTGGCTGACTGCAAATGAGATATCTGGTCTGGTTATAGTAACACAAAGAAGCTTCCCAACTATTTATCCGCATCGTTTCCTATCCACTTCTTCTATATCGTCATCGTATAGCCTCATGCCAGGATCCATAGGAGTGGATATCGGCTAATGAACCCACGAATCGATGGTCTTAAGTTCCACACAAGGCGGGAACTCACGCGTTGAATTGACCATACGAAATCCGGACTTCAATCAACAATTAACCCACGACAATCAAGTAAAGCAATGAAAGCAATATGTGGAGTTAAAATCTATTATAACTCTACAAATTATGTGTATAGTGTGCAAGCAGTGTAGAGGTCGAACACAGGGAGTAAACAGGTAGAACGAGGCAAAAATGCTCAAAATATGAAAGTGATCAAATGCCCACAAGTGCTATTTTTTGTGGGTTTTGAATTTTATATTTTTTTTCTATTTATTTTTTGATTTTATATCTGTGTATTTTGTTTTTTTAATTTACTGATTTTGTATTTTATTTTTATATTTTGTATTTTTCTATTTTCCTTTTCTTTTAATAAAGATATAATATACAATAAGGAATATATATATATACACTAGAAAGAAGAGAGGGATGAAAATAAGGAAAAAGACTCAAAATATAGGAAATCAAATATTTTGTACTTTTTATATTTTTCTAATGTTTTTATGATTTTTCTAGATTTTCCTGATTTTTTTGGTATTTTTGAAGGTAAAAATACTAGAAAACAGTGAACTAAGTTGCTGGCCGAAATTAAAATGAGGATGAAAAATATCAAACAGTGTCCAAAATCTCTCAAATTAATTTTAAGATAAATACAATGAAAATGAAAAAAATTAGAAATTGAAATTGTATTTTTAGGATTTTTATAGAATTTTTAAAATTTTTATGATGATTTTAGGGGTTTTGTAATTTTTAGGAGTTTTCTTTTGAAACTTTTAATTATTTTTGGACAGAAGTTGAAAGACACCGAAACACATAAAATATATTTTTTTTGGAATTTTTTTCAAAAACTTTTTTATAATTTTTAGGTATTTTCTAATGCAAACAGTGATGAAAATGCATATTTTTTATTTTTTATAAATATGAAAATGCAATAAAAATGTAAACTAAAAATATGGCGTTAAACTGCAATGCAACAGGAGTCTACGGTATTTTTTGGTAATTTTTTGAGTCAAAATGATGCATGAAATAAATGTAATCACCCACACAAAAATACAATACTAGCAAGGGAATAAATGTAAATACCCTAAGGGACTACATGTAAATTTTACAAAAATATATAACATTAAACACAATTTTCTGGATTAAATATAAATACCCAAACCCGGAGGGGGGTTACTGCAAAATTTCCAAACTCAGGCGCACTGGGCACGTGACCTGGCAGGGGTATTTTTGTAATATTACAAAGTTCCAGGGCTAACATGCAATTTTACTAAAATATTACAACTGAAATGAAAAGTTTCGGGACTGAACTGAAATAGACAAACCCCAGGGGGGGTCCTTGCAAAATGCCCACCACCCCATGTGCACAGGTCACGTGAGGTGACGTGGACATGACCTAAATGTAAATATTAAAAGTACGGGGGTATAAATGCAAATATTACAGAAATATTTAAACTATGCCTGAAAGTTTATGGACTAGTTTAAAATACAAAAAAGGCTAGGTCGAAATTGTAAAATACCAAACATGTGCGCGATCGAACGACAGAGAACCTCTCACTTATCCACGTGACGCGTACACAACGCGCGATGACAGTTCGGCGATGAGCGGCCCGGATCAGATCTGGCGAGGAGATCGACTGTCGACGCGGGCTAGATCGGACGGCTGCTGATCCAACTGGAGCGGACCTCTGATCGGACGGCGGAGAAGCGAGGTGGAAGAACAGGGAAGAACACCGCCGAGGCGAACTTCCTCGAGCTCGATCTTGGGCCTCCGACAGTCTGGAAGCATGCAAAATGGTCGGGGTGCTCCTGGGAGATCACTCTATGTGCTGGATGGCTTGACATCGTTAGAGGGACTCTGTGGCACTGGCGCGAAGGCGGCGGAGCTTCGAGCTCCAGGTACCTTTGACGAAGTATGAAGACGGGTCTCCAGGGGCTTTCCGTGCGCTTTGACCTGCAAAAATGGATGAAAGGGTCTAGTGCAAACTGCTTGGACCCCGCGGAGGTGCGGTGGAAGGCATAGCGAGCTGGATGGAAGCCGGCTGGAGGTGCGCTCCGGCGAGGGGATTCGAGGATGCGATTGAACGAGCGATGGGCGAAATGGACGATAGGGAAATGTTCCTACGAGTACGATGGACAAAAAAATGCAAAAATAAATGAGGAAGAAGGTGTACCTCGATGGTCAGAACCAGAGGAAGGGGACCTCGTTGGTGGTGGTCGGCGGAGATGGTGGAGACCGCCTAGGCCCTTCCTCGACCCGCCTGAAGGCTGGAGATGGAAGCTGTCACCTTCCCCTCGCTCTAGAGCGTGCTAGGTGGGGAGAAAGAGGATCCAAAGGGGTTCAAACTTTAGCTCGAAGGTGACGGGTTCATTAAGTAGAGAGATGGTTGCATGACTTGCAGGCGAGACCACACGCTAATGATGGAGATCTGGAGCAATCTGAAGGCACAACGAGAATCACAGATATACAGAGGGAAGAAGTCAAGAAGAAGAGACGGAGGAAGATGAAGGGATTTGGCTCGAAAAATGGGCGAAATCGGGTCGAAATCAAGTTGTCAGAAGGTTGGCAGGCCTCGGTCAGGGTGTTGACCGAGGTCAACCAACGACCGATGCTGGTTGGTCCACGTGGACCAACCGGAAAAATGGTGGTCAAAATTATTTGAAAATTCGAAAAAAAGTAGTAAATGATTTTATTAATTTTAGGTTATAAAATAAAAAATATTCCTTATTTTATAAAGAATTTTATGGTGGTTTTTATCTATTTTTCTGAGGTATGAAAAATACAAGTTAACTTTTTAGGCCTATATAGGTACGAGTATCTATGTATTTTGATATTTTTTATTTTTGTTTATTTGATATTATTAATTTTTTATTATTTTATAAATTTACAACTTATTTTTAGGGATGTAAATATATTTTTATTTTATTTTCTGAAGTGTTTTGTACACTTAATAAATTATAGGTATAAGTATAGGTATTTTACCAAGGTGTGAAATATAAATAATTTATTTTAATGTTTCCTTTAGTATTTTAATTTTGTTTTAATATACACACATACTATAAATAATATATACAAATTTACAAAAACATAAAATTATGGAAATAATAAATAATAAATAAAATAAATATTTTAATCAGTATGGGTATACGATAGGGGTCCAAAACTCAACTTTCAAACCGTAGCTCCGGAAAATATGAAACCACTTCCTTTAGATAGCTTATTTAAAATTATGTACATTAAAGGTGAGTTTGATACATTTTGAGCTTTTATTTGGGAGATACAGGTCTGGGAAGTTGGGATTTTGGACCTTTATTCAAACCATAACTTGGTATCTGTACATTATTTTTTAGTAAAATAAATTTTGTATTTTTCTTTATTTAATTATCTACAACTTTCATGTACAAAGTTTCTTTATATGAAGTATAAAAAGTGGAACCAAAAACAGGTCCCAAAATAAACAAAGAATGAATTAAATAAAGGAGGTTTTTATTGTATTTTGGCCCTTATCCCCTCCTCCTTTATTCCTTGTCAACCTATTGAGATGCCTAGGTCTCGAGGTTTCGGGTCATAAAACATTTACAATATTTTATTCTTTTTCTTTTCTTTTCTTTATTCTCTAATTTTGGCTTTAAAAACTGTATTTTATACACTATTTACACACACATGAATGGATGCTAAAATGTATGAATTAAGGGTATTTACATGCATTTGCTAGGGTTTTTGAGGCCAAAATGATAGAATAAAGATGATGAAATGTAAATTAATCATCGGTCGACATCCAATCATTCCTGTCGCAACTAGAATAGTTGTTACATACTTCTGTTGTGTCATTACAAAACCCTGCTGATTCCTAGCAAACTCTAGGCCCAAGAAGTATCGTAAGGTGCCAAGGTCTTTGGTAACAAGCTGTTGCCCCAGAAAATATTTTGCCCTTTTTATTCCATGCATGTCATCACCAGTGACCAATATGTCATCAACATAAACAATAATAACCATCGTGCCTCCAGGGGTTCTCTGTACAAACAATGAATGATCCGCATTTGGCCTTTTAAATCCTTGTTTCTCAATTAAGTCTGAGAGCTTATGAAACCATGTCCTAGGACTCTGTTTGGGGCCATAGTTTGCCTTATGAAGTATGTAAACCTTCAGACACTCCGCCTAAGCAGAAAAACTGGAGGCTGCTGCATATAGACTTCCTCATGTAATCCCTCATACAAAAAGGCATTCTTAACATTAAGCTAAAAAGAGACCAGTTACGTACCATAGCAACAGAGAGAAGAATCCGTAGAGTAGAATGACGAGCCACATGAGAGAAGGTATCTTGATAGTCTACGCCATATGTTTGAGTAAAGCCACATGCAACTAGTCTAGCTTTGTACCTATCTAGACTCCCATCTGCACGGTGTTTAACAATAAACACTCACATGCAACTGATAATAGAGGCCCCAACAGGAGAATCCACTAGACTCCATGTACCACGTGACTGCAAAGTCGCCATCTCTTCTTCCACAACCAACCACTACTGACTATCATTCAGAGCTTCTTTATAATTTCGTGGGATGTCCGCAACAGATAGTGCAATAGAAAATTTCTTGAAATCACTAGTCATGCATTCAAACGAGACATGGGATGCCAAAGGATAATATTCATATGTACGCTTCTTCTTCCTAGGCACAATAGTAAGGTCCAGATCAATAGTCTCCACATCCGTCCTCTATAAGAAATCATGCTCAAGCAATCTATCAGATCCAACCATAGGAATAATGTATTCAGAACACAACTCATGCTTGTTAGATGACGAGTGATGACCATGAGCAAAAGCACGACAACATGTATAAGGTGTGGCAACGGTGGGACAGGGATGATGGGATCCGATAGTATAGAAGAAGTCCATGGAGATGGTGGAGGTGTCGAAGGTGGTGAAAGAGGTGAAGTAGGTGATGGTAGTGGGTTTGAAGATGGTGGTGACGCATAGATTTCATCATCAATGTTTGAGGAAGTCAAAGATCACCTATAGGAGAAAAGTACATCACAGATTCGAAGAAGGTGACATCATCACTAACATAATACTTCTTGCGCAATGGATCATAACATTTGTATCCCTTTTGTGTCCTGAAGTACCCAACGAAAACACACTTGACTGACCTAGGGGAGAGCTTGTTAATACCTGGTGAAAGTTGATGAACAAAGGAAACGAATCCAAACATGCGAGGAGTAAGAGAGAACTATTCTTTCTTAGGAAATGCAAGGCAAAAAGAAATTTTCTCACCCAAGACAGACGACAACTTGCTATTGGCAAGATAACATGCCGTAAGAACAACATCACCCCGTAGGAATGTGGGGGCATGACTCTGAATGAGAAGAGTTCCGGTAATATCAAGTAGGTGATGGTGCTTCCTTTCAGCTACACCATTTTGCTGGGAAGTATAAGCACATGACGTTTGATGAATAATACCATGGGCAGAAAAATATTAGAAAGAGTATGTGTACAGAATTCCAAAGCATTATCAGTGCGCACAAATTTAATAGATGTAGAGAAGACATTCCACATTTCATTGAAAAAAAAATCTTGATAACATTTCCAACCTTTGATTTATTCTTTTAAAAAAGATCCAAGACAAACGAGAGAAATCATCGATAACAATAAGATAAAGCATGTGTCCCTGATGATCAGGAACACGACTAGGACCCCAAATATCTATATGAAAGAACTAAAAAATGGAGCTACTGCTCCGACTTTGACGACTAAGGAAAGTAGACCGATGATGCTTTCCCAATTGACATGCCTCACAATGAAACAATGAGTGAGGAGAAATCTGAGGTAGAACTCGACACAACTTATGGAGCGGAAGATGACCAAAGGCGGGTGCCATGTATAGGGAGAGACATGTCCAAAAGAATGGAAGAAAGTGCCATCATAAGGTGTGCGAATCAAATTGATAGAGTTGCCCTGCTCACGACCACAACCAATCACCTTGCCCGTGGGGATGTCCTGAAATACAAGAGGAGATGGATCAAAAATATCTCGACAATGTAAATATTTCGTAATCGGACTAGTAGATAGCAAGTTCATGGAAAAGATCGGTGCATGAAGCACATTCTGTAGAGGCATAGATGGGGTTAGGCTAATCTCCCCCTGTCTAGTAATCGGAATGAGTTCCATCAGCTATGAGCACAGTCCGTCCTGGTGGAACATGTCTCTAAGCTGTAAGTTGACCTCTATCTCCACAAAGGTGATGTGTAGCACCAGAATCCATGATCCATTATGTAACATCAAGTCCACTACAACTAGTAAGCGCAAAACTGCTACCTGAGGTACTAGAAGATGCTGAAGAAGCTACATCTGAATGGTTCCTAGGGGGGCCAATGAAGATCCAGCAGGGTTGGAGGGAGATATGATGCCCCTCAATCATGCTACAAGGTCATCAAATCTATGATCCAAAGAGGAAGCAATAGGAGGTTCAACCTGTTCAGCAACTCATGCAGAAACGGGGAATCCATGCTTAGAATAGCATGTATCCTCTGTATGTCTAGGACGGTGGCAGTAAGTGTACGACTGATGAATACGACTTCCTTGTCCACGAGGTCCACGCCCACGGAACTGAGTGAACTCCTCGTCCTTGAGAGGCAGACATTGTTGAAGAAGTTTGACTAGCAGGAGTAGATGAAACACTTCCTCCATGGGAGGAATAGTGGCATCGACAAGAATCTGAGACCGAGCAACCTCATACTCAGGGTCTAGTGCTGCCAGGAATGCACCCACCATGGTGGCATTCCTATAAGTCTTCTGTTGCTCTAGAGTAGCTGTAAGGGGCGTGAAGCTATGGAGCTTCTCGAACATTCCTCGCAAGGATGTATATAATGAATGAAGAGGCTGTCCATTTTCCTTGATAGTGAACATATCATGCTGGAGTTGCAGAATCTTTGTCTCATTCCTTGCATGAGAATAAGTAACAGCAAGGATATACCACATCGCCTAGGCGGTGGGCTGATGTAAGACATCATTAAGAATCTCTATCGCCAATGTACCCGAAAGCCAAACCTTGGCATAAGCATCATCAACCTCCCATGAGGCATTGATCCCAGTTTTCTCATCTGGCTCCTCCTCAATAAGAATGTGCTTCTTACCGCTTGAATTCATAAGACTCATAAACTGCATTGTTCAGATCTCATAGTTTGTCCTGTCCATCTTGACAGTAGGCGCTGGATCTCTGAATGCGCATGTGGCAGGTATATCAACTTTGCTCTCTGACATATTGCCGGATGTAGTGAACTGGGATTTGTAAACTAATGTGTGAGTGTCTATACAAACATATGTGCATTTGAGTGCATTTGTAGATTTATGCACCTAAATCCATCAAATACACGAAGAGACCTTCATCGACGATGGAGCGGCTAGATTGCGCGCCGCGCATGAAGGCGCTACACACAAGAATCACGCACGAGGAGGTGGTGAGGTCGCAGGGTGTGCACAGTAGGCACGAAGGGGGTGGGGTGGGGTGGCCCTGAGGCTGCTAGGCGGCGTGGAGCATCACAGGGGTTGCAGGACGGCGCGACTGGAGTTACTAGGCGATGTGGCTGGTGCCGCTGGGCGGCAATGCGACACAGTTGGTTCTGTTGGGAGGGTGGTGCCGTTGAGAGACACTGGTCGGCAGTGACGCGTGGTAGGGGTTGTGCGGTAGGTGGTGACGACGGAGATAAGGGTATGGTTAGGGTTTTGTGTATGAGAGCTCTGGCCTAGGACCACCGCTTTGATACCATATTGGGAAAAATAAGAATCATTTTTTCATGTGAACCCTAGGCTCTCTTATATAGAGGAGAGACCTATCGGTAAATTACATATGATAAACACAATAATAGGAAAATAATATACCGTAAGAATACATAAATATATCTCTATATTTATCAATTTTGAAAATAATTCCTTCTAGGACGCATGCCTATTTGTCATCGTTCGAACAATTACATAATTCTCCATGTTAGTTATTTTATTTACATTATCGTCCTATTTGAAATGAGAATGTGCGACATACATGTTTATTTGTGAAAATTTCAATAAAATTATGTATTTTTTGTTATTATTTAGCCCCTAAAATTAAAATATTTGCAATTAAATCCAATCCAACATGACTCACGTGCCTCCACGTATGTTTCTCTAGACTTTTTGCACATTTGGCCTGCAACTTTTTACTGTGTTATTCTTTAGTCTGTAAATAATTATTCCTTGCATCTATAGCCTATGCATATGCATATTAGTTTTCATACTAAATTAAATAAAAATATCAGAACATCTCTAAAAAATCCACAAAAATCATGTTATTTTTTGATAATTACATATTGCATCTCTAATTTTTATTTTGCATTTTCATCATTTTTATTATTTTATAAAGTTTTTGTATACATATACACATGTAGAGACACGTGTCATGCTGGATTGGTCTCAATTGCAAAATAATAATAAAAAAGTATAGAATTTTATTGCAATTTTCACAAATAAGCATGTGCGTCATACGCTCTCATTTCAAATAGGGCCATAGTGCAAATAAAATAACTAACAAGGAGAATTATGCAATTGCTCAAACAATGATAAATAGACGTATGTCCTAGGACTTATTTGCAAAATGGATAAACAACAGGGAAAGGAGTGCAACTATTATACCGTTCCATGTGGCAAAAGCGACATTTGGATCTGCTTGGTGGCTTTGATTTGATGATGATGATTTTGGCACAAATGGACGGATAGGATCAAATCTAGAAAATAAGATCAAGGGTATAGAATTGGGGCTTTTTAGATGACCTTGATCTGATCTGGCATCTTGTTCTTGATCCACTAACAATGAAGGCTTACGTAAGAACGACATTGAAGGTGTGGCTGGATGAACTTGAATCCCTCCGTTCTTCCTTGACTAGGATTGAATCTTTATTACAAACGGTTCAATTGAGTCCTGGAAATGATCCAATCCCGATGAGTGGTTCTACAATGGCAGGAGATCTCTAATGTGAGGTTTGGAAATTGAGGTGCTCAGTTGCTATGGGTGAAGCTCCGGATCTTGCGCTTTGCTTTCAAATCCACTCCAAATACCTGAAAGAGTATATGTGCTCGAAGGTGAACTCTCCGGCCAACCTTATTAGCATTAAAATAAGGAAAATCGTGAATGGATGTGGACCTCGGGAGAAGGTGTCAGATAGGAGATCGAACCTTAGTTCTAGAGTGATCCAAGGATGGTAGGTTATGGAAGGAAACAGAGAAATTTCGTGCGAAAGTAAAGGTCAGAATGGGAATACGAGAAAGTGACTGGAGCACCTCCGATCGAGCAGATCAGAGGCGGATGAATATTGGCTGATTTAAGCTAAACAAGAATTAAAATGCAAAATTAAAATCACAGAATAAAAAAATAAACTACTAAGGACACCTACGGTGGAAAGTGGAGGTGAATCGGCCTCGATTTGCTCCGGAAGGCAGAGAGGCGAAACGCGCGGCTGAGGTCTCTTGAGGCATGGTGGATTATATTCTCGGAGCGGATCCTTACACTCCAAATTGTGGAGAAGAAGCCACGTCACTACCTCTCACTCTCAACTTGATCTCATGGAAGAATTTTGAGAGAAAAACAAATCAAACGACGACGGGCGATTATTTGGATATACATACATACGTACATACATACATACACACACGCACGCACGCGCGCGCGCGCGCACACACACAGATATATATATATATATATATATATTTATATATATATAAGCATAGGGATCCAATGGGTTTTGAAATTCGAAAAGTGAGTAGATCAAGATGAGATCTAAGGATCTAATGAGAGGGCTATTTAGAATTTCGAATAAGCTAAAAGTTTGGAGAAGAAAGCGGGGACTGCAATTTGTCCTATAGTTGCGCACCTCCTGATTGGCTGGCCCAAGCTTGTTGACTTGGGTCAACTGCCTATTGCACCCACCCTCTCCACTCATCTCGCGCACCATCCATTCTTCTCCCAATTTCCCCATGCACGGTGTCCATCTCCTTATCCATCGTCACCTTCTCCTCCTTTGTTCTCTCTCTCTCTCTCTCCTCAAATCATTCAGCATGTCTTGGAAAGCGATCTGGGCAAGTACCTGACCTGTCAGCTGCTGCTGGATGAACTGTATCGAAGTAAGCTACTGTGCATTCTCTGTATTCTGATTTGATTGTGGGCCTTGATCTGGTTGATTCATCCCTTTCCTTTTCTCTAAGGAGACATCTCTAATTCAGACTCGGAGGAATGTATCTGAATGGGGTGCAATGTTGTTCTTAATATGCACCATAAAATATATCCCAATCAGTCTGGAAATCTTGGGCACCAGGTGGAATGGATCATCTAGAATTAAGGTCAATTTCATATGTGTGCGAATGGAGCATTTGATATGTATTAAAATCGATCTCCATCCACAAAGGGTGAATGCCGAGACAAGAGTGATCCCAATTTATTGAATAGTGAAGATGAGGAGCCTGGAGATCAGTTCATAAAGTTCGAACTGGGTTCTTGGGAATCGCCTCAAATTATTAAAGACATCGCAGTCATGGAATCAATGTGGGTGTTGACAGGGTTCCGACTAAACCATCCATGAGACGACATCTTGGATAGAAGCGGATTAGATGAGGAATGGAATACTGTGATGAATAATATATGAAGTGAAGAGGGAAATTACAGAAGTCTCAAAATGAGCGAGTCAAGAAAAAAATGAAAACAAAAAAATGGAAAGTGCACAAGTGCGCATGTCTGGATCTTTGGCCTAAAATCTAAATCAAGCAAACACCAAAGCAAGTGGATTCATCAATTCACACCATGTGAAACCATAAGGGTTCGACTATTTTTATCTTTTCAATTTTATTTTTATTTTCAATCAATCTTTGAACAAGTCCTTAGTGGACTAGCCCTATAGGAGAGTGAGTACTGCCAGAAAAGTATCTCATACTTCCCACTTCCTTTGTAACCTTTATCCTGCACTTTTTAAGAGAACCACTCAATCAAAGAACAGAAAAGGAAACCAATATGCGAAATCAATACTTCCCCTTGGTGGGGTACTCGGATGTGAAATGATGAGACAGACGCACCTGTGATGGCGTGAATCAAGCTCAATACTTCGGACCAGGTCAGATGTTCTACGCAAGGTGAGAATACCATCATCGACAAGGTCCTACTCGCCCACATACAATAAAAGCGCCAATACTTCGTGAATCTAGTCAATAACAAGGCATTATTCAAGCTAGATTTTTGGCCCTACTTTCCTATGGTCATGCCTCACTCAATCTGGATGGTACCTGGAAACAATGTGTGCTTTATGAATCTCAAACAATAATGTCCATCACAAATTTTAGTTTTGAGCAAAGTTTATTAAATAGCCCCCTTGTTTTAACTTTTAATTTTCATTTTTAAGTGTTTTTCAAAAATATTCACCTAACATTTTTTTGTTAAATTCCTAAGTGAAACACAATTGGGAGAGAAGACGGAAAAGCCATGCATGTGGATACTAGGATGGAAATCTCACCTTAGTATCTATCGATGCATGCTCAATAAGAAGACTTACAATGCTTCTTAGCTCTCTCCATGCGGGATGCAAGTCAGAATTTTAAATCACACTACATGCAAATGCAAAGCTGATGAAATTACCCTAATCATGAATTGTTATTATCATAAAGAAGAGATTAAGTTATTCTAAGTTCAAACATAGAGCTATAGGTACATGCAGATATTAGGTGTTTCGACCTAGATTACTCAATCAAGCAAGTCCTAAAAATCTAAGGGCTCGTTTACATAAACAAAAAAATAAAGGCAAAAAACTCAAAATGCAGGAAAATAAATAAAAACAAGTGAAGAAATAGGGCGGATAAAAAGTGAGAAGGTGAAGAAAACATGTAAAATCGATGCAAGCCTCCAAGTGAACAAACACCTGGTAAAATAGGCTTGCTAAGTGTCAATGTCCAAAATATCTAGTGTACCCGAATTATTACAAATTAATAATGAAATAAATGTCTCTCTCTCATAAATAAATTATAAACTATGCTAAAGCTGCTCTTCGCACTCTCTATCTCTCTTCCTTGCTCTCTTCAATCAACATACAAAGAAACGACTGATCTCCTCATAGCTCAGATGCAATGAACTTCCTAAGAAAGTCACCTTCACCACGCAATCCCTCGTAAAGAATTCAGCAAAAGAGATGGTCAGACAAATATAAATACTAATTTATAAAAAGAAAATAAAATACAAGGAAAATGAAATGGAAAATATGAGCAAAAATCCTATCCTACGTTGCTCCATGGCAACACCACCATTTGATAATTAGAAGGTTGATGAGGATCCTAGCACCCGATCTTGGAGGGTTGTGGTGTCCGAGAAGTTACATTCGACAATCGCTGTATTAGCCGCTCACGTGGTACTCGGATCTTAACAACCAACTAAATCAACAATCAACCCCCAGTATATGACAATGCAAAGCAAAATGTGCGGGTTAAAATTTATTTTTATTTTAACTCTATAAAACATGTGTACAATGAATAAGTGTAGAGTGTTGAACCATCGAGAGCAAGGAGGATAGGGTAGTCATTGCCTATTAATAAAAATAAAACAACAATTGTTTTGCACTTTTTGGCTTTTTAGATTTTTGTAAGTTTTTAATTATATTTAATTTTTTATGGATTTTAATGTTTTATATTTATTTTTTTCATTTTTTTGGAATTTTTATTTTTCATTTCTTTTTATTTTTGTAAATTATTAGTTTCCTTTTAAATATATATAATAAGTATATATATCCCTTTATATACAATAATCTGTATGATATAAATAATATATAGTTTATATATTAAATAAATATATAAATATATAAGAAATATATACATGTACAATCCTTTTTACTTTTAGGATTTTAAAATATATATAGGTATTTATAAATAATAATAGTAATAATAATAAATGTAAAGGTAATTTTATATGTATATAGCCTATATAGTGTTTTATATTTTAAATATAGCTATATATAGTCAAAATTTATAAAATAAAATATTTCTGTTTTCTATTTTTTTATTTTTTATTTCTTAGGTAATTTTTGCTAATTTTTAAGTATTTTTAATTTATTTAAATATAAAAAATGGAATAAGATAAATAGGCTGGATTGTTTTGAGTTTTAAAAATACATAAATATATCAAAAATACCCAAAACTACTTTTAATGTATATTATATAATATACATAAAAATAATAAGTAAAAATAAATATTTTTGGATTTTTATAGAAAGTTTTCTGATTTTTCAAAGCTTTTTGTGGTTTTTCAATTTTAGTGTTTTTCTTTATATTTTTTGTGACTTTTGGTTAGGAGTTACTATATATAGTAATATATATTATATATTGGAATTTTTAGATGAGGTATAGTTTTTTGTATATTTATATCTAAACATAGTATTAATAACTCCTACATGATTTTAATGAACAAAAAATGCAGCAAAATTCTAAAATAAAAATATGGCATGAACACACATAATATTTAGCATTTACTATAATTTTCCAAATTACAAGCACAAGAGATATTTTAAGAAAATAAAAAATGCAAATAATAATTACAATACTAACAGAGGTATTTTTGCAATAAAAATAAAGTACAAGGGTTGTTGTGCAAAAAATATCCAAAATTTAACACATATTTTATAATTTTTAATACCAAATACAAATATAGGTTCCCGAAATCCTTGCAATTTGCCCACCTCACGTGGGCTGCCACATGAGGTAAGCCAACATGGAGTTAAACACAATATCCAACAAGTTCTCGGGGGTTCATGTAATTTTTGAAAAAATATTTATACTAAACTTAATATTTACAGGACTAGTCTGTAAATACAAAAAGGCAGGAGGGTTACTAATCAATTGTCCCACTAAAGGCATGCGATCGAAGGACGAAGCTTGCACCATGTGGTTGCTTGTGTGACTAAGATGCGATATTGATTCGCTAAATATCGAGCGACCCAGATTAGATCTGGGCTCGCTCCTCGATCCAACAGTTCTTGAGGGTTCACGAAGAACACCTCAAGGACTTGACTTCAGCAAGCTTTGATCTGTGATTCCGTGCATCTCCAACCTTCTCAGTTGCTCCTGACTGACCTTCTAGATTCCTAGGGCCCAATCGCACTTGTAGGTGGATCAAAGAGGTTCGAGCCCCAACGATAGGGGTTCTACAAAGCTCAAGGTCCTAGATCTCTGTCTTGAGCTATTCTTCATATCTAAGAGGTTCACCGCATCCCAGAACTTGCACAAAAATGTCAAGGTGCTTGGGGCGATCGATCCCGACCCAGAGTTGAAGCTGGATGTGTGAGTGAAAGGAGGGGGTGAAGAGCTCCAACGGAGGTGGATGAGCGGGCTCGGTCGGACTCGATCCATGCATGATCAAGGTGGAAAAACATAGGAGTTTGAAGGAGAACATACTAAGAATGAAGATGAGGGTGAATAGGTGCTAGAAACAGGATGGGTCACGATGAATTTGGGGGCTGGAACCTAGTGCTCCAGCAATTTTAAATCTTAAAATTAAGCTAAAGTGCAAACTAATTAGTGAAACTAAAGTTAAATCAGTCTGCTGAAAAGAAATGCAAGAGAGAAATACTACCTAGCAGCTCAGACCTGGTCGGAACACTAAGGAGTAGGAAGGTCACCGGAGCCATGCTCGGCTGACATGAATCACCTCCTACGTCGTCTTATATTCACCAAAAAGGTCTGTAGCACCATGCTATCACTACGGAGGCTCTATAGAAGGGTCCTAATGGGGGTTACGGTAGTGAGAGAGGTATCAAAATGCAAAAAGGGGCGAATGGGGAATCTATACACATGCGATGGTGGCATGAGGTTTGAGGGATTGTTACATGTGGGAAGAAGAAGGTTGGTGATGGATAGAGGTGTGCCGAGGGTGATGGATGATAGGGTTCCAAGTGACGAGCGTCCTACTACCCTTGTTAATTTAATCAAATTAATGGTCAAATTAATGTGTTGTCGTTCGTTGCAGTCGGATAATAAGAGCAGATCGAAAACCATTTTCATTTATGTTAAGTTAATCACGAGTGGCTAATTTATTTTACTTGGGCAAGCCCAAGATCGAACTCAAGGAGGCATATGTCTCCTTAGGTAGATTTTTAGCGAATTTCCAAGGTCGGATTTTCAGGTGATAATTTTTTGGGTCTTTTTCAATATACTTTATGCAAGAAAGAAAAGACACATGCACAATCGGGCCAATTTCCAAGTCAATTCAGAAAGATGGTTAAGTTAATTTCAAAAATTATGTTGGCCAGATGGTGAAATGCTATTAAAGTAAGCTACTCTAATTTTTTGGATTTTTATGACACTAAATAAATTTACTACAAATTTAAAATGGATGTAAGGTGATTTTTATTGAATTAATTTTAATAAAAACCAAATCACAATATTTTCATATATAAAAATTATCCTAGATAGATCTAAGTGTGAAGAATCCAGGAAAATTAATAGACCTAAATTTCTATGTGAAATGAACCTATTAAAAATTAATTGAGGAAATCACAAAAGGATTTATTCAGGCCTCCAGATGCGTGCAAATGAGATGATTTTTGGGTACAGTGTAAACTTAATTATCATCAGTTTAATGTGAATTTTTGGTGATTTTTGGGGTCACAGAGAAATTATTACAAATTAATAGACATAAATGGGCAAAATATGAGAAAATTTCACCAATTAATTAATAATAAAAACCACTACTTCCACAAAAATGTGCCATCACATATGAAAGAGGACAACTTCAACTACACAATGCAATTTTCAAACTTGAAAAATGAGTTAAAATGAATGCCTAAATATGCGTGCAAAGTTCGGGGCCTATTTGCAAGTACATGAAATAAAATTGATAAAAAGTAAACGTGCTGACAGGGACTGATATGCAATTACCTATAATGTTGGGGGGTAGATGTAAATTTCCCACAGAACACGTGCTCCTCACGTGGGGTCTCCTGGCAGGGACTGAAATGTAATTACGAAAATTTCTAGGGGCCTCGCTGCAAATTACCCAAGTAGCACGTGCAAACCATGTGGGGTCCCAGGCTCGGTGGTACTTCAGAGGCTCGGGTGACTCTAGAGGCTCTAACTTGGCTCGGAGCAGCTTCGGGGGATCCAACCCTGGTGGTCGGGGAAGAGGCTCGAATCGGCAGCGTGGCTCGATGTGAACCGTGGATCAAGTGAAGATCCAATGGTTGCTGATGGCTAGAGACGTAACGTGCCTAGATCTGTTAGATCTAATGAAGATCAATGGCGGACGTTGGCTCTTGAGACGAAGGCATGGATGATCGTCGACCGTTAGATCTAAAGTGATCCAACGGCGTCTGGAGCGTGGGGAAAGTGGTGACGTGGCTCGATCAGATGCGTAGGATCCTCCTGATCCTGCAGCTGCGGGATATGGGCGATGTGGCGTGCTCTGGACCGTCCGATCGAGGCGATCAAACGGCTGCTTCTCTTCTTCCTCAAGCAGGTCCGCCGCCTCCTGCGGTGGAGAGGGCTGTGCTCCGGCAAAGGGTCTTGAGCTCCGCCTCCTTTTCGGTCGTCGATGAAGCTCTCCAGAGGTTCCCAAGTAGCTGGGAAGACTCAGGAAGGTGTCGGGGATCCTCCAGCAATCTCAGGAGTGGCTGATCGGCTCTGGATAGCAGTGGCGGAGAAGATCGAGGGAAGCTCCGATGAAGTCCCGGCCAGTGAAGTAGATGTACCTGCAGGGGGTTAGCGGTATAGTCGAGGCGTGCAACGTGTATATGGAGTCAACGTGAGTGTAGTGCGAGGCCTGAGTGGCATAGTTGGGGGTCCGGTGATCGAGCTCTGCCAAGGTGGCGGAGCTGCCGTCAGCGTGAGTGGGGATGCTTCGTCGAAGTGAACGGAGTATGGCGCGAAGGTCAGAGCTGTGAGGGGAAGCTCGGTGGATGCTCAGCGGAGCAGGAAGTGAAGCGAGGATGGCGAATAAAATCGGAGAATAAGAAGGAAAATGAAGAAGAAGGTCGAAGGGAAGATGTAGGTGTTTACCTGGGATTAGAAGCTCGGGTGAGAGCTTCCAGGTCTTCGCTAAAGGGTCGGTAGTGTCCCGAGCTCGTGCAGCTAGCGGAGCAGGCTGCGACACGGCGGTGGAGGGATGTGGATCTCACTGGAGGTCGTCGACCTTCTTCGCTCGATTTCGTGCCCAATTACTGTCACCAACAAGGAGAATGGAGCTCAGGGAAGCCTCATGTACTGGCGGATGGGGATGAAGGTGGCCGGAGGCAGAATATTTATAGGTTGGAGGTGACAACATAAGTGGAGAGGTGGTGGAGTTGGTGGGCATCGTGGATCGAGGTGGATGGAGATTATGGAGTTTGAGTGGTTCGGCGAGGATGAGGGGAGATAGGACTACACGAGGGAGGTGGTAAAGGTCGACGAGGGTGGACGATGAAGCTCCCAAAATAGAAAGGGGGCGGCCCTCACGCATGGTGGGCGATGTGGGGCGCGGGGTGTTCGGGAGGTAGAAGATGAAGTATCGACCGTTGGATCGAGCAATCCAACAGTCAGAAGAAGGGTGGAAGCTGAAGGTAAGGATTAGATCGGCATGTCGAAATTGAAGGGCGTAGATGTAGCCACGTGGCAGCCGTGGGTTAGGGCGCTAATGTGTGGCGGAGATGTAGTCTAGGGCTTGATCGAAGGGTCCTGTGGCATTGCAAGATGAGTGGCCAGGATAAGAGCTTCCTGGAGAGGATCGGAGGGTGTAGGCTTCGCCACGTGGCGCAAAGGGGAGCGCGGCGCTGATGAGCGGTCCAGATGAGATCTATGTGTGGATCGAACGACTGAGACGCTTTGCGATGATGAACGGTCCAGATCGAGGGAGAAGGCGAGTGATCGGACGGCGGAGAGGGCTGGGAGCGTGGCGCGCAAAGAAGCGGGCCGCATGGTGCAGTCAGAGGGTGCCACGTGGCCAGCTCTGAGTGGCTGAGAAAGAAAGTGAATTTAGAGAGAGGAGGAGTCGAATTTGGAAAAACTCAAAACATGAAAGTTGTAGATCTCGATGAGACCAAAAACAGAGATGAGGTCAAATATGATAAAAAATACAAGAGTACAAATATACATATATATTATACAAGGGGCCCAAAAACCCAAATTTTGCATACGAGCTCCAAACTGAATGAAATTGGTCTCATTTTAAAGGTCTCAGGATGTGTATTAATCTGAAGGTAAGTAGACCTAATTCGGAGTTGTATGAGGCATTCTAAGATCCTTGTTCTCCGACTGGATTTGAGGCTTTATTGGGTAACTTACAGGATAGGGATTTTTGGCCTTCTTCCTTATATTGTTAACTAGTAATGTACATTGTGCAGGGCAGTTGTTATTAAATTTCAGAGGGGATATAAAATATAAATAATTAGGTGAATTATTGGTGGACATTTTACAAGTGGATTTTACAAATGAATTGGCTTCTTATTTATGCAGATATGAATGCTAAAATGCATGTATTGTGGATTGATACATGAATGCTATTTATGCAAGATAAAGGGAAATATGCTGCTAAATATTCGGGAACAAGGCTCTATTTCAACTTTAAGAGTGATGAATCACAGATTCATCAACACCCTATACTTAAACCTTGCTCGTCCCCGAGCAATTAAAATGAAATGCAAGAGTGAAATGAAATTAGGTTCCATACCAAGGTCATGAACAAAAGTTGACAATGGAGCTTGACTCGACCTTTGGATTAATTGCGTGGCGGAACCTTATTGGGATCTGAACTTAAGACCTAACAGACTTCAACTTCCACAAGTCTTCTATTCAAGACGCCTCAACAGTCTGGTCAGAACAAATCCTCATATGTAAATTTCTGATGACTATGATTATTACTTGTACTGTGTAAGTGTAAAATAGCTCTCCACATTAGAAATGGTTAAAAAGCAACCTCCTCTAACAAAGTAACTCTAATTACCCGGTCCAATAACTCTTTCCTCGAGGAGCGGGGTATTCCCTTCTAAGTTCAAGTGCGACCAGCTCAAGAGGAGGGGGTGGAGAAAGAATGGACGGTAGCCAGTGTAGCTACCTATCCCGGGATGCCTGATCAGTGTAGCCAAGTCATCCAGCTGCATACTTCTTGCTAATATACATACTCCGACAGGTATTTTATTTTCTACCTGGCCTGTCTACTTTTTTTTGGAGTTCTTGCATATTTTTTTTGAACTATATACAAGGTGTCGCATGTACATCAGGAGTTTTTCCTCTTGAGCAAGTAGACCATCCCTCTTTTGAAGCATTATTGCAACCACAGCGTCCTGTCCTCAGACGTCAACACCACCAGACTAGGTTGAGATGCACTACCCTCCCTAGAGGAGGACGGATGTTTCCACCCGTGTGCTACTCCAAGCTAAAGGATTCTACTTCCTCACCACCTCATCAATGAAGAGCTACATGCATTGTTCTTATCCAAGTTAGGTCACTGTCTAAAGAATCATGAGTATGCACGAGATATTCTACTTAGACTAATCAAGATGACATGTGAACATAGACTTGCGGACTCAAAGAATTAAGTCACTTGACCTGAGAAATCTTAACTCCAATTCCTATAAGGTTCCTCTGAAATTAAGTGGATTAAGGTTAAATCAAGTCCATCCTCAATTTCTACTCATAACTTGGTTTAGAACCCACTAGCTTTTCACCTTGCATATGCAAGATATGCAGATGAGGTGCAGACGACATGCTATGTAGATGCAAGACTCTTTTTTTTCTCTTCGGATGCAGAGATGATATGCAAGAGTAAAATAAGAAGCCTTTGATTTTTCCATTTTTTGACACTTTGGTATACCTCCTAAGTGTTTTATGAGTATTATACATGTGTATTTTACAAAAAATTTTCTCCAAATTTATCCGTCCCTGTAATTATTGCATAATATATACAAAAATACGTGAAAATACGCGAAATATGAGCTATGGGTAAAGTATATATGTAATATATACACGCCCCCTATACTTAGCGTGTGATATGTCCTCAGAGCACAAAAGCGATGAAAAAGACATAGCTCGGGCTAAGCGTAGGAGAGATAAAATTACAAAATGTATAGAAGTCGCTCCGCCCCCCTATACTTAGGCTCTGGCAGCCTAAGTCTAGAAGAAGATCAAAAATGGGGCGGACGAGGGCAAGAGGGGAAATGGATGAGTATATACATGACGGGCATCGGTCCCCCCTATACTTAGGCTCTGGTCAGCCTAAGTATAGGACAAGAGTGAGTATGAGAACCGATGTGATCTGGAGGATGTACAAAGAACAGACTCAGGTGGCTCATCCCCCCTATACTTAGGATCTGGTCATCCTAAGTATAGTCATAGATAGAGATAGATGAAGCTGGAATGAGTTATTAGAGTCGTGGGAGAGAGAGAACAGAATGTCCAGGAATGACGGATATATACAGTAGTGTAGGTCTGAATCTTTCAAGATGCTGCTGATGGCTAGAGCTCACTGCTGCAAGGTCTCATGCGTGGCTTGATGTGTATCTGCTGAATCTGTCTCGCGCATGAATAAAATCTCCTCAACATGGACTAACTGCTCATTGGTTTCGACGAAGTGTTTCAACAATTGTCCATTTACTAGGAATGTCGGTGCATCATCTGCGATATCTGAGATCTCGACACATCCACTATCGTACACCACACGGACAATGAATGGGCCCGTCCATTTGGACTTCAACTTGCCTTGGAAGATCTTCAGCCTTGTATTAAACAACCGTACCTTCTGTCCAGGAACAAAGGTCTTTCGTCTGATATATCTATCGTGCCAACTCTTAACCTTGTCCTTGTACACCAAACTGTTGTCGTATGCGCGGTTTCTGACTTCCACAAGCTCATTCAGATCCATTTCTCTCTGCTTCTGCCCAAGGTGCGTGTTCCAATTGACCTTCTTGATTGCCCATTCTGATTTATGCAATAACTCTGCAGGCAAATGGCACGGTTTTCCGAATACCATTCAGAATGGGGAGGTTCCTAACGGTGTCTTGTAAGCTGTCCTATAAGCCCATAGGACTTGATCCAGGATCTGGGACCAGTCCTTCCTGTCTGGGCGGACAAGCTTCTGCAATATAGTTTTCACCTTCCTATTTGACACCTCAGCCATACACTTAGTCTGTGGGTGGTAAGGGCTAGCGACACAGTGTTCGATGCCGTAGTCCTTCAGAAGTTTCTTCACATCTCTGTTTACAAAGTGGCTACCCCCATCAGATATCAACATCTTGGGGATTCCAAACCTAGAGATGATATGATCTATGATGAATTTACAGACAATCCCATTATCTGTGGCTCAGGTTGGGATAGCCTCTACCCACCTAGACAGGTAGTCTACCGCAAGAAGGATGTACTCAAAGCCGTGGCTCACAGAGAATGGGCCCATGAAGTCGATGCCCCAGGCGTCAAAGACATCACCAATGATGACAGGCTGCATCGGCATCTCATCCTTGGAATCAATGGTTCCTCCCATTCTTTAGCATACTGGGCACGACTTCGCAAAGGTGATGGCATCGCGAAACAGAGTCAGCCAGTAAAAGCCACATTGAAGTACCTTCCATGCGATCTTCTTCCCGGAGTAGTGTCCTCCTGCCTCCAAGCTGTGGCATAAAGAAAGGACACTCTGGTATTCCTCCTGAGGAATACACCGTTTCCAGACACAATCCGATCCTTTAAAGAAAAGGATCGGATCCTCCCAATGGTAGTGTCTTGCATCCGACTTCAGTCGATCAATGTGGCTCTTGGGCCAATCCTCAGGAACCTTCTTGGAGACAAGATAGTTCACAATATTGGCATACCATGGGAGTGAGTTGACAACAAAAATCGACTCGTCAGAGAAGGAGTCTCGAATTGGTGAATCCTTAGAAGTATTAAGATATTCGAGACGGGAGAGATGATCAGCTACTACGCTTCTTTCCAGGTTTATCACGAATATCCAAATCAAATTCCTGGATAATCAAAATTCACCTAAGAAGTAGCGCCTTCGCATCCTTTTCCATCAAGTATCGTAGCACCGTGTGGCCAGTGAACACAATTACCTTGGATCCGATTAAGTGAGATCTGAACTTGTCCAAGGCAAATACTACCGCAAGAATCTCTTTTTCCGTAACTGTATAGTTACGCTGAGCGGTATCAAGAACTTTTCTTGTGTAGTGAATTGCAAACGGTACGTCATTCCTCCTTTGTCCTAATACATCCCCAACAGCAAAATCCGATGCGTCCATCATGATCTCAAAAGGCAGAGACCAGTCTGGGGCTTGTAGGATCGGGGTGTCCATGATCATTCCTTGTTATAGCTTAAAGGCCTCAAGACATTTGTGATCAACAATAAACTCCATGTCTTTGCCTAAAAGTTCAGTTAGCAGTCGGACAATCTTAGAAAAATCCTTAATAAATCTCCGATAGAATCTGACATACCCGAGGAAAGACCACAACTGTTTGACATTGGTTGGTAGCTGGAGTCGTCTGATCACATCCACCTTGGTAGGGTCAATCTCCATTCCTCTCATGGAGATGACATGCCCCAACACAATGCCCTCCGTCACCATGAAGTGACTTTTCTTCCAAGAGAGCACCAGATTAACCTCACAACATCTTTTGAGGACTCGGTCCAGATTCCTAAGACAGGAATCGAAGGAATGGCCATGGACCGAGAAGTCATCCATGAAGACTTCCAGGAATTCGCCGACCATTTCGGCGAATACAGCAATCATGCACCTTTGAAAAGTACCTAGAGCATTGCATAATCCAAAGGGCATGTGACTGAAAGCATAGGTACCGAAGGGGCATGTAAACGTGGTTTTTTCCTGATCCTCTGGAGCTATGGCTACTTGATTGTAGCCCGAGAACCCATCCAAGAAGCAGAAGAATTCTTTCCTCGCTAGCCTCTCTAGGATCTGATCAATGAACGGTAGGGGGAAATGATCCTTCTTTGTCGTAGCATTCAGGCGTCTATAATCCACACAGATGCACCACGACGTGGGCACTCGCGTCAGATCTCCTCTCCATCCTCGTTGGTGGTCGTCTGAATTCCCGACTTTTTCAGGACAACATGGATAGGGGCCACCCATTTAGAGTCAGATATTGGATAAATGAACCCCGCGTTACACCATTTCTCTATCTCCTTCTTCACTACCTCTCGTAAATTTGGATTCAAACGACGTTGGAATTCACGAGAGGGTTTAGCTTCATTCTCCAAGTAGATATGGTACAAACACAGAGCGGGATTTATCCCGTGGAGATCAGAAATGCTCCAGCCTATCGCCTTGCAGTTTTTCTCCAGGATCTCTAGCAAACGAGATTCCTGCTCCTCGGTCAATAGCGAACTGATGATGACAGGATATTTCTTCTCCCAACCCGCAAGGAAGGCATATTTTAGTGTTTTAGGTAAAGGCTTGAGCTCATGTAATGTGTGATTGTCTAGGAAGTCTGGCACAATTGAATCTAGTTCAGTGTTGGAAATGGTTGGATCTGTCTTTGAAATTGCTGCCACCAAGTCATTCGGCTCTGGAGTCAGAACGTCAAAGGTGTCCATGCAATTGGCAAAAGCCACGTCCGACTCGTCGTCCTCATCTTCTGATTTTCCTAAAGAGGTAAGGACTGACAGGTCCAGCTGGGCCTCTGAGTCATCGAAGATGTAGGGGGATGCATGCTTTGAGCTATACTCGTTTCTAAGGACCTCGCAAACTGACTCATGCACTGGATCTTCTCTGGAGGGGAAGGACTCATTGGTGCTGGCTGGGTTCGGTCTCCATGGCCCAACTGTGTCTACATGGTCGTAGTCTGCTTCGGATGAAGAGTGCTCAGTGCTGGATTCAGAATCCGATCTCTGCCATCTGGTTTGCTTCATACCAAGTTCCTCATCTCCGCCTTGAGTTTGTAATTGGATTTTCCCGATCTTGTAATCAAACAAGGCCCCCGCTGTTCCGAGGAAGGGCCTGCCTAGGATAATCTAGGAGTCTCTCCAATTACGAGGGGTTTTCATCTCTAGGATAGTAAAGTCCACAAGGTATTCTTGACCCTCGTCTTTGATGACAACATTCCTCAATTCTCCTTGGGACCTCTTGGTTGATTTATTAACGAACTGAAGGAGGGCTCTAGATTTCTTAAGAGGTCCGAGGTTAAGCCGCTCATAGAGGGTTGTAGGCATTAAATTGATTGACGATCCATTGTCTAGGAGAGTGCGTGCAAACGCAATGTCATCGACATGACAACACTACATAATGTGCACCCATGTCTCTTCGTTTCCTTGGAAACGAGTTCTTTATTGCACAAGTCGTGGCCACTGATAGAATGTGTTTCTCAACACGTCTTTTGGTCTTCCTGCTAACCCTAGTAGGTGTGCATCTCACCTTAAGGTATTTTTGAAACGCAGGTGTCATCTCCACGTACTTGTCAAAAGGAATTGTGACCCTGATATGTTTGTTACAAAACTCTGCCATCTCAGGGTCATCTTTTTGGAATTTTTTTGCTTTCTTCTTTCCACCCTTAAGAGCTCGGGGGAAAGGGATTATTGACTCCAACTCAGATTCTGAAACTGAAATATTTTCATTCAAAGCTGGAACTAAGTTCTGTACAGGACTGGGACTCTGAAACTGACTCTGACCCGGACTATGACGAAAAGGAAAATGCTGATGTGAACCGGTGATGCATCCTCCGCGACTGCTGGACGGTCCTCCTCAGATGGAGGTACGGGCTCTTCATTCATTTCAGTGGACTACCTACTTGTGTGGTTACCTTGCTCCTTTGAGGACGCAGAAGTCCTCTTCTTCTGCCGGTGATGGTGGTGATGGTACTGCTGCTCCTCAGCCTCCAAGTTCTCCTCAGGTAGAGGCTTGGCGTCTTCCTCCTCTAGTGCCCATGCCCAATCAGATATGATCACGGACCTTCCGCTCCTAAGGGATATATGATTTACATTATCATACGAAAGGATCTCATGTTCAGATAAAGAATTATCTGAATAGTATACATGATCTCGTGGTCGGTTCTGGCCTGGGTTTAGGTTGTTCGGGTTGGCCTGAACCTGAACGGGAATTGGGGCTTTGGCGCTATATGTTGGTCCTGGTTACGAGAAACATATTCAGATCGGTTCTCATATCCAGGTAGTCATTCTGGATCTGTTGCACCCTATCAGTCAGGGTCTGGATCACCAAGGTGAGGGACTCCAATTCGGTGGGCTGGGCAGGTTGATACTGTCCTGAAGATGAGGTCCTATACTGGCCCTACTGGCCATGCCGATACTATTGCTGCTGATGTGACAGTGACGGGCCCTGCTGGAATGTGCGTTGTGGTTGCTGGTGCTGCTGAGGCTGGTACCCTCATTTGGGCTTGGACTGAACAAAGCATGCTGTGGGGATGGAGCTATTTTCCTGGTAAGCTAGGAAAGGTCGGTGTGGCTGACCGTTCCCTATCCCCGACTGTCTGCCGACGGGGTCATGGCTGTACCACAGCCCGTTGATCTCGAACACCTGTGGAGGCTCCTCGTACCCTGTCTTCACTTATGGGGGTGCATGCTGGTCCTGTTGAGTATAAGTTTGCTCCTCTACCCAGCTACTCTGAAGGCCCGGTGCCAGTTCCGGTTCTTGAATCTCGTATTCATCACTCTAAATCTCATTTATTAAGCTCAAATCCCTTAAAATTAACAGCATTTTAGCATCTATTCTGCATAATTAGCATTCATGCATGATTTCATAAGAATTGCATTTTAGCACAAAAATCTGCACAAAATAAGAAGCCAAAAATCCAAGCCAAAATGACATGTAAATAGCCTAACTTCCCTGATTTTTAACTCATTCATGCTAACACTGAATGACTCAAAACCACTTCCACTGTGTACATATCACTAACAAGAATAAAGGAAAAATACAAAAAAATAACTAACCTAAATAAGCGGACCAAAAACCCAAACCCTAATTTCAGGATTTTCGGACTAAAAGTCACATATCTTCCCCATCCAGTGTTCGTTTTAATCCTACTCACTTTTGAACTAATGTACATTCAATTACCTTAAAAACAAGACCAAGTTCAAGTGAATCAGAGCTCATATGTGAAAGTTGGGGTTTGGGCCTCTTTTGTATATTGTATATTTTAGCGGTTTTTGACCCAATATTTTATGTACATATTTTATTGATTAATAAAAATACAAAAAAATTAGATTAATGTGTAATTATTTATCTCTGATTTAACGTAGTTTTTCCGGATTTTTATCTGATCTAAAAATGACATAAAAAATACAAAACCCCAAAATCAAGGTGTTCTATGTACATGGGATACCCCAAAAATTCACTTTGTGCAAATGATCGATTTTGGTTTTGATGTCTTCATGAAAGTTGTAGATCTCATCGAGACGAGCAATTTTTGTGAAGAAACTTTTTTGATTCGAGGTCATTTACTATTTTTTATCGAATTTACAAAATCTTTTATTCTTGAATTTTCTGGTGCTGACACGTGGCAGCACCTGGTGCCGCCACGTGTCAGCCTATTTTTGGCGTATTTATACATTCGTTTTTATAAAAAAATAATAAAAAAATAAAATAATAAAATAAATAAATAATAAAGGGGACGTACGTGCGTCGCACGTGCCTCCAAGGCACATGCTCTGCACACGCGCCTCCCTTTCTCCTCCTCTCTCCGCCACGTGGCGCGACGGGCGCCATCTGATCAAACGCGATCGGACGGCGCCTGTGCGTCGTCCTCCTCAGCTCCTTTCCCCTTTGGAAAGCCGCCGCCGCCCTCGCGATTTCCGCCGTAAATCGCGGCTGATCCCGACCATCTCCGATCGCGATCTCCCTCGAATCTCACCGCCGATCTAATCCCCAATCAAACCCAGCGAATCGCGCGCCGCTCCATCAGATCACCGTCCCGATCCCCTGCCATCTCCGGGCCTCTTCCTCGTCCTATAAAAATGCATCGCCGCCCCCGTACCCAATGTTGGACATGTGAGCCCACGGCGAGCCATTATGCAATAAATGTTATTGCACATATCATTCCCTGATCTGAAATGAAGAATAAATAATTTGCATAATAGGTCCCTCTGTACAATTAGGGTTATGTACCATGGCTATCTTAATGATCATACAACTGTTGATTCAATAATTGAATCATAGAGGCTGGTGCTTGGATGAATATCTAAAGAGTTAGATTGAGGACTCATCAAGCACCGTCAAATGATTGTTAAGATTTGATCTCCAGCCTGAGTAGGAGATTGCAATCCTTTCTCACATAGGATGATATCTGACCGACCTCTTGATGCAGGTCCTCTGCATAGTAATAGAGATTCGGAGGTGTCGGATTAGTTAGGTCAAAGAGTTGACTTAACGAGATCGAGATAACATAAGTCCTATGTTGAATGCTGTCACAGCATAGGCACACATCCTCTGACCGGAGACAGATGTATTGCTATATGTCTGAGTATGTACATTTGACAGACCAATTGGTTGATGACCTAACCAAGGTCTATACACCGACGCGTTGGTGTGCATATAAGGGCATATGAGTAATACGATCTCTCAAAGGGATCATACAGGTTCACTACTGAACCGGAAGACATGAGCTCACTCATGAGATATTGGGAAGAATCAAATTCCGTGCACGGTCGTCTTGCTTTGGAAGCTTGACTGAATTTGTAGGTTTGATATATACTTTTGGAAAGTATATGATCAAGACCTAGGTATGATATATGCTTTTGGAAAGTATATGATCGAACCAAATCCCAATGATCAAATGAGAAACTTGGTGATCAAACCCTGAAGAAGACAGTGTAAAATAGATCTTGATCTTCGGGTTGACCATGGGTCTTCCAGTATGCAGGATGTACAGGTATTGGGAATACCTGAAGGGTGATGTGATCATAAACGATTGTATATCCATGACGCTTCCATTCCGAGGGAGTGATGAAACAGGTCTGGATTTTAGTGACTCCTTTCAGTAGAGAAGCAATCCGATCTTAGTCCAAGTGTTGGACATTGGTCTGAATGGGATTCAGGTTCAATGAGAAGATTGGATTTGCGGTCTTGATTTAATCAAGCATCTATGAGAGGTTCGTTCGATCTGGATTTGAGATAATATCTCAATATCCAAGTCACTATACATGGTATAATACAATCGCCCTGTCCTTATCTCCAAGCATCTGCGGAGAAAGCACATTATTCTTGAAAGGGTTCAAGAATAATTCTTTTGATAAAATATCCAAGCAAGGACTTGATGATTAAATGAGATTTAATTATCAAGCTTAAATATGAATATGATTCATATTGTGAAAATGATTATCTAAGATAATTAAATGGGATTTAATTATCAAGGATTAAGAGAATGTGGATAGCACTATCCATGATATATGTGTGTTATAAATATGATTTATAATATACATATATAAGAGAGAGAATTTATGTAAATAGCATTTGTTAATTAATAATGTGGATTGGAATCACATTTATTAATTAACTGGAAATGCAATTTACTAATTAGTTTGGGTTGTGAATATGATTCACATAATATTCAATGGCATGATTGAAATATTCACAAATTAATTTGGAATTAATATGGTGGATATTATTGCAGTAATAGTTATTGCAATTTAATTAAGAAATAATAAGATAAATAAAAAGGAGACAAAATAACCCCCTATGATTTAGGGAGGTTAGTTGACTCCCTTTTTGTTGTCACATTATCTCTTAATTAGTTAAATTAAATTATGTTGATAAGGTTGCAACATATTTTAATTTAAATTAATGTTGTTGGTTTTAACCAACAACAATCATAGCCATTGATTTAGCATGGACCAAGCATAGCCTTTGGATCCATGTGTCCCATGGATTGAGATCCATTGGATCCTAAACTAATATAAATAGAGGGCTAGGGTAGCCTTCCATGGTACATCATTAAGAGTTGTACAAGGTGACAACTCTCTCTCTCTCTCTCTCTCTCTTTCTCATTCTCGCCCTCTCTCTCTTTCTCTTCTCCATTAAGTGGCCGTCCACTTTGTGTTGAGAAAAGAGAGACTCTCGGCTTCTTCTTCGACGACTCGTGGATCTCCATCTTCTTTGGAGTTTCTTACTCTAAAGGAAGACGACGGATTTCGTTTGACGAAATCGGGGGAGCCATCGCTTGGATCTTCATCGAGGATTGTGGGAAGGAACGTGACTCATCATCGCGCCCACAAGTGCGTTCTTCGTGGATCGGACTTAAGATAGGAGGATCTCTACTTTGGGATCTCGCGATCACAACCACGCTTCAAGAGGTATTCCTTGTACTTTGTGGTTTGATGAAACGATCCGAGAAGTGTTCTCGTGATCATGTGGTTTCATCTTTAAAGTTAAAAAATTTTAATTTCCGCTGCATCTAGCATCTAGTACGACTAGTTGCTCCGATTGCATACGATGCGATCGACACGCTTCCGTGATGCGCTTGAGGATTCTCAATATCCTTCAAGTGGTATCAGAGCCATAGGTCGAATAAGGTTTGGATATGATCCATAGACCTTAGACGATTTGGTTCTTGAAAGGGTTGCGAAATTTTACTGCATTTCAATTTTTCGCACCTCTGTAAAATTGAATTTTTCGGCTCTGTTTAAAATGTTTAAACACGAAATTTTCAATTGGATTTTGTTCCCCATTAAACAAGGAAACCATAGGACTTGAGTTTACTAAATTTGGACTTCATTTGCTCAAGATATGGCTTTTTGAATATGACTATATTCACTGTTGCGGGAACTGCGGATTTGAACGTAATTAATGAGATAATTACGGTTTTAATCCGCCTTGAAATGCGTAAATTATCGCTTGGGTTCTTTAATAAATCAAATAGGCAATCTTTGGAAACTGAGTTTGCATTTTTTGGATTTAAATTGATCAAGATAAGTTAATTTTAGTGATTGGGGGTCACTGCTGGAAATTAACAATTTTGATCTTGAACCTTGTGATATGTCATTCAATTATCATGATGAAAATTAATTGTTAATTTTCTGGAATAATTAGTGATAAATATTTGTGAAATATTTAAAGAGATAATTATTTCATTGAATGACACTTGCCTAAACCACAATGATGAGATATTAGATCTTGATCATTGGTTCATCAACAAACATTGCCTTCATGAAAACTATAGTTTATCCTACAATTGTTGTAGGACAACTTTTACATGAAACCATTTTGCTTGAATAGGATTGGGGATTTGTCTAGCAAATCTCCTTATAATCAAAAATGTTTTGATTTATATTATATGGTATAATTTCGGTTGAAAAACCGATGAACATCTCAAAGTACATGATGGTCTATCTGGTATTATCCTTTCCCGAGGCGGATGTGGTGCCTAGTCGGAGAGCATTGGGGTAGCGGGTTGCAACGTATGTGGTCCGTCCCACTCTCGTCGGTACTGGCCATGACAGCGGGTAGGGACTGTATAATACTGGAGACAGACAATGTGTATTTTTCTAATTATTAAAATTCGAATAATACGTACTTTGAGTATATACCTACTATTCAAGTAAAAGACATGTTTGTTGATTGATGTTTGGATTGATGATTAATTTAATATGATTAAATTAATTATATCCAATAAACTCTCTATTATGAATAGATGTGTATTTCCCTTGGAAGAATTAATTATGTGAATATGATTCACGATAATTAATTACAATTTGAATATGAGGTGGAGGATCAAATAAGTGACATCCATGGTCTCCCGTCAAGGCAAAGGATTCCGTCGCCAGTTGTTGTGTATGGGAGACGCCTGTCCGAAGTGACAGATCATGTGCATGATTTAATTGGATCGGGTTCTTTGCTTCTCGAAAGAGTAAGGCCGTATACGTAGTGACCCCAATATCGGGTCCTCATATTATTGGGGCGATATTGGATTGCATATAGCGAGTATTAAGCCTATTGACGGTTGGTTCAATTAATGACGGGTCAACATCATCTTAGGGGTGGTGGGCCCGGGTGTTAAAGACCGAATTGGGAAATGCAAGTTGGACTTGCAAGGCGGAATGTGTTCCCGCTTCTTTTTATCCGAGTTGTAGGTTCTCATATTATTGGGATGCAACAAAGATAGGAAAGGAGATCCCAGATCTTGCTAGAGATATAATGGTAAGAATATCTCTTACATTGAAAGTGATTAAGGGAATGAACTTTCAGTGTTGACAAGGCAAGACAACTTTGATATAAAAATTCCTAAATCAAAGTAAAACATGTATATATAATATATATACCCTTATGCAAAATTTCTTATTTCAGATAATCCTTCATTAAACCCACTCAATGTTATACTCAATGATAATCAGTAAATATATCTTGGATTGGACTCATGATCCAGATATTGTACTTGCAATTGGACACATAATGTATGTGGTTGCAGTGTGCAAGTCCCCTCAACATAATGAGGAAGGGCAATTTTTAAGACAATAAGGCATCACCTTAGGGTTTGTATGTCTCTATAGTCTTGATCTTTCATCGAGTGTACTTTGGAAGTGACATGTCGATGGTGATCGTAATTGTCGAATAATCCTTATAAAATAAAAGAAGATATTTTGGCATACATATGTGCTCTAGACATTTATTCATGAATAACATGGTTCTCTGCATTATGCAGAATGGTGGCTCGAAAGAGATGATGTATTCAAAATGTTTGAATACCTACCTGAACCTAAGTCTCTAAGAGTTAAGATGTATGAAGATATGATGAGTGTCATCATTCCATTATCTATACTCTAGTCATTCATGAAGCTTTATGATATTCATATTGTATGAATTTAATGAAGCATGTATAAATGTTGAAATGCTCTTACATTGAATTCTTTTGAATTTAACATAAGAGATCCTTAGTCTTAAGCAATGGTTGTTTATAGATTAAGAGAGTGCAGTGGAAGCATGGGTCGGACCCGAGTAAGAAGAAAAGTTAAAGAGTTGACCTACTTCTGTGACTTCCATATGACATCCAAAGAGTTGGATGAATGCCAATACTGCAATATGTTGATGTGTTGATAGTATGACTATCAAGTCTGTCTAAAATCCTTAGTGAAGGACTCAGATAGAGCATCAGAATAATCTACATATAATCATTGACTCTGACTTTATTATTTCATAAGATAAAGTCTGACAATTGTATCCCAATCTTCTAATGACATTTGCAATTGGTTGCATATATATATTAGAAGATTAGAAATTTGATCTTAAGGTTTTATAGTCATCTACATGGATATTGGTGTAATTGTTGCAGCAATCTCTGTTGGATAGATAGACTCTATATTCTCAGTGGGAGAGCCCTTAGTCTTAGAGGATGTCTCTATGACCTAGATATTAGAATACCCTCATTGTTTGTTTCTAAATGTTGGAAATAAACATGAATTCTGAGATAGAACTATCATAAAGAGTTATGATGGAAATATTTCAGATAGTATTCTAACATCTAGTGGACTCCACGAAATTAGAAAAATTAATGAATGGTTCATTAAGATTTCTAACACTGAAAAGATCAATAGGAGGATGAAAGATCATTTGACAATGATCTGGCATCAAGCCTTGGACATTTGTTTGTTGATTTGATCAATAGACGAGTAAGATATGAAACTTTAGAATGTCTAAAATTTCAAATCTTACATACTTGTGAATATTGTATTCAAAGTAAAATGTCCAATACACCCTTCTCTGGGAATGGTGTTAGATGTCAAGGTATTCAGGATCTCATACATATTGATGTATGTGGATCATCTATATCATAGTGAACATTATGGATATGTGATATCTATTGATGATTACGTATGATATGAGATTTCTTCTCTTCACCTGAGAAACCTTTGAAATGTTCAAAGATTTCACAATTTTGGTTTAGAACCAAAGTTTGGAGAAAGATGAAATGAATTTGATCTAACCTAGGTAGCTTGTACCTATTAGATAAAATTCAAAGAATACCTTATGGAGATATGAATATCATTTCTATCTCACTCCTCCTAATACACCTAAACTCAATGGAGTTGTAGGGAGATACAATTGGATCATGTGTGACATGATTTGATCAATGATGAATTTTAGCATAATTATCCTCTTAGTTTCCTGGTATATATGTAGTAGAGACTACAATATATATCCTTAATAAGGTTCCATGGATGTAAGCTGGAATCTAGCACTTGAGAGTGCTACTTCATTAGGAAAATAAAGTATGGTATTGGATACCTACTTTATGACCTTGAGATTCTTAAAAAATCTCATCTCTGAGAATGTGATTCTTGGAGGATTGAGACACTTGAGAATCAAGATGAAAATGAAGTAAAGGAAGTCATTTAATCTTGAGAAGATAATGAGGCTCCTGAAATCGGAAACTAAAAGGACAATTAAAGATGAAACATTAATACCTCTTCAAATAAGTTTGAGGATGTATTCCATGTGTCAGCCAAGTCTGACAATGATCGGACTTCATGTGATGAAGCTCCTAAGGATCATGACATGGAATGATGGATATTAGCAATAAAGTCTAAAGTAGACTTCATATACAAGTGTTGTATATGGACCCTCGAGGATCCACCTATAAGGGTTAGACCCATTAAGGTGTAAATGGATCTTCAAGAGAAAGGGAACCTGATGAGAAGGTAGAGACCTTCAAAGGTCGGTTCGTAGCCATAAGCTACACATCGAAAGAGAAGACATTGCTTGCAATGAGACCTGCTCTTCGGTAACCATGCTTAAAATCATCAGAATATTGCTAACCTTAGCTACACAACTTGACGATTGCATCTTCAGGATGTAATTCAAGATTGCATTCCTCTAAGAATACCTCTCAGAGGATATTCACATGAAGTAACCCTAGGGCTTCATGGTTGAGGAAAGCAATGTGAAAGCTAACTAAATCCATCTATGGACTCAAATAAGCTTTTTGTAGTTGGAACATAAGATTTGATGAAATCAAAAGTGTTATGATTTCAGATAGAATCTTGATGTACCATGTGAAGCTTAGTGGGAGTGCCATTGTGTTCATCGTGCTAAATGTAGATAATATCCTAATCATTTGGAATGATATAAGGATGATAATAAGTGTTTTATAGACTGGCTATTCCATACCTTGAGATATGATCTCAAGAATACCTCTTAGATCTTAGTTCTGAAGTTGTTCAGAATCAAAGAAAAGAGGGTATTGGGACTGTCACATTTGTAGTACACCTTGGACATATTCCATTCTTGGAAATTCCAAGAAAGGCTTCCTTCCCTTGAGATTTGGTACTGACCTATCAAAAAGGGATAGCACCTCAATAAGTTGAGGAAGTGAATGCTAAAACTGCTTGCACTTGTGCATCAGTTACGAGAAGCTAAGTGTATGCTTGATGTGTACAAAAGCCAGATATCTGCCATGCAGTGGGAGTAGTAAACTACTAATCCTAATAACAATATCTTCAAGAAATTAAGATTTTTAGATGGAAATCTAAAAGGTCTTAACTGCGAATACCTTGAGAGATAGTGATCTCCCGGAATAAGGGTATTCTGATAAGGATTATGGAAATACTGGTTATAATAATTGAGCAATAGTGTCAAGGACACTATAACTGCTTTATCAAGATTGAGTATTGGTTGCATAAGATGCAACATTCGCATTGGATGCGAGCACTGTTACCTAGGGATATGCAAGTACCGTAAAAGGACTTGGCATAGTCTTTTGGGAACAGAGTGACTGATCAGCTTACCTAGCTATTTCTAAATAGCCTATGATTGTCACATGAGTGCCGGTTTAAATGATTAGCCCATTAATGGCTCTTTGGGCTAGTGGGAGATTGTTGGACATGTGAGCCCACGGCGAGCCATTATGCAATAAATGTTATTGCACATATCATTCCCTGATCTGAAATGAAGAATAAATAATTTGCATAATAGGTCCCTCTGTACAATTAGGGTTATGTACTATGGCTATCTTAATGATCATACAGCTGTTGATTCAATAATTGAATCATAGAGGCTGGTGCTTGGATGAATATCTAAAGAGTTAGATTGAGGACTCATCAAGCACCGTCAAATGATTGTTAAGATTTGATCTCCAGCCTGAGTAGGAGATTGCAATCCTTTCTCACATAGGCTGATATCTGACCGACCTCTTGATGCAGGTCCTCTGCATAGGAATAGAGATTCGGAGGTGTCGGATTAGTTAGGTCAAAGAGTTGACTTAACGAGATCGAGATAACATAAGTCCTATGTTGAATGCTGTCACAGCATAGGCACACATCCTCTGACCGGAGACAGATGTATTGCTATATGTCTGAGTATGTACATTTGACAGACCAATTGGTTGATGACCTAACCAAGGTCTATACACCGGCGCGTTGGTGTGCATATAAGGGCATATGAGTAATACGATCTCTCAAAGGGATCATACAGGTTCACTACTGAACCGGAAGACATGAGCTCACTCATGAGATATTGGGAAGAATCAAATTCCGTGCACGGTCGTCTTGCTTTGGAAGCTTGACTGAATTTGTAGGTTTGATATATACTTTTGGAAAGTATATGATCAAGACCTAGGTATGATATATGCTTTTGGAAAGTATATGATCGATACCAAATCCCAATGATCAAATGAGAAACTTGGTGATCAAACCCTGAAGAAGACAGTGTAAAATAGATCTTGATCTTCGGGTTGACCATGGGTCTTCCAGTATGCAGGATGTACAGGTATTGGGAATACCTGAAGGGTGATGTGATCATAAACGATTGTATATCCATGACGCTTCCATTCCGAGGGAGTGATGAAACAGGTCTGGATTTTAGTGACTCCTTTCAGTAGAGAAGCAATCCGATCTTAGTCCAAGTGTTGGACATTGGTCTGAATGGGATTCAGGTTCAATGAGAAGATTGGATTTGCGGTCTTGATTTAATCAAGCATCTATGAGAGGTTCGTTCGATCTGGATTTGAGATAATATCTCAATATCCAAGTCACTATACATGGTATAATACAATCGCCCTGTCCTTATCTCCAAGCATCTGCGGAGAAAGCACATTATTCTTGAAAGGGTTCAAGAATAATTCTTTTGATAAAATATCCAAGCAAGGACTTGATGATTAAATGAGATTTAATTATCAAGCTTAAATATGAATATGATTCATATTGTGAAAATGATTGTCTAAGATAATTAAATGGGATTTAATTATCAAGGATTAAGAGAATGTGGATAGCACTATCCATGATATATGTGTGTTATAAATATGATTTATAATATACATATATAAGAGAGAGAATTTATGTAAATAGCATTTGTTAATTAATAATGTGGATTGGAATCACATTTATTAATTAACTGGAAATGCAATTTACTAATTAGTTTGGGTTGTGAATATGATTCACATAATATTCAATGGCATGATTGAAATATTCACAAATTAATTTGGAATTAATATGGTGGATATTATTGCAGTAATAGTTATTGCAATTTAATTAAGAAATAATAAGATAAATAAAAAGGAGACAAAATAACCCCCTATGATTTAGGGAGGTTAGTTGACTCCCTTTTTGTTGTCACATTATCTCTTAATTAGTTAAATTAAATTATGTTGATAATGTTGCAACATATTTTAATTTAAATTAATGTTGTTGGTTTTAACCAACAACAATCATAGCCATTGATTTAGCATGGACCAAGCATAGCCTTTGGATCCATGTGTCCCATGGATTGAGATCCATTGGATCCTAAACTAATATAAATAGAGGGCTAGGGTAGCCTTCCATGGTACATCATTAAGAGTTGTACAAGGTGACAACTCTCTCTCTCTCTTTCTCATTCTCGCCCTCTCTCTCTTTCTCTTCTCCATTAAGTGGTCGTCCACTTTGTGTTGAGAAAAGAGAGACTCTCGGCTTCTTCTTCGACGACTCGTGGATCTCCATCTTCTTTGGAGTTTCTTACTCTAAAGGAAGACGACGGATTTCTTTTGACGAAATCGGGGGAGCCATCGCTTGGATCTTCATCGAGGATTGTGGGAAGGAACGTGACTCATCATCGCGCCCGCAAGTGCGTTCTTCGTGGATCGGACTTAAGATAGGAGGATCTCTACTTTGGGATCTCGCGATCACAACCACGCTTCAAGAGGTATTCCTTGTACTTTGTGGTTTGATGAAACGATCCGAGAAGTGTTCTCGTGATCATGTGGTTTCATCTTTAAAGTTAAAAAATTTTAATTTCCGCTGCATCTAGCATCTAGTACGACTAGTTGCTCCGATTGCATACGATGCGATCGACACGCTTCCGTGATGCGCTTGAGGATTCTCAATATCCTTCACCCAAACCATCCGCCGATCATCGTCGAAGTGCCCCTTCTCCGGTGGTGACAGCCCGTGAGCCACCACACCTCGCCGGCGTGATCTAAGGGACTCCAACTCCTCTTCGCAGCTCCACCCCGAGCAGCTGCTCGCTCCGGCCAATCCCAACGCCGTCGAGCCCTATTCCCGTCCAGGTAGTCTTACTCTCTCTCTCTCTCTACATCTCTCTATCTCTCGATCAAATCCGCTGATCCACCATTCAAGGAGTGTTCCCTCCGGGCGTGACAACCGCGAGGCCCTCCCCCGGCGTGATCTGAGAAGCTTCGCCTCTCGTCGCAGCGTTGTCCCGTGCTCGCTGCCTTGCTCCGATCCGCCGTCGAGCCCCCTTCCTCGGGTATCCTCTCTCTCTTTCTCTCTTCCTCTCCCTCGCCTCGAGTTCTTCGTATTGCCGACTCCGCCGCTACCTCGACGGCCGCCGGCCGTGTGTCGGCCCCTTCATCGACAACCCTCGTCCTCAGCGCCACCAACTTCGACTCCAGCAGATCATCTTCTCCGGCCGTAACTCCGTCAACGCCATCAACGCCACAGCAGAGGCCCACCTCCGCTTCATGCCTCTGCCTGTTGGGCAACCTCCGCTGCGACAGCAAGCCGCCTCCACCCTCGCTTCACCGCCCAACTACCGCAGGAGGTGGTGGTTCTCCAGTTACGCAACCGGCCGTCGCACCACCAGACTCCAGCCAGGAGCAAGTACCATCGCCACCTCTGCCTTGCGCCGGTACTCCTCCATCACCGCCACGCTCGCCACCGGAGCCCCGACACCACCATCAGCCGCCGGGCGTGAAGCCCGAGGCCCCCGCCTCACGTGCGTCGCACGTGGTGGGGGAACGTCCTCATTCACCAAACCCCAGGTCACGTGCTCGGCACGTGACCTTGTGGGTAAATTGCAGTTGCCCCCTAGAGGTTTCCCAATTTGCACAGCAACCCCCGCCTCCAAGAGCACGTGCCTGGCACGTACCACTTGGACATTTTGCAGCATCGCCCCCTTCTATTTTTGGTAATTACACAAAGCCCCCCCCATTTGCATTTTTATTTATTTACATATTGCAAACATACCCCTATGTTCCCCTTTTGATTTGAACCTTCTCTCTACATTATTTTATCAATCTAAAAATAGGATGATGTTTATTGACTAATTCTCTACATTTTAACATATTGTGGATATTTTTGTGATTGATGGTTAATTAATAAATAATTGTTTTGTGGAAATTTGCATATTTTACTCATTTCTTGCTCTGAAATTCATAGTTGATTAACCATTGCTCTAAAAATCCCCAAAAAATCACACTTGTAGAGTTAATTGTCCTTAACATTGTGCCCAAAAAGATTTGCATTTGGATACATATTTTGTCCTATAAAAATCATTTTGCATCTTTTAGTATTTAATTTTTAATAGGTATTAAACCCCACATTTTCGAGGTTTAGAATTTTTCTGAGATTCATGACATAGTGATAGATCTTAGATAATTTTATTTCTTGAAAATAAGTAGGTTTAATATTTATTATAATTAAATATTGAAAATCATTCTATTTGCATTTAAAAATCCATAAAAAATTCATATTGCATCCAAAAATTCCAAAAAAAAGGTACAGTGCACCCATTTCATCATAATTTACATTGTGGCCAAGTTTCGTAATTTTCGGACATCGTTTGATCGAAATTTATATTTTAGTCCCTAAAATAGGCCAAATTTGCATTTAACACCCCTTATTTGCATTAAAAATTCCAAAAAAAAGACCGCCTCGAAAACCGAACACAAACTTTGATAGACATCACTCTAGGTTGTTCCTTTGCCTCCTTGTGATCGACCTTGGGACTTGCCCAAGTAAAACAAACATAAAACCACGAGATTAAAAATTGAATAAATTATTTGTGGTATTTTCTTGACTGATTCCGATTACCGCCTACACCGCACGACTTATCATTTTACGCACGACACGATAGAAACACATTCTTAACTTGGCATTTCCGGCTTCGTCACCTGTACAAGATGGACTCGGTATACAGGTACAGGTGGTGCAGAAGGGGCAGGTAGCTTTATCTTAGCTACCTTCTTATTAAGTTCCTCCACTTGCTTCGGCAACTTCGAGAGAGACTCAAGGTCAGTGACCCTCTTGTGAATCTGCTCGACCATGGTTAACTTATCTGCGATTATCCCCATGCTAGGGATAAGGTCGTCTGTCAGATTCGTTACAGTCCTTTGGGTTGTCTCATTGGTGAGGCTCGAAGGAGACAACTGATAGGCCCCGGTGGCCTGAGATTTGCATGTTTCCGCCATCTCCTCTAGGATCTTCAATACAACATTTTCATTCTTGTTCAGATAGCTTCCTCAAAAGGAAGCACTCACTAACCCCTGCATTTCTGAGGTCAGACCACAGAACAAGGTCTGGACTAGGATCGCCTTGGAAATGCCATGGCATGGGCATTTCTAAATAAGGTTATTAAACCTATCCAAAGATTCATGGAATGGTTCGTTGGGTCCTTGGGAAAAGCTTGCGATCTTTGTTCTCATTTGATTAGTCCTACTGAGTGGGTAGAACTTTTTCAGGAAAAGGTCCTTGAACTGCATCCATGTTGTACACATCACCCCTAGGTTCTTCAGCCAATGTGCTACCTTATCTGCTAAGGCAAATGGGGTGGCCTTCAGCCTAATCCTGCCCAACCCTAGGGTGACCAAGGTTATTGCAAACCAGCTTGAAATCTTTGAGGAAGGCATATGGTTCTTCGTTTGCATTTCCATTAAACTTTGGAAGCAGGCTAAGAAAGTGGTGCTTGAGCTCGAATGCTTGGGGGGAACTGTTGGTGCCAACCAACTGTGCATCTCTTTTCCCGCTGGGCTATAAGCATCAATCATTGGTCTGTCGATTCCTCCTGCTGCAATGATCTGTCCCATCCTTGCTGTGAGATCTGCATTTTGTTGTTCGGTTGTGTCTAGGAGAGTAAGGATTGCTTGGAGTGGGTCATATCTGTGTTCTTCCTCATCTGGAGGTTGCTTTGGTGGCATCTTGTCTTCTGGTCTTGGGTAATGGAAATGATCTGGGTTAGAGGACAAATCAAGGAAGGGGTTCTTACCGAAGCGATGGTCTTCCTTGGCAAGCTTAGAGGAGAGGAAAGGGTTGGTTTGAGAGTAACCACCCTGGGCGTGAGAGATCCAGAACTCAAGAGGGTCATGAGCTCTGGGTGGTCCAAGCTGCGCTTGGGCCGGTGAAGATGAGTTTCGTGGGGGGCTCAAAGAGAGATTGGCGAATAATGTGTCGATATTCCCCCAGTCAGTCATATTGGATTGGCGAGAAGAATTGGGAGTTCTAAGTGAAGATAGGATTTTACTCCTACCTGAAGCAAGAAGTACAATCCAACCTTGTATTTTCACACTCAACACTGTGAAGGACCCGGAACCGAGTCCAATTAATCTGGTTGATTTTAAGTGTGATTTTCAAGCAAATAGCAAAGGTTACGTGGCCTAGAGGGAAGTCGTCTCAAAGCCGGATACATCTTCCCTATTTAACCTATCGCCTAAGATACTTGCATCCTTCCTGTCTTCGCTCCTATCCCAAGTTGATGGATTCAAAGACCATGCCCCTATCTACCTGCAATCAGGTGGAGACTGGGTTAGTCCAATACACATAGCACGCCTATCGTCCAGTCTCGATTTCCTTTAACTTAAGTTGGAAAACCAAGAGAGAGAAATCGAGAAAAGCTGATGCACGAAAAACAATGATGCTTATGCTGAGTAGAGAATACATACAATGATCCCTTCGCTTTTATGCAGGATGCAAAACATAATTGAAATCTTTTTACACTACATGCAAATGCAGACGACAAAATCCGCTCCTAGACAAGCAGTTCTATTAGCGAGTGAAGCACAAGTTGATTTGACTAGATCTGCGGTCTAAGTACGTCTTTTAAGTGATGTGTGGTCCTACAAGATTTCGAGCACAAGTAAACCCTAGAGTGGCTCGAGGAGCCGCTAGTGCAAGCCTAATCTAAAAATTCAATCCACACAGCAGACGGGGACATGGTTTCACTATGTTTACACTCGCGAGAACCCAAACGGGAACCGCTCGAAATAATGCAAAAAAATAAAGAAATGAAGAAAATGCAAGTCCTCTTAAGTCACTCAAACAAATTAAAATGCAGGTTCTTCGAAGCGTCTTCAACTCCCCGCGTTCCTCGCATAAAAACAAGTTGAGGTCAAATTGATAATGACACAAAAATACAAGAATTAAAAGACAGAATAATATTCACAAGAAAACCAGGGGTCAAACTACCCGGGGATGGAAAATCAGACATTAGAAATTAACTGCAAATTAGCCTAAGCCATGCGTCCCCGGCAACAGCGCCATTTTGATGAGCGTCCTACTACCCTTGTTAATTTAATCAAAGTAATGGTCAAATTAATGTGTTTCCGTTCGTTGTAGTCGGATAATAAGAGCAAATCAAAAACCACTTTTCATTAATGTTAAGTTAATAACGAGTGGCAAATTTATATTACTTGGGCAAGTCCAAGGTCGAACTCAGGGAGGCAGCTGTCTCCTTAGGTAGATTTTTAGCAAATTTCCAAGGTCGGATTTTCAGGTGATAATTTTTTTGGGTCTTTTTCAATCTACTTTATGCAAGAAAGAAAAGACACATGCACAATCGGGCCAATTTCCAAGTTAATTCAGAAAGATGGTTAAACTAATTCCAAAAATTATGAAACTTGGCCAGATGGTGAAATGCTATGAAAGTAAGCTACTCTATTTTTTTGGATTTTTCTGACACTAAGTGAATTTACTACGAATTTAAAATGGATGCAAGGTGATTTTGACTAAATTAATTTTAATAAATATCAAATCAAAATATTTTCATATATAAAAATTACCCTAGATAGATCTAAGTGTGAAGAATCAAGGAAAATTAATAGACCTAAATTTCTATGTAAATGAACCCATTAAAAATTTATTAAGGAAATCACAAAAGGATTTATTCAGGCCTCAAGATGTGTGCAAACGAGATGATTTTTGGATACAATGTAAACTTAATTATCATCAATCTAATGTGAATTTTAGGCGATTTTTGGGGTCACAGAGAAATTACTACAAATTAATAGGCATAAATGGGCAAAATATGAGAAAATTTCACCAATTAATTAATAATAAAAACCACTATTTCCACAAAAATGTGCCAAGTGTCACATATGAAAGAGGAAAACGTAAGCTACACAATGCAATTTTCAAACTTTAAAAATGAGTTAAAATGAATGCCTAAATATGTGTGCAAAGTCAGGGGCCTATTTGAAATTAGAGGAAATAAAATTGATAAAAAGTAAACATGTTGACAGGGACTGATATGCAATTACTTATAATGTTAGGGGATGCAAATTTCCCTTGGAACACGTGCTCCTTACGCGGGGTCTCCTGGTAGGGACTGAAATGTAATTACAAAAACTTCTAGGGGCCTCGCTGCAAATTACCCAGGCTACACGTGCAAACCACGTGAGGGTCCCAAGCTCGGTGGTACTTCAGAGGCTCGGGTGACTCTGGAGGCTCGGACTTGGCTCGGAGCAGCTTCAGGGAATCCGAGCCTGGTGGTCGGGGAAGAGGCTCGGATCAGGCGACGTGGCTCGATGTGAACTGTGGATCAAGTGAAGATCCAACGGTTGCTGATGGATGGAGACGTGGCACGCCTAGATCCGTTAGATCTAATGAAGATCAACGGTGGATGGTTGCTCCTGAGACGAAGCATGGATGATCATCGACCGTTAGACCTAAAGTGATCCAACGACGTCTGGAGTGCGGGGAAAGCGGTGACGTAGCTCGATCAGATGCGTAGGATCCTCCTGATCCTACAGCTGCGGGACATGGGCAATGTGGCGTGCTCCAGACCGTCCGATCAAGGCGATCGGACGACTGCTGCTCTTCTTCCTCAAGCAGGTCCGCCTCCTCCTGCGGCGGAGAGGGCTGTACTCCGGTGAAGGGTCTTGAGCTCCACCTCCTCCTCGGGTCGTCGATGAAGCTCGTCGGAGGCTCCGAAGTAGTTGGGAAGACTCGGGAAGGTATCAGGGATCCTCCGGCGATCTCAGGAGGGGCTGATCGGCTCTGGAGAGCAGTGGCGGAGAAGCTCGAGGGAAGCTTCGATGAAGTCCCAGCCAGTGAAGTAGATGTACCTGCATGGGGTTAGCAGTATAGCCGAGGCGTGCAACATGTATGTGGAGTCAACGTGAGTGTAGTGCGAGGCCTGAGTGGCGTAATAGGGGGTCCGGTGATCGAGCTCTGCCAAGGTGGCGGAGCTGGCGTCAGCGTGAGTGGGGATGCTTCGTCGAAGTGAATGAAGTATGGCGTGAAGGTCAGAGCTGCGAGGGGAAGCTTGGTGGATGCTCAACAGAGTAGGAAGTGAAGCGAGGACGACGAATAAAATCGGAGAAGAAGAAGGAAAATGAAGAAGAAGGTCGGAGGGAAGATGTAGGTGTCTACCTGGGATTAGAAGCTCGGGTGAGAGCTTCCAGGTCTTCTCTCAAGGGTTGGTAGTGTCCCAAGCTCGTGCAGCTAGCGGAGCAGGCTGCGGCTCGGCGGTAGAGGGCCTTGGATCTCGCAGGAGGTCGTCGACCTTCTTCGCTCGATTTCGTGCCCAATTTCTGTCACCAACAAGGAGAATGCAGCTCAGGGAAGCCTCATGTACTGGCGGATGGGGATGAAGGTGGCCGGAGGCATAATATTTATAGGTTGGAGGTGACGGCATAAGTGGAGAGGTGATGGAGTTGGTGGGCATCGTGGAGCGAGGTGGATGGAGATTATGGAGTTTGAGGAGTTCGGCGAGGATGAGGGGAGATAGGGCTACACGAGGGAGGTGGTAATGGTCAGCGAGGGTGGACGGTGAAGCTCTTGAAATAGAAAGGGGGTGGCCCTCGCGCATGGTGGGCGGCGTGGGGCACGGGGTGTGATGAATCTCCATTTCATCACCTTTATTCTATCATTTTGGCCTTAAAAACCCCAGCAAATGCATGTAAATAGCATTAATTTGTATAAAATAGCATTCATTATTTATTGTATTTACTGTACATAGAATAAGGTTTTTAATGCCAAAATTATAGAATAAAGAGAAGAAAAGAAAAAGGAATAAAATATTGCAAATATTTTATGACCCTAACCCCGAGACCAAGGCCAGCATGGAATTGGTCGACAAGGAATAAAGTAGGGGGAGATAAGGGCCAATTATACAATAAATATCTCATTTATTAATTCATTCATTTATGCATTTTTGGCACCTATTTTGTACATAATTATTTATTCATCAAATAAAGAAACTTTGTTCATAAAAGTTGTAGATAATAATATAAATAAAAATACAAAATTGAGTTTGTGTAAAAATAATACACAGTGTACATTGAATACACAAAATAAAAAGCAAAAATCTCAACTTCACAGACCCATATCTTGCAAATAAAAACTCCAAATCACCCAAACTCACCTTTAATTGTATATAGAATTCCATGAACTATTTTATAAAATTGGTTTCATAATTTTTGGAGTCCACCTGTGGAAGTTAGGTTTTTGGCCTATCTTGTACATACTACCTGATTAAAATATTCATTTTATTCAATATTCATTATTTTTATAAACTCATATTTTTAGAATCTTGTAAATAATGTATGTAATTCATATACCTACTAGCATTAGAATAAAACCAAAAAATAATTTGGAAAGTAAAAGAAGTCTATGTAATATCTATAGGCAAAATACCTATGAGAAATATGTACATAAATAAAAGGGGTTTTTATTCTTTTATTCTTTATTCTTCTATATTTTTAGACTAATGTATATATTATATAGAACTTGTTAAAAATACAAAGCTAAAATAAAAACAAATAAAATTTATTAAATAAATAAAATATATCGGTAAAATACCTATAAGTATACTAAGATACACACAAACACATTTATTTAAAAATATAAATAAACTCATAAAAATCAAATAAAAATATATTTATAAAAATAAGTTATAAATTTATAAATTAAAACAATAAAATAATAAAAAAAAATAAACAAATTAAAAATAAAATACACAAAAATACATGTAAATACATACGTATACACATTATTCAAATAAAACTATAATAAAATACCTCGAAAAATTCAATAAAAATCATGAATAAATACTACATGAAATAATACACATTTTTTATTTTATACACAAAAATTAATAAAATCATTTACTATGTTAAATAATTCATTTTTAATAAGGATCCCTGTTTTGGCGTGTAGCGGCTGAGGTGGACCAATCAGGTCCCTCCGCGAGTTGACCCCAGTCAACTCGGCCTCCAGCCGCTTGACTTGACGGGCGCTATCTTTTCGCCCGTCTTTTCCCTTTTTTCCCGCTCGAATCTATCATCCATCGCCTTCGATCCCTTCATGAAAAATGTTCCCTGACCATCCGTGAATCCCGCCGAGATCTTGGATCCATTGTGCATACCACCGATTCATTAATAATCGCCGGTCACTGGGGGTCGTCAGAATTGTATATAAATAACTCCTCCCACTTCCTTGGCCGAATTTGGCCATTTTCATCCCCTTCTTTGAGCTTGAATGAGCTCCTGGCGGAGCCCTCGTGACAGGAGGCGCTTCCCAGCACCTCGATTCGCCCAAGGAGGTGGGAAATTTTGTCGCGGTGGTGCTCCGGCGACCACCCTGCTCCCTGGCGGCCCCCAGGTATAAGAGCTGCGCTTTTATCATTTTTAGGTAGTTTTTCGTTTATGCATGTCATTCTCGTATTTTATTTCGCATTTAGATCTGTAGTTTAGCATAGAATTGCGATTTCGTAGTTCGCCGGAGCTTCGCTCCGGCGAGCTTTTCACAGTGCCCTCGCCGTGCTCCGACCACCCTTTCACCTCCATTTCTATACCCCTTCATTTCCCTACACCCCAAGCACCTCCGTTCACCCAGATCTTCACCAGATCTGGAGATCAGATCTCCTCCTCCGCCCTTCGCCGGAGATCACCGCCCCGCACCCCTTTCGCTCATTTTAACCCAAATAAGTCCCCCAGCCCTTTGTTTTTGTGCGCTGAGCTTTCTTGCAGGTGCTGGAGGCCAAAGGACCCCCGTTGGGGTCGATTCGACTCTTCTGCAGGTACCTGGAGCTCTTTGGCTTCATCGACCTCGCTCGACCGTTCCGGTGAGCCTCCGGCTCCCCTGAGTGCTCAAGCCAACAGAGTAGAGCCCCAGGTTGCTTCTTGGACCATCAGATGCCCGAGGGAGTGTCGGACGAGCGAGCAGCACCGGATCGAAGGTCGGAGAAGGGGGAGTTCTTCCCTGTTCTTCGTGCCTTCGCCTTTACCGTCCGATCGTGGTCCCAGCCCAGTTCAGATCCTAGCCGTCCGATGGAGCTCTGCATCGACCGTCAGATCACGCGGCTGATCTAATCTCAGCCTCCCATCGGCGAAGCGTCATCGGGCAAGGAGGTGGCGACGCGTGTCAAGTGGATAACGCTGAACCGTTGGATCGCGCGCCTTATGGGGGTAATTTGCACATTTAGCCCCTGCCATTTTTTGTATTTAATTTTTAATCTTGTAAAATATATAGCACGTTGTAAATAAAATGTAAATTTTGCAGAAAGGACCCTGAGCTCATTGATAATTACATTTAGGTCCTTCCGTGCCTCACGTGCAGTCCCACGTGAGGCGCGTGAATTTTGCATGTAGGCCCTGGCGGTTTTTCTATATTGTAAAATAATTCTAAAAATTAAAATAAATGTTTATTTCTGTTGTATTTTTGCACTGATGCCCCTGTAACTTATTTTATTTGCAAAAATACCCCTGCCAGGCTGTTTCATTTTTGTCTCTTTATCTATTTATTAAAAATACCTAGATGGCTTCTAAAAATCCACAAAAATTAGGATAGGTGCTCTATGCCATGCTTGTTCACGCTCATATTTTATTTTGCATTTTTTGCATTTTTCCTAATTATTAAAAACGAAAAAGAAGCCATTTTTGTACTGTCTAAATTAAAAAAGAAAAAAATTAGAAAATGATTTTGAAAAATTCCAAAAAAAAATATATATGGTATAACTATATCTATATTGAGTCCAGAAAATGAAAAACCCTAAAAATATGAAAAAGAAAATAAAAAAAAATTATAAAAACCTAAAACCCACAAAAACAATAATTGGACATGATCAATGGATTGAATAATGGATACATCACATACATTCCCTTCGCCTCCCAGTGTTCGACCTCTACTTGTGCTTACACCTATACACATTTTACATGTAGAGTTATAATAAATTTTGACTCCACATTTTTGATATTCATTGCATATATTTATTGTGGGTTAATTGTTGATCGATTCGGGATTCTGTCTGAGGTCAACTCAGCGACTGTCTCTCCGCCTTGTGGAAAGATACGATCTCGGCAGAATCCCGGTCATCAAATGGCGCCGTTGCCGGGGAGGCAACGGATTTTGTATGATTTTGTGTGGTTATTTGTTCATTTATTTGATCCTTTGTTCATGTCCTTCATTTATTTATTTGAGTGAATTTTATTTGATATTATTCATGGACTGCTCTGACCATCTCTTTCTTTTTGTCTTTAATGCGAGGGACCGCCAAGCGACGGAGGACCTCCTAGGAGGACCTATGCACCCCAGCAAGGCGGAGTTGGCTCTTCTATGCCCAGCCAACAGGAGAGAGCATCTATGACAGGAGACGGAGAACTTTTGCAGACAGTCTCTATTTTTATGCATTTTATATTATTTCATTTTATTAGGTATCTTTATGTGAGAGAGTGACCCTTAGAATTTTGTAATAATACAGGACTCTCACAGGTACACTCCGACTCCCGAGGTCCATTGCCCGAGTGATTGTTCCCTTGGGGGCCTCGACGGTTTTGACATTTTTTCATTTTTATTTTATTTTTATTATTTTGTGTGAATGAGCCCTAGCTTAGGAATTGCTTGCCGATAGATTAAGGCCCAAACACCCTAATATATTTGCATGTACCTATAGTGCGTTTTGGACCTAGTCAAATCTAAACAGTCGGTTCATTTATCTCTTAACCCCTGTGCCGTGAGCGAGCCCCATCAAGCGCTACTCCTGAACTCGAGCGTGTCGAGAAGAGGAGGGGTGAGCCAAGACCAGACCCTTAGGTTAGGGATAAGTGACCGACTTGTGGTGCTTCACGATAATAGCAGTTACTATCCTAGGGCGATTTCTTCGGCTTGCATTTGCATATAGCATAGGTTTCAATTCTGTTATGCATCCCGCATGGAGAGAGCTGGGAAGCACTGTAAGTCTTCTTACTTAGCATGCATCATCGATTTCCGACTTGCATGGCTTTTCCGACTTCTCCCTATGTTTTTGACCACTTAGGATGCTTAATGGAAATTGGAACCGCGATAGGCACGTGCATTGAAAATACCCAAAAAAAAGTGATAACTTAAATAAAATCGGGACTGCTAACTCTATTGGACTTAAAATAAAACATGATGGATTTCCTTGTTTTGGGGAGAGCAACCCCCTCATTCTATGCGTTTTAAATTGCTTACGTACACACTAAGGAGTAGAGCCCAAATCCTATCAAGCCTCCTACGTGATTGTACAATTTTTGTGATTCTCACCTAACTCTAAAAATGAAAAGATAAATGACCGTCACCTGATGGTCTTCACTGTGTTGAGTAGGTGAATTGGGGGTGTTGCCTTGTGTATTGATTGTGACTTGGAGTTCATTGTGTTTTCCATTCATTATTAGAGTAGACGGTCCCGTCCGTGTGAGTCATGCATTTTTCATCTTTGAGTCTCTCTATCTCTCTTATACATATATCTCTTCATCATGCATCGAGTCGTGATATTGGCGCTTGAGCTCAATCATTCTTCGCCAAGTCCTTTGTTTCCCGCTTCTTCACCATCTTCTATGTATCCATCGTACCATCTTCTCTGGTTCGAGGAGAGACCGCTCTTCGGACCGCAATTTTGACGGTGTTCCCGCCTTGTGTGGAACACCCAATTTTGTCTATGTCCCAATTTTCTCGCCCGCCCTCCTCGTACCCTCTGTATCATCTCTCTCTTTATCCGGGAATGCTGTGCATATTGATGAGGCCCGCATCGAGGATTATTTATACAGATTATTTGTGTAAGTCGGGCATGATATTGCGGATGCTGAGATTGATTTGGTGGATTTGACTTTTGATGCATGCATATGTGCTTATTGAGGATTTTTGTGATGCATGATAATTAGGTGTGATTCTTTATTGAAGATTTAGATCTTGCACACCGGATTGAGGATGTAATGATCTTCAGTGATTTGAGGATGATATCAGGATGTTTCTATTGTTTTATCCATTTCGAGGTTCCTACCATCTGTGATTTCTGGGCTGAATAGACTATCTTGATATATGCTTCATGATGACGATGATTGGAACCCACATGATTTCTCTTCTACATGAGTGACCCATCCTCGATCTCCTGACTTCATTATCCACCCCTGGAACTTAGAGGATTCCTGACTATTTTTCGTGCCATCTCAGTTGACTGGATTGACCCAAGGGATGCTTGGTGAATGACATGATTATTCGCTCCCTGACATGATCTTATGCCCTCCGAATAATTGAATGATTTATTGCTTTTGAGGACCTGAGATGACTTGCCAGCATTCCCATGACCTTCATTGCTATAGCTCGCATTGCTCCCCGAGGACTATCTGCGGGAGAATGCGACAATTTCTAGGACTGCGGTTTCATTCACTGCTTGGGTCGCCATTGTGATGGGACCCGAAACCGAGTCGTACGATATGTTTGATTGGCCTCCCCCTGTGATTGTGTACTTGACCTGTTGGTACACGAGGCCAATGTATTTGACTCATCTGAGTCCGCTCTCCTTGACGGTCCTCGCAAGGCAGAGCTCCACTTTTCTGATTATTCCATGCCTGGTTCATAGCTCTCCGAGGGTTATCTGCGAGAGGCTATGACACATTATTGCTATAATGGTCTCTTCTACTGGTAGACGGTCGGCCGTCTATCGAGACTATATTTCTGTGGATCCGTTTGATGGGTCCGGCTCCTTCGAGCCCTTCTCTCTCCTTGACGACCCTCGCAAGGACGAGATGTACTCTGATTATTCACTGCATAGCTCACATCGCTTCCCGAGGACTATCTGCGGACGGATATGACACTTTCTTTACGATCGGCTTCACTCATTTCCTGTGCTGCCACCTTGTTGGGGCACGGAGCTGACTCATCTGATTTGTGCACTCGGTCTCCATTTCTGATTATGCGCCTAATCTGTTGGGGCATGAGACCGACTTGTTTAGACTCCTTTGAGTCCTCTCTCCTTGACGGTCCTCGCAAGGATGAGCTCTTATTATTCATTTGATTAGTTCGTAGCTCCCCGAGGGTTATCTGCGGGAGACTACGACATATTTCAGATCTGATTGGTCTCTTCTGTTGGTAGCCGCCTTGTCGACTACTGAGACCACTATGTGGATCCGTCTGATGGATCCGGCTCCTTTGAGCCCGCTCTCCTTGACGACCCTCGCAAGGTAGAGGCACTTTCTGACTATTCCCTGCCTAGATCGCAGTACTCTCCGAGGACTATCTGCGGGAGGCTGCGACACTCTATTTACGCTCGGTTCCCACCTTCTGATTGTGTCTCCTCTCTGTTGGAGCACGGAGCCGGGTCGTCTGATATGCAATACTTTTGGTCCCATCCTGAGTTGCCTATCCGATCTGCGGATCATGGGACCCATCTGATTAGACTCCTTTGAGTCTGCTCGCCTTGACGGTCCTCGCAGGGTTGAGTTTTTGATATCTGCTATTCCCATGACTAGTTGGCAGCCCGCTCCCCGAGGGTTATTTGCGGGATGCTGCCACACTTTCTCGATTTTTTGGTCTCTTCTGTTGGTAGCCGCCTTGTCGACTACTGAGACCACTATGTGGATCCGTCTGATGGATCCGGCTCCTTTGAGCCCGCTCTCCTTGACGACCCTCGCAAGGTAGAGGCACTTTCTGACTATTCCCTGCCTAGATCGCAGTACTCTCCGAGGACTATCTGCGGGAGGCTGCGACACTCTATTTACGCTCGGTTCCCACCTTCTGATTGTGTCTCCTCTCTGTTGGAGCACGGAGCCGGGTCGTCTGATATGCAATACTTTTGGTCCCATCCTGAGTTGCCTATCCGATCTACGGATCATGGGACCCATCTGATTAGACTCCTTTGAGTCTGCTCGCCTTGACGGTCCTCGCAGGGTTGAGTTTTTGATATCTGCTATTCCCATGACTAGTTGGCAGCCCGCTCCCCGAGGGTTGTCTGCGGGACGCTGCCACACCTTCTGGATTTATCGGTCTCTTCTGCTGGTAGCCGATCTGCCGCCTATCGAGACCGTCTCTGTGATCCGTCTGATGGATCAGGCTCCTTTGAGCCCGCTCTCCTTGACGACCCTCGCCAGGGTGAGCTTCTGTTCTGATTATTCATTGCTTAGCATGTACCACTCTCCGAGGGTTATCTGCGGGAGGGTACATCATTTTCTAGGTACACGGCTTCATTTCTGGTGTCTCCCCGTTGGTGGAGCACGAAGCCGGACCTTCTGACTTATGTACTCGGTTTCCTCCCTGGTTGTGTCTCCTGTCTGTTGGAGCACGGAGCCGAGTACTCTAATTATTCTCTGATTTTGCTCACCTTGAGGACCCTCGCAGGAGTGAGCCACATATTGTGTTGTTCGGTGTATTCTTGTGACTTTCAGATTATATCACCACCGTGCAGCACACAGTCTCATATGCCTTATTTCTGATCTATCTGAGACCATGATTGACTAGGAGGAGTCTGTACTGCTCTTTCTTCCTCTCGGTTTTACGGTATTGGCTCTGTTCCCTCATGTTGACCATATGAGCCGATTGACTGCTTCATGCTACCGGACCCGATATCTATCCTTTCGATCTGTTGACCCCGGTAGCTGACACCCACTTGATTGCATATTCGGGTGTATTTTCACCTTCTGACCGCGTCCTCGTTCTCACAGGGAGACGACGACGAGAGCACGGTAGTCGCTTGTCAGATACCGTCCTGTACTTCACCAGTCTCTTCACCGCTTGTATATATGTGTATTCTGTTCATCCTTTCTCCCGCATGTTATGTGTGCCCTAGATCTATCGCCATATCTTTGTGACTACACTTAGGACGTACCTTTTCCTAAGTGTAGGGGGGTACGCACCGAGTTGTTCTTTCCTTGCACATTTTTCGTCACTCCTTTTGTTGCCTATATTTAGGGATATCTCACCCTAAGTATAGGGGGAGTGATGTGTATATTCTCCACGATCTTTTCATCTATCTGTATATATATATATATATATCTTTTCTTCTCCTTTTCTTCTTTTCTTCTTTTCCTTTTTCTATCTTCTGTATCTAAATAAAAGGTGTCACCCCCTTGTGTCAGTTTTCTGTACTTAGGACGTACTTTGTCCTAAGTATAGGGGGGTGCACCCCTGATTTGTTAATTCTTTGATCTATTTATTCCCACCCTTGACCCTCCCTGCTTTGTGTACAGTCTGCTATACTTAGGATTATTTGATCCTAAGTATAGGGGGGACGGTCAACTTCTATTTCCTTTGTCTCTTATTCTTATTCTTTAGACTTGTCTATACTCAGTACGAGTTATGTCTTCTATTTTCTTTTCGATCTATGAGGACATAGCTCAAGCTAAGTATAGGGGGGTCGTATATACTATGTATATACTTTAGCCATAACTCGTACTTTCGTAATAATATGGCTAATAATTCTTTAAATTCGTTAAAAATCCTTAATAAAAAGATGGGATTATTCCTCAAATTCTTTTTGTATATACTGATTAATAAATCAGGTGAAAATGTTTTTTGCAAAATGTTTGAAAAATAGTTTGAAAAGTATTGTGAACATTTATTGAAAACTATTTTGAAAACGTTTTGTTACATGTTTTTAACCTGTGTAAAGATGTGTGGTTTGTAAAGATTTATTTTCTTTGTGTGAAATAAAATGTTTGAAAAATGATTTGCAAATGGTTTGAAAAATGGTTGCAAAAATATTTTGAAAAATCTATATATACTGTTTTGAAAAACCTTTGCAAAATGATTTTCAAATGTGTGTACATGTTTGTAAAAATGTTTGTAAAAATTATTTTGGACTATAGTTTTCAAAAATTGTTTGAAAAATTTGTGTCAAATAAATTTGAGGAATAGTCACATATAATAATAACTAATATAATATATATATCTTATGAATAAAAATAAAATAAATAAATAAACACAATTCTTTAATAAGTGTACATATATGCTTATAAATAAAAACTAAATTGTAAATTCTTAATTCTTGTAAAATAAAGCGGCACGCCCGTGTAAATAGTTGTACATATTTTCTACTGTGAGTGCCAAAATTGTTTTATTTTGCAAAAATTCTTTCTCTGTGTAAAAATCTTTCGAATTCTGTGAAAAATTCCATTATTCTTTGCATATTTGAAATAGCATTTGCATAGCATTCATATTCGTTGATTGAGCTTGATGATTGAACTAGTCCAATAAAGTCGAAGATTGGAGCTTGGTTGGAACTTACTGCACCTAACTGCACTGGAACCTTATGGGAACTAGGTTTAAGGTACTTCAGGTCTATTCAGACTTAATTCTTTGAGAAATCAGGGCTAGGTTCAAGTCACCTCAGTGGACTAACTAGAACTTTTCGAAACACACGTATGACTCTTGTCGGTTGTGACCTAACTTGGACACTTGCACCTTTCACTTGGCTCAACTCAGTTGGAGTGGTGAGGGGGTTGGATTTGCCAGTCTGAGACGCACACGAGTGGAAACATTCGTCCTCGTCTAGGGAGGGAAGTGCACCCCAACCTGGTCCAGTTTCAATGAAGTCGAATGACAGGAGAGTGTGGGTTGCAATAAAGCTTCAAAAGAGGGATAGTCTTCTGGCTCAAGAGGAAAAAGTCCTTATGTAAATGCTGTTGTACATAGTATGTTGAAAAAAAAAAGAAGAAAAAAATCCAAAAAAGTGGACAGGCTTGTAAATAAAAATAAAAGTGCCTGCAAGAGAATGTATATTTGTTGTATAGAAAATAAGCAAGCTTGAGCATCAAAGTTACACCATGTGAGCCTGCAGCTGGATGACTCGACTACACTGGTCTTGCATCCCCAGGATTGGTAGCTACACTGGCTACTGTCCATTTTTCTTTTCTTCACCCCCTCCTCTTGAGTTGGATGCCACTTGAACTTAGAAGGGAATACCCCGCTCCTTGACGGTAGAGGGCTGGATTGGGGAATCATTGGGTTGTCATTCTGGAGAAGTCAGTCTCCTTTGTCATTTCAGTTGGGGAGAGCCACTATCACTTACACCGTACAAGTCAGCTTCATAGTCATAAGGGTTTGCGTATGATGTAGGCTAGTCCTGACCTGGCTATTGAGGTGATTTGAACCAAGTTCTGTGACTATCGAAGGCTGTTGTGTTTTAAATTTGGTTCCCGACTAGGTTCCACACACATGCTCACACCAAGGTCTAACCTGAGATCCAAACCTTGATTTTGTACAGATGAGTTTAATAATCATGACCAATTCAATTTATTCTTTAAATTCTTTATTTTTACTTTTTCTTTTCTTCTTATTCTTTGTTCTTTTTGTACTTATTGCATAAGTATTTGCTAGGGACTAGCAAAGGCAAGTATAGGGGGGTGATGAATCTCCATTTCATCACCTTTATTCTATCATTTTGGCCTTAAAAACCCCAGCAAATGCATGTAAATAGCATTAATTTGTATAAAATAGCATTCATTATTTATTGTATTTACTGTACATAGAATAAGGTTTTTAATGCCAAAATTATAGAATAAAGAGAAGAAAAGAAAAAGGAATAAAATATTGCAAATATTTTATGACCCTAACCCCGAGACCAAGGCCAGCATGGAATTGGTCGACAAGGAATAAAGTAGGGGGAGATAAGGGCCAATTATACAATAAATATCTCATTTATTAATTCATTCATTTATGCATTTTTGGCACCTATTTTGTACATAATTATTTATTCATCAAATAAAGAAACTTTGTTCATAAAAGTTGTAGATAATAATATAAATAAAAATACAAAATTGAGTTTGTGTAAAAATAATACACAGTGTACATTGAATACACAAAATAAAAAGCAAAAATCTCAACTTCACAGACCCATATCTTGCAAATAAAAACTCCAAATCACCCAAACTCACCTTTAATTGTATATAGCATTCCATGAACTATTTTATAAAATTGGTTTCATAATTTTTGGAGTCCACCTGTGGAAGTTAGGTTTTTGGCCTATCTTGTACATACTACCTGATTAAAATATTCATTTTATTCAATATTCATTATTTTTATAAACTCATATTTTTAGAATCTTGTAAATAATGTATGTAATTCATATACCTACTAGAATTAGAATAAAACCAAAAAATAATTTGGAAAGTAAAAGAAGTCTATGTAATATCTATAGGCAAAATACCTATGAGAAATATGTACATAAATAAAAGGGGTTTTTATTCTTTTATTCTTTATTCTTCTATATTTTTAGACTAATGTATATATTATATAGAACTTATTAAAAATACAAAGCTAAAATAAAAACAAATAAAATTCATTAAATAAATAAAATATATCAGTAAAATACCTATAAGTATACTAAGATACACACAAACACATTTATTTAAAAATATAAATAAACTCATAAAAATCAAATAAAAATATATTTATAAAAATAAGTTATAAATTTATAAATTAAAACAATAAAATAATAAAAGAAAATAAACAAATTAAAAATAAAATACACAAAAATACATGTAAATACATACGTATACACATTATTCAAATAAAACTATAATAAAATACCTCGAAAAATTCAATAAAAATCATGAATAAATACTACATGAAATAATACACATTTTTTATTTTATACACAAAAATTAATAAAATCATTTACTATGTTAAATAATTCATTTTTAATAAGGATCCCTGTTTTGGCGTGTAGCGGCTGAGGTGGACCAATCAGGTCCCTCCGCGAGTTGACCCCAGTCAACTCGGCCTCCAGCCGCTTGACTTGACGGGCGCTATCTTTTCGCCCGTCTTTTCCCTTTTTTCCCGCTCGAATCTATCATCCATCGCCTTCGATCCCTTCATGAAAAATGTTCCCTGACCATCCGTGAATCCCGCCGAGATCTTGGATCCATTGTGCATACCACCGATTCATTAATAATCGCCGGTCACTGGGGGTCGTCAGAATTGTATATAAATAACTCCTCCCACTTCCTTGGCCGAATTTGGCCATTTTCATCCCCTTCTTTGAGCTTGAATGAGCTCCTGGCGGAGCCCTCGTGACAGGAGGCGCTTCCCAGCACCTCGATTCGCCCAAGGAGGTGGGAAATTTTGTCGCGGTGGTGCTCCGGCGACCACCCTGCTCCCTGGCGGCCCCCAGGTATAAGAGCTGCGCTTTTATCATTTTTAGGTAGTTTTTCGTTTATGCATGTCATTCTCGTATTTTATTTCGCATTTAGATCTGTAGTTTAGCATAGAATTGCGATTTCGTAGTTCGCCGGAGCTTCGCTCCGGCGAGCTTTTCACAGTGCCCTCGCCGTGCTCCGACCACCCTTTCACCTCCATTTCTATACCCCTTCATTTCCCTACGCCCCAAGCACCTCCGTTCACCCAGATCTTCACCAGATCTGGAGATCAGATCTCCTCCTCCGCCCTTCGCCGGAGATCACCGCCCCGCACCCCTTTCGCTCATTTTAACCCAAATAAGTCCCCCAGCCCTTTGTTTTTGTGCGCTGAGCTTTCTTGCAGGTGCTGGAGGCCAAAGGACCCCCGTTGGGGTCGATTCGACTCTTCTGCAGGTACCTGGAGCTCTTTGGCTTCATCGACCTCGCTCGACCGTTCCGGTGAGCCTCCGGCTCCCCTGAGTGCTCAAGCCAACAGAGTAGAGCCCCAGGTTGCTTCTTGGACCATCAGATGCCCGAGGGAGTGTCGGACGAGCGAGCAGCACCGGATCGAAGGTCGGAGAAGGGGGAGTTCTTCCCTGTTCTTCGTGCCTTCGCCTTTACCGTCCGATCGTGGTCCCAGCCCAGTTCAGATCCTAGCCGTCCGATGGAGCTCTGCATCGACCGTCAGATCACGCGGCTGATCTAATCTCAGCCTCCCATCGGCGAAGCGTCATCGGGCAAGGAGGTGGCGACGCGTGTCAAGTGGATAACGCTGAACCGTTGGATCGCGCGCCTTATGGGGGTAATTTGCACATTTAGCCCCTGCCATTTTTTGTATTTAATTTTTAATCTTGTAAAATATATAGCACGTTGTAAATAAAATGTAAATTTTGCAGAAAGGACCCTGAGCTCATTGATAATTACATTTAGGTCCTTTCGTGCCTCACGTGCAGTCCCACGTGAGGCGCGTGAATTTTGCATGTAGGCCCTGGCGGTTTTTGTATATTGTAAAATAATTCTAAAAATTAAAATAAATGTTTATTTCTGTTGTATTTTTGCACTGATGCCCCTGTAACTTATTTTATTTGCAAAAATACCCCTGCCGGGCTGTTTCATTTTTGTCTCTTTATCTATTTATTAAAAATACCTAGATGGCTTCTAAAAATCCACAAAAATTAGGATAGGTGCTCTATGCCATGCTTGTTCATGCTCATATTTTATTTTGCATTTTTTGCATTTTTCCTAATTATTAAAAACGAAAAAGAAGCCATTTTTGTACTGTCTAAATTAAAAAAGAAAAAAATTAGAAAATGATTTTGAAAAATTCCAAAAAAAATATATATGGTATAACTATATCTATATTGAGTCCAGAAAATGAAAAACCCTAAAAATATGAAAAAGAAAATAAAAAAAATTATAAAATCCTAAAACCCACAAAAACAATAATTGGACATGATCAATGGATTGAATAATGGATACATCACATACATTCCCTTCGCCTCCCAGTGTTCGACCTCTACTTGTGTTTACACCTATACACATTTTACATGTAGAGTTATAATAAATTTTGACTCCACATTTTTGATATTCATTGCATATATTTATTGTGGGTTAATTGTTGATCGATTCGGGATTCTGTCTGAGGTCAACTCAGCGACTGTCTCTCCGCCTTGTGGAAAGATACGATCTCGGCAGAATCCCGGTCATCAGGGTGTTCGGGAGGTATAAGACGAAGTATCGACCATTGGATCGAGCAATCCAATGATCAAAAGAAGGGTAGAAGCAGAAGGTAAGGATTAGATCGGCGGGTCAAAATCGAAGGGTGTAGATGTAGCCACGTGGCGGTCGTGGGTTAGGGCGCTAATGTGTGGCGGAGATGTAGTCTAGGGCTTGATCGAAGGGTCGTGTGGAGTTGCGAGATGAGTGGCCAGGATAAGAGCTTCCTGGCGAGGATCGGAAGGTTTAGGCTTCACCACGGGGCGCAAAGGGGAGCGTGGCGCTGACGAGCGGTCTAGATGAGATCTATGTGTGGATCGAACGGCTGGGATGCTTTGCGATGATGAATGTCCAGATCGAGGGAGAAGGAGAGTGATCAGATCGCGGAGAGGGCTGGTCACGTGGCACGCAAAGAAACGGGCCGCGTGGCGCAATCAGAGGGCACCACGTGGCCAGCTCTGAGTAGCTGAGAAAGAAAGTGAATTTAGAGAGAGAAGGAGACCGAATTTGGAAAAACTCAATAACATGAAAGTTGTAGATCACGATGAGATCTACAATTTTCATGTTGAAAAATGGAGATGAGGTCAAATATGATACAAAAATACAAGAGTATAAACATATATATATATATATATATTATACAAGGGGCCCCAAAAACCCAAGTTTTGCATACGAGCTCCAAATTGAATGAAATTGGTCTCATTTTAAAGGTCTCTGGATGTGTATTAATCTGAAGGTGAGTAGACCTATTTAGGAGGTTGTATGAGGCACTCTAAGATCCAGGTTCTCCAACTGGGTTTGAGGCTTTATTGGGCAATTTACAGGATAGGGATTTTTGGCCTTCTTCCTTATATTATTAACTAGTAATGTACACTATGTAGGGCAGTTGTTATTTGATTTCAGAGGGGATATAAAATACAAATAATTATGTGAATTATTGGTGGACATTTTACAAGTGGATTTACAAATGAATTGGATTCTTATTTAATGCAGATATGAATGCTAAAATGCATGTATTGTGGATAGATACATGAATGCTATTTATGCAAGATAAAGGGAAATATGCTACTAAATATTCGGGAACAAGGCTCTATTTTCAATTTTAAGAGTGATGAATCACATATTCATCAGTGGGATGGTACGCGTCTCGATGGAAAAGGTGGCATGGAGATGGAGTAGGAGAGGGGGGATGAAAGGTAGGTCACACGTCTAGCACGAAGGGGCGGGGTGCAAGGACAGTTGACCTGCCAGTCAACAATCTTTACGCTCTGGTTGGTCCACATGGACCAACAAAAAGAATCACTAGGGAAGAACCTTTATTAATTATATTTAAAACACTAAATGGCATACTTAATTTTATATTAAAACGTGAACCATGTTTGTAATTTTATGAAGTATTTTTAGGGTATTTTTATTTATTTTTTCAAAGCTATTTATTGGGTGCTAATATTTACATGTATATACATAGGTTAATATACCTATGTTTTAGGGTATTTTAATTTTATTTCATATTTTATATTTTCTTCTATTATTTACGTATTCTACACATTTGTATCTTATTTGAATACATTATTTTATTGTATTTTTCTAATTTTATTTGTTTTCTTAAATAAATGTGGATAGGTCTTATATATGTATAATTTACCCATGTATTTCATTACTTTAATTATTTCAATGAATTTTTAGTGATTTTATTTTTATATTTATATCTTTAGTGTAATATAAATAATATTTATAAGGATATAAAATATAAAAGAAATTAAATAATAAAGAATGAACTGGCCCTTTTATTTATATAGATATATATTGCACAATGAGGATCCAAAAGGTAACTTTTGCATCTTAACTCCAAATTAAATGAAACCACCTTCATTAAATAGATAAATTAATTTTATGAACAATAAAGATGAGTTTGGTCAATTTTGGATACGTACGGAGAAGATGCGTGTTTGTAAAGTTTTATTTGCAACTTTTTATTTCGTGTCTCGAGCGCACCACGCATGATTTTTGGATGAAATAAAATTTGTATTTTTTTGTATTTTTATATACAATGTTCATGGTCAAAATTTTTATTTGTGGTATAAATAATAAAGAATAAAATAGGTTCCATAATACAATTATTGACGAATAAAAATTAGGGTTTTTTTGTACATCTTCTTTGCTATCTCCACCTACTTTATGCCTTGTCGAGCAAGTCATCATAGTGACTGGGTCTCACGGTCTCAGAATCTAAGGTCATTTAATGTCTTTGATACTTCATTCTTTTTCTTTTCTTTCCTTTATTATTTTATATTGTAATTGAATACAATCTTTTATACAATATTTACAGATCAATTATTGAGTGTTATTTTTCACAAATTAATGCTATATATATGCATTTAGCTAGGAGTTTAAGGTTAAAATGAAAGAATAAAGATGATGAGATGTGGATTTATCAAAGTCCTACATATGTTATCAATCAATGAATGTCGTCTACTAATCAGTGATGCCCTCATAATGATGGTAAGGATGCTGCATATGACATTGATCAAATTGAGTTCCTTCGGACGATGATTCTTGGGGAGAATGATGCCTATAATATTGATCTTTGTAATTGGTTCATTGAAAAAAAATCTCGATCTCAATATTTGTTATTGGGATTCTCTTGTTTCAAATGAAGGGTTAGGATTTAGTGAGAAGATAGAGAGAGTTCGCATAGCAACATGTGGCCGTATATATGGACAAGAATAAGGTCATGTCCGTTTGGAGAATAAGAACTGAAATAAGGGGTCAATTTCTCACTTGGCATGGTTCCAAAGAATACATCTATTTCCATCCACAACCCATTATTTCACCTTATTCCACTCTTATTCCAATCTTTATTTCGTCTAACCTACCCTTATTCCACCTTATTCTCCTTATTCCTATCTTTCCAGCCGAGTAGAGAATTAACCCTTATTCTCCTTATTCTTCATCCTTGTTCTTGCTTATTCTTGAACTGAATGCCCCCAAGAATGAACGATCGCATTACGTGGGTGTAGTGAGATAGATTGTAGGATTCGTTTTGGTTTCTAGATCTATGCCAGGTGCAAGGTGCCAAGTGCCATATCAATGTATGGAGCCGGGTGCGTGCGAGGAGCCATATCCGTGAGTAAAGCCATGTGCACATGAAGGAACATATACGTTTGAGGAGATAGATCCACGAGGTTCGGGGTCTATACATGAATTTGCATGTGCGTATGAGACCGAATCTGCAATAAGATTCTAACCTTGCTATTGAGTTGTCTGTACGAAAGCATATCCGTGTGCGAGGTGCTAAAATCTGACTTGCATGCGTGAGAGATTAAATAATGATGTGCATGTTCGATTCCGCGACACACACAAGAGGTTGGCATCAGGACTAGATTTGATTCCTAAATCATATTCCAGTCTAGGATCGAATTCGATCTCGATTTAGTTTTTTGTTCTTGCCTCTTCGCATGCAAGATTGAGAGAGAGAGAGAGGGGGGGAACATGAAAAAAATAGAGGAAATGCAGAGAGTAGAGAAAAAGAGAATGGGGAGTTATAGGGAAGATGATCATCTGCTGTAAAGAGGATTACAACAAAGGTGTTGTAATCCTCAATTTTTTTATGATTTTGATTCCAAAATCTAACCTTATAGATTGAATATTATGACAATGCATTATACATCCTCCAAATTTATCTCAAATATGAGCTTATTTACTATTTTATCTTAATGGTTTAATGTTCTAATCTTTTTCAGAGGGAATTTAAGTTGCTTAGATCTTAACTAAATGTTCGACCATTAAGATAAATAACAAATAAACCCAAATTTGAGCGAAATTAAGAAGACATGTAGAAGATAAATATAAGAGTCAATCTATAAAGTTAGATTTCGGAATAAAAAATGGAAAAAAAATATAAATGATTACAACACTGATGAAGCCACATTTCATCATCTTTATTCTATCATTTTGGCATCAAAAACCCTAGCAAATGCGTGTAAATACCCTTATTTCCATCATCTTAGCATTCATGCATGTGCATCCAAATAGTGTATAAAATCATGTAATTAAAGCCAAAATTATAGAATAAATAAAAGAAAAGAAAAAGAATAAAATATTGTAAATATTTTATGACCCAAAACCCCGAGACCTAGGCATCTTGATGAATAGGTCGACAAGGAATAAAGTAGGGGGAGATAAAGGCCAGAATACAATAAAATTCCCTTTTGATTTTATTCATTCTTTATTCATTTTGGGACCTATTTTTGGTTCCAATTTTTATACATCAAATAAAGAAATGTTGTACATGAAAGTTGTAGATAATTAAGTAAAGTAAAATACAAAATTGATTTCATTCAAAAATAATGTACAGATAAAAGTTATGGTCTAAATAAAAATCCAGAATCCCAACTTCCCAGACCCGTATCTCACAAATGAAAACTCCAAATGCATCAAATTCACCTTTAATTGTATATAGAATAAAATAAGCTATTTATTGGCAATGGTTTCGCATTTGGCGGAGCTACGGTTTGAAAGTTGAGTTTTGGACCCTCATTGTATACTTGTACAGATTAAAATATTCAATTTATTATTTATGTATTGTTTTTGCATTTTTATATTTTTATAATTTTGCAAATACTATTTATAATTTATTTGTACATTAAAATAAGAATAAAAAATTAAATAAAACTCAAATAAAAATACATGTATATAAGATACATAGGTATACTACATATACTTATATCTATATAAATTATACTTATATTTTATTAAATATACAAAATACATCAGAAAATTAAAATAAAAATAAAATTGGGTGTATAAAAGTATTTTATAATTTTATAAAATAATAAACAGAATTAAAGAAATTAAAAACACAAAATAAAAATAAAATAATAAAATATATAGATATTATACCTATAAAGGGCATAATAGGTAACTTATAAAATTATACCTCATAAAAATAATTAAAAATCATAATAAAATAATTTATAAAATAATAAATATTTTTTATTTAATAACCTAAAAATAATAAGATTATTTACTATTTTAAAATGATTTTATAATACATTTTTTTCAGGCTTTTTCCTTGTTGGTCCACGTGGACCAACCAGGGGGGTTAGAAAGTTGACTTGCGGTCTAGGCTCACCCCTCCTCTTCTCGACACATCGAGTTCAGAAGTAGCGCTTGACAGGGTGGGCTCGCGGCACGGAGGCTCGAAGATGATGAAACGACTGTTTAAAAATTTGACTAAGTCCAAACGCGGCTATAGGTACATGCAAGATATATTAGGTGTTTGGACTTAATCTATCGCAAGCAATCCTAAAACTATGGGCTCAATCACACAAAATAAGAAAACAAAACCGAGAAAACAAAGGGAAAAAGATGCGATAAAAACCGTAAAATCCGCGGTGAGCCCCCAAGTGTACAAACACTTGGAAATTGGGCCCGAAAGTCCAAAGTCCTATGTACCTGTATTATTACAAATTAAATGGTCTCTCTCACAAAAATGACACTAATAAATAAATAAATAGACTAGAATTGTCTTCAAAATCCTCTCCTAGCCCGCCTTCGTGTTAAGTCAAGTCGCCTCACGTGGGTGCGCAGGTGCTCCTGGAAAAGAGCTCCTCCCTCGATCCGCGTTCCTCGCAAGAAGTCAAACAAGAGAGGGGTTAGACAATTCAAACAAGAAATATCAAAAATAAGGAAAATGATAAAAGCCGCAAAAGTAGACAATCAATCACAAACACAAGTAAAAAGCCGAACTATGCGTTGTTGCTCCCCAGCAACTGCGCCATTTGTTTAACAGCGGCGTTCGTCCCCGTTCATCCATCGACCCCCTCCGCCATCGGATTATCAAAGCTCCCCAAACGAAGCAGTGGCCGTTGGATCTAGGCACCCCATCATCGTCTGATCGCTCGACCGGATCTAATCACAGCCATGGAAGACGAAACGGCATCACCTCATCTCGCGCCGACACATGTACTAGTGAAAGGGCGGGTGCCGTCTGATCACGCCTTGGACTGGGTATATTGCGAACTCTGCCCCAACAATTTTGTAATATTTTATTAATCTTCAAACTTTCATTTCCTGTTCTGTGTTTTTGGTAAACTTTGCAGCTCAGCCCAAAACTTTAACGTTTTTGCATTGAGATCCCGGTCCATGTCAC